>CM076582.1:591335933-591737631 GCA_034641835.2 Pinus albicaulis | reverse complement strand
GTTATATTCAGTATATTCCCTATATGTCTTATATTTTCCTTGCTTTATGCAATAATATTCAACTTGGGTTGGTACAAGTGGTACAAGTGAACAGGTTAGAGCGCAATATCTAAGTGGTATAGGTGATTTCAAGTTTATCACATAACTTACTCATACTAATCTGAGTGAATAAAGTTAATTAGGTGAATGTTTACTATTGAGATATCACTCTTTCTCTGTAGTTTAGCTGATCTAAACTCGTATAAGCTGTATTAGTAACCTTGTTTGTTCTATGTATCACTTTACTTGAATTTACACTTGTACTTTCTGACTAATTTTAGCCCAATCAACACTGTGCTTACTATCCCTATTGATTCACCATGCTTAAATAAGTTACCAGCTTGTTCAACATCATGGATATTACTTAACTAGTGCTATAACTATGCGGGCTTGCAGTAGCTTATCATAGCAACTACTAGTACTTTTATTAGAATGCTTGATTACAATATTCCCATTTGATTTGTAGTATAAGCTTGTAACATATTATTAGTACAATGGGTTTTCTCATTAGTGTTACCTATTCTCTAAGCTTTGATCTGATTGAGTACCACCATCTCTTATGACAAAAGGATACAAGCCCATGTTCATGGAATAGTGGTGACTCTATCCTTTTTAGGACCTTAGTACTACCTATCTCTACCAGTGACCGAGTTCCATATCACAGTTTGATTGTACGACTCTATGCATATAGATGAGGTAAAGGAACATTCACTAGTTAAGTATGAATAAAAAATAGAAGTAATGGCAATCATAGGCTCGATAAAGATTGAATCCTCACTGATATAGCTTCTACTCATATATAAGAGAGACCTTCTTGCTTCACCTATTTCTCATGGTATACTTATTATGGAAATAGCCATACTTGGCCAATAGTGATACACGAGCTTGTTATAAGATTCTAGTAGTCCACATATTCATAAGATCAGTATTATATAAGCTATACTATCCAATGGATTCACATGGTTAACCTTTTATAACGGTAATAAAAGCTCTTTTGTATAGAGGTTTATCTCTCATCATGTTACATAATAAACATGATAGTATTGTACTAATATGGAGCTAAGGGTAAAGGTTCAATATTCTTTATTAACGTACCACTATCTTCACTGATTCCCATTGATTTTATTAACTATGAAGAGTATGACATAATCAAATACTAGCCTAACTTACAGCTTTGTAATCACAATCACACAGCTTATTGGTCATGTATAGAGAGTGGTCATAGCCTATCCATGAATTTGTAAACTTTATTTTGAATTATCTCTTAAGAATGAATTTTACTTGCTGGTACATGGATAACCATAAAGAACGGATGTTACTTAACTCTAGTGATACCGAATATATGCTATTGTTGACTTTACTAAGTGCAGGGATACCAACATGCCTTATGTCATTTAAATTATCATTGCAGGAATATGAACAATATAGATGCATATGCTGTAATGTGTGTACAAATGTTTACATTTATAACAGTATATTTGGAATGTGTAGAGATTGTTATATGGGTAACAATTTGTTATGAACAATATAGATGCATGTGCTGTAATGTGCGTACGAGTGTTTACATTGCAGATGGTGTACAAGTAATTGCTTTGCAGAATACAGATTACAGAGCCAAAATACGTGATGACAGAATCCCCAGAACAATTGAGACTCCTGAGATTCCACGATAGGGTGTTGACCCTGGTCCTATTGGGAGGGGTGGAGGTGTTGCCCACCGGTTATCCTCCGATACCTGGAGTCATGGGAGGACTGTGCGAGTCACGCTCCCCTAGACGTGTGATGATGACTGCCGGATGCCTACAAGCATATCTGGTCGACGTAATCGACACTGATATCCTTAAGGTCTATGAATGGATCAGTAAAACTGACGCCATGGCATATTCCTGTAGAGGACGGATAGGATGGGAGTGGAAGAGATTAGGAAGGATAGGATGATTTTAGAATAGTTTGAAGATTTGGTTGAGATGGGAAGTAACAATTAAATTGCAGATACATACTTATTCAAACAGAAATTCAATCTTAAAAATCAGCCATCTACAATCACCCTAATCTCTAAAAATACAATCATTGATATGAGTACATGGAACCCTAACTTCGGGACGAAGTTTTCCGAAGGGAGGAAGTATGTAACAACCCACACCCTAAGTTCCTACTTCCTAATATTTAACTAATAGTTTAAATATAATATACAAACATAAAGAAAACAAACTTTAAAGAATAATTAGAAAAATTTATTAAAAATTCAAAGCACCATGATTAAATCCATTCGAATTTGAATTTCATCTCATTAATACAACCATATCCTCTGACATTTGAAATGACAGCTCTTTAACACCACCTTATCATCTTACATTTCGAATTACACCTCATTAATGCAAACCTTATCTTCTTACATTTGAATAGCAGCTCTTTAAATACAACCTTATCATCTATCATTCGAATGACATCTCTTTCAAAACATTCATTTCTACATTTATGGAGGTCTTAGTTGGATGGTGTTGTGGCGGTGGGGCAGATTGCTATTTAAGCAAGAAGATATGAAGGAGGAAGGGGTCCTTTTGTTCGGGGGGAGGAAAGGGGAGAAAGGCTGTTGTGATGAAATTGAGAAGGTTGCTGTGGTAAAATTTATCAAGAGTGGAAAGGAGACTCAATGTTCTTGGGATTCTGGGCACGGGGGCAGAGGAGGCGTCCTCTGGATTTGGGATTAAATCCTAAATTGGCTGGGAGGAACATTTTGGTTCTATAATCTGTCCCATAAGATGGAGAGGAGGATCACGGTTCCAGCAGTTATCAGCTTGAAAAGTTCATCCAACAATCATCGACTAAACCCTGGTTTGCAACTCACCGTTTCCAGGTATTTCTCTGAGCATCAGTTACTTATCATGTCTTAGCATCAGCTGGTTAGTGGGTTTGTGAACTTAGGAATATTCTGAAACCGTGAATCTGTTATTAGAGTTTAAGTTTAAATCCTCCTGCAATTATTTTCTGCTTAAATATAAAGATCAGATAAGTGTTTTATAGCAAATGTTGAATAGAGACCTTACACATTTTGACTAGTAACATTGATATATCTTGCACATTTGAGTGTTATATCTTTCTAATTGAAAGTTTTCACTGTAAACTTTTACACAATCAGCGTGCAGGAGAGCAAACAATTAACTCTTCCATTTCACCTATAAGTGGAATTCAAGGAACTGATATTTATTTGATTGGGTGAATTATTCAAAGGGAATCCTCCCATAGCCATTAAGGAGGTAGTTGGGCTTAAGTGGGGATCTGGGCCGAGGTGACAGTGGGCCTTCATTTTGTGTGTTCCAATCAAATCAGGTTGCAAGGGCCTCACCAACCCTGCCAATTTGATATGTAACAAAACTATTGAGACGAACAATTATTCTGACAAATACTTTGCAAGATGCATCAAATAATGGCCTTAAGTATGGTTAATAAAAAACTGAAGAATAATCAATTTAAGATCTATATGAACCACAAGAAAGATCTAGTGGATGTTCATTTTGAAAACTATTTGGATGAAATGCATGTTTCAACCCATGTTGCAGCAATCTCTGATTTTACCTGATTTTTCCAACATTTTCCTAAATTTTCAGGTCACTGAGCTTTTCAGGATTTTCAGGTCTGAGTTTATACTTGTTGAGTTTTTCCAATGTTTTGCTGATATTTCGCTGATTTTCCTTGATTTTTTTGGATTTCTGAGTTGATATCCATTGCCTAGTTCAATTAGTCCAATATAGGCGATTTGACTGCAAGATAACCCCTAGCCTCACCTTCATGGCTCAGCCAGTTCTGAAGAATTCCTACAGTCCACTCTCATGGAGCCTGTAATAGCAGAAAACTCTTTGTAAGTGCCAATTGAGCGAAGTTCCAGGTATCATTGTATTGTCCATGTTTAGATTATGGTTTAAATTTACATCATTATGATTTGTGTCATTTGGAAAGGATAGTAACAAAATATGATCCCAAGGGCATTAATGGCCAGCTATTAGACTATCTCCAACATATAGCTAGGTCAATTTTTTTTGGAAAAACATCTGAGATAAATGGTCTCATTGTCTTGGTTTTGGTATATGCTATCAACTTTAATGTGTGAACATTAGAGACAAGGATGGGGTTTATAGCAAAATTTACTGTGACTGGCAAAATGATCAGTTTGAAAATGGATGAGAATATGAAAAGTTGTATTGAATTCTGCAAAGTGCTTATTGTCAAATCTTATCAAATGGAGATCAAGAAGGAAGATCAAAGGTTGGATAGACCATGGGAATGTATGACCATATCGTCCCCATTGTACTATAAGCAATTTTATAATTAAAGGCAAGATACATATGAAAACATAATTTAATATGAATGAGAAAAATAAAACCTTGAAGTTCTTAGTCTCATTAATAAAAGCCTAATATCCATGAATAATTATCCCTAAATTTGGGAGTTCAGACTCCTATATATACACAACTACATGCAAATAAAACAGACAACCTTTTGGAAACTGTAACTTATTGTACTTAAAAGGGAAACTACTAGAATAACTCACAACGTGGAGCTCCCCTATTGCAAGGAAAGGTCCGTTGGAGGCAACCTAAACTTCTCCCCGAAAATCTGTAATAATAAAGTTGTGGATAATCACCCATTTAATTAAAAAAAACACCACTTAATATTCTGATATGTAAAAAACAGATTAAAATTCAAACTATAAGTATGCAGGTTTCAAATTCAAATCCCTTGCCTGCGTCCCAAATAAATATTAGAACGATGATTTTGTATAGTATATCAAAGTCTAGAACTTTAATGAATGAAATAAAGTAATATTTCAATATTTAATCAATAGTTCCTTTTCTTTATAATAAAAGATGAGATAGAAAGGAAGCATGCCTACCTGTTATCTGTTTCATTTGTTGCAAAGTAATTTCCAACCAGATTCCTGGATGTCATCATATTACATAATATAATTTGTACAGCGTAGTTGATAGAAAGAAGCTTATTGATTATTAAACACAACGATAGGCACTGACATTTACAAGTACATAAGGAAGACACTAATTATAACAGAGCTGGAAATAAGCAAGAGTGATGATATACAAAGAGGAAAAGAAGGCAAAGTGGAAGAGCCATTTCAAATTTATAATCATAAGTTTGAAAAGTCAACTGATGAATTTGTATCAGAAATTTCTCCTGTTTGCATACACTTGTAAATTATTGCCACTAAGCCATGTTGGAAGAGTTCCCGAAAACTGGTTGTAAGATAGATCTCTGTAGAAACAGGACATTCACGGTAAAGAAAATTGTTAGTAAATTTGAGAATCCATAAATAATAATGTATATGACCTAAAACTATATACATATGAGTGTTATAATTCCTAAAGATTTACTTTATGTTAGTAATTGAGCTTTATGTTAGTTGTATGTACTTTATGTCAGTTTTTAGGGTTTTATGCTAACTCATGGTTGGTGGGACACACATTGTCATAACTCATTATGAAGTAAGTTACACAGAATCGATACATAAGTAGAAATTCAAATATATTGAAATGATGAAACGATAAATGTAATGCAAGTATATAAAGCTAGTTATCCCACGTGCAAGGATCAAAGGGGATAAGAGGGAGAAGAAATTATAAATATGCACATAATTTTCAATAAGGACTATGCCGTTGAGATGTTTTATTGTGGGAAGTCTTAAGAGAATAACTCGTTGACCAAGAGAAACATCCATTATATAGTATGGACAATCTAGAAGAGCTCCTTTATAAACTGTTACATTTCTTTGCTTAGTTTCTGGAATAGTTGTTAGAAACTTAGAATACTCTAAATTGTAGCTACATAACGTTACATAATATAACCATGGTTTACTAATCCACTAATTTAATCATATGCCATTTCATGCTATTACAAGTTGCATTTAAAACCTTTCCCTGTCCTTCGTTATAGTTGGATGTCACTGCATCTCGTTGCATGCTGCTAGTTGAGTCTTTAAGCCCTCGTTGGTTGGCCCTTCTGTTGAACAATAATTGATTATTTTTCCTATTCTTTCATTTTTTATCCGTTTATGTTGTGATCATAAGAATGGTATCTATTAACTTTTGGTAGGTACCCTAGTAGTTTTCATGACAACACCATTGTTAGACTAGAGAGATGCAACTCTAAGGCCATGTAGGTCATCTGATGATTATGTTTATGGTATCCTATGCCTATGATGGTTGAACATGTCTGGTCCCTTTAGTCTCTATTCTCAAATCCTTTCGTCTTGGATAGGATTGGAGGCCTTGGGGTGGATCTAGTGGGATACAAAATTTGGGGGAGTGATTGGTTTTGTAGGGGTGATTACACTATGTAGGCTTGTCTAGCCCATGTCAGAAGTGCCCTTATGTCTCTTCCATATGATCATGTGTCATAGAGTTTGTATGCATATCATTTGGACGTGGAATATAATTCAGTTCTTTACATGGTAGTCTAACAATTCATAACAAAATTCACATTTCCCAAGGCAATTCACTAATCCCAATGCATAGGTCTTGTTACCCCTCATGTCAGCAGGGGTATATAGAATTTTTTGCAGTATCTATCACCACCATTGTAATCCCAAGATCACAAGTTAAAAGAAACATAAAAACCATGTGATGCATTGTATTAGGTATCCTAGGCCTTTTATCTTGTCATTGAGTTTGTATTTTGTTGTTTTGGCCGGACCATGGTGTGAAAATTCCTTGAAATGCAGCAACTGGAAATAATTCTTCTAACTAAAAAAGTTAATTATGCAGTTTATTTTGTTTATGACAAAATATCGAATTATTCACACTACAATTTCTTCACCAAATAAAATATTGCGGAAGCAAAAATAGGAACTTAGAAATGCTAGCACACACACATAAAACTTGACACAATTATTTTTGGACAAAGGTCCCTGGAAAAACCCAATGTGGGAAAACCAGTGCAGCATCTGACGGTTTAATTATTATGCAGCAATGAAATTCTGAGTACAATAAATATGGATGCCCAACTGGCAATCCAACCTGAGAGAAATATAGGAAAAAACAACTGAGGGAATTTACCCTCTTCTCCAAGCAATCTCGGTTCAAACTAACAAACCCATGAAACTCGTCCAAACCCTTCGCGCAAGCTCTGCGTAACCTCTATGCATCCTATCACACGCTCTGCTCGGAACAACTGCTACTCAAGTTGTCATGCCTGTTGCTGACTGAGGAAGTGTCTTTCCTTCCTACTGGAAAATTCTCCCAGCCTTTGGAAACTGAAACGACCTCCACTCCAACTAAATTGAGTTGCCTCTTTGAGGCTCTACGCAGGCGCTGCGCTTCCTTCTGGAGAAAATAGTTTGGCCTCCTCTCTATGCCTCCTTGGAACTAGAAAACTTCCTCAGGATCATTGTCTTTGCCCCTCTCTAGCCCTGTGTCCCCTCTTTGGCTCGAACTTTGTTGCTGGCTAGCTCGAACTGCCCAAGGAACTTGCACTGTTGGCTCTCTTTTGTGTGTAGTTCCATCTACCCATCAACCTCTTCTTATAATCTCCAGTTATGACTCCAATGACCAAGATTAAAACTTAATCGATCATTGAAATCATCTCCAAGTCGATCCCATTGAGTTTCTAGAGAATTCTCACCTTTCTCAATTAATTATTATTAATTAACCAATTTGAGCTATCTCTAGGTGGAATTTCTAGAAATGATTTCTGGGTTTTGGAGAACTCCCGTGTTTTAGCCTCTCCTAAAAAATTTTAGACTAGAACACCATCTGATGCTACAAAAAATAACACATGATTGGTCCCTTGAAGTTCACTTCAGGTTCTCTAATGTCCCCATTTCCAGTTTCCCTTATGATGCGGTTAGGATGGATTTTCAGGGTTTGTGACAACCAAATCAAAAGAGCGAGATTTTTCCATCGGTGGCCCCGGAGGGTTTTTGGAGGGGTTTTATGGGGTTTGACTGTAATGTTCCAAAGCTGAAATGTACCAGTGAAATTTAACAAGAATTAAAAAATTTCGTTGACAACTTTCTTCGAACACTTAATGCACAAATATTTCATCAAACACTTTGAAGATGAAATAATAAACACATGCAACACAGATATATGAGGGGAAAAATAAAGATTTTATTAGCTTGATCTAAATATTTACAAGGCACCAATAATATGTTGAACCTAGCTTATAAATTTGGCAATAAATCGATGCACTAAGCCTGCAGGAAAAATGGATCTCGTCCCAACCAAGGAACTAGAATCTCCAGCAATTTCTCTATCCTTGCTCAAAGACATGGCCTCCAAAAAATTAAAAACTTGTCTCTCTTAAATAACTAGGTCCTTCTAAGATTAAATCTGCCTCACAAATGGATTCGGCCTCTTTAGAAATATGGCTACAGTCCTTGATGAAATCAACCCTTCAACTGATAAATTTATCCTCAATATGATTCTGCAAGTGATGACAATTTCAGCTTCCAATCCAGAAGATATTGGCCTCCCAACAAGTATGTTCTCGACCCTTCAAGAAAATATACTCAACCTTCAAGAATATAGGCTCTTAGCCCCTTCAGAAAACATGGATTCGATATTCTAGGATGAATAGAATGCGGCCTCCAACAGTGGGTAAATTTCGACCTACTTGGAACTTGATATTTCAACAAACTCAACCCTCCTGGAATGCAAATATAACCCTTATAATTGCTTCAGCCTAGCAGTGAGAATGACTCGGCCCTTCTCAAATTAATGGATCTCCAGATAGAATGTTTATCTTCAGGAATTTGGCTATGTTCCAAATTAATAATGTAGTCTATAGGAGATGAGATCAGTTTCAGAAATTTATTCCAAGTGCTAGGTACCTTGATCACCAAATGATGAATACCACCTATAGTAATCAACCTCCTAAAATGGTTAATTCGGCCCTCAAATAATAAGTTTTGTCCTCCTGAAATGGCAGTGGATTTTTTCCCTCCAAGAAGATGAGCTCAGCCTACTAAAACAATATGGAATTCGAATTCCCTAATCAAAATAATTGTGGCCTCCAGATGTCAAGCAATTCGGCCCTCTAAACCAACAGAACTCAACCTCCTTTCAAAATAGCTAATTCAGCATCTTTATGGATATTTATCAGAGTGCAATCTTGGCAATTATAATTAAATTCGGCCTCCAAAAAGAAGAGCAACTCAGCCTCCTTAAACCCCAGAAATCAACCCTCTATAGCAAGATAAATTTGTCCTCAAGATTACGTGCAAAAACTCCAATGTACCAACTCAATTACCTGCAATAAGAACAACTAGAAGATCTGGAATAATCTCCTCCATAATCCAACTAGGGTGACACTCTAAGTCCATTGAAATCGACTAAGAACCAACTAGGGTGACACTCGAAGTTCACCGAAACAAGTTAGAGGACTTCACCCAAAACCCTCGTGCTAGACTCGCTTGAGCCCAATCAACCATCAAGAGAATAATCACAAATCAGAATGATGAGGAATGGCCTTCTCTTCCCTTTTATAAGGCTTTATAAGGCTTTATCGAATCTTCTCCAATCTTCTTAAACTCCCCTTTTCATTATTTTATTGATGAAGCCACTTAGTTCCTCCAAGTGATTTTTTTCCCTTTTTATTATTAATAATAATATCAAAATTGGGCAAAACTCCTTAGTCCCCTTATAAATTTACTCTCTTGCTAGCCTAAAGGAGAAAGTTACGCAAGCGGGAATGATATCTCCGTGCTCAAGAAATTGAGGACACTACAACCCTCCCCGCTCAAAATTGCTTGTCCTCAAGCTATTTGAGTCCTAGATGTTGCAATATATTCTCTCCTTTCCATATTGCATCCTCCAAAGGTATATCCTTCCACTGCAAAAGATACTCCCTAATAGTCCTACTCCACAGCCTCCTCTCTCTCACCTCCAAAATCTCTTCAAGGATCAACACTAAATTCCCTTCCTCATCCAAGGGACGCAACTCAAATGAAGGAAAAACCTGCTAACCTATTGCTTTCTTCAAGCAAGATACATGAAAAATATTATGTATCTTGCTTCCCTCTGGAATGTCAAATTCATAAGCCACTTCTCCCACTCTCTTGATGATCTTGTAAGGCCCATAGAATCATGGCTTTAACTTCTCCACACCTTTCTTCCTGTTATCGCTCCTTTGCCACCTACACCTACCTACAAGTTAGTGGAAAAAGCCTTCAACCCCACAAAGTGTGGTTGGTGGCAAGGATCTCAGAGAAGGGGCTATCACACTAATCCCGACTCTCTCCGTTTTAGCTCTCTCCTAGGTCAGCTAAGGGGGGTGGTCCCTAAAGGAAAACTAAGTTTAAGATTTGAGTTTCTAGGAGAATATTAGAGTGAAAATGGATTACTTTTAAAGATTCATGAGCATTTATGAGCAACTTTGAAATAATAATGACAAACCATTTAACCAGTTCCTTTACAAATAACGTGCTCAAAAGTAAAAGTAATGCTCAAAGAGATGAGAACACGGTAACCTTGAAATGGAAACAAAAGATTTTTATTAAAATATATCAGAAATGCTCTCAAGATGAATGAATTTATAACTCAAAGCACATGAAGCTATCTTGTTCACAAGGAAAAGGTTAGTGATCTAAATATAAACCAGATGATAAAAAGACTTGAAAGTTAAACCAATATGCATTTAGCCTTGCAACATGAAATAAGAGTACTTGAAAGGAAATGAGATTCATTAACCATCCATGAACATGATGAACATTAATCATGAAATGGAGCTTTCTAAAGTAGATAATGTCCAAGGACAAGAAAATTAAGCTAAACTTGTTGCAAAAGGGATTACAATACTTGCATGAAAGTAAATGTTTCTACAAAAAAGGGAAATGATATTTCATTTGAGACTTTGAGCCATCAAGAAAGAAAAATTCAAGAACTTGCAAGTAAGCTAAATGTGATGAAAAATGCTCTTGGTTTATTTTATTAATTAGTTCTAAAGCAAGGTTATAATTTAACTCTTTAATCCTTAGACCTCACCCTCGCCCAATGATATGGATCCCACAGTGAGGAGTCAGTAGAGGAGTAGAGGGTCCTTAAAAATCTTTATTCAACCAACTTACGTTGGAGGTAAAATTTTAGTGATTTGCTTGGGGCATGTAAGTAAATTAATCAATAATGAAAATTAACTTTCAAACTTGAGATGTATTTGCATGTCATAAAGTAGAATGCTACTTTATGGAGAAAATTTGCCCAAATACTTATTGCATGTAAGATGTAATTAAAGGTGAAGCATAAGTGGTTTTGGAAAAAAATTTATGACAAATTTAAAAGTGCATGCATGCAAAAGTTTGAACCTGCTATGAAAGTAAAAAGACTGGAAATCTGCAGCAAATTAGATTAAGGTGCATGAAAAATGAGTGTAATGCATGATTTTGTTAATTCCTCAATTAAATGATGTGCATGCAAGTGAAAAAGATCAAAGATAAAGCCACAAAGTCTATCCAAAAAGGTTGAGAGATAGGGATATCAATTGGTAAAATCCATGCTCCCAAAAACAAGAATTTTATTAGTTATTACAAGAAGGAGAAAACTATGAAATATTCTCTAAAATCCAAGGAAAGTCTTCACAATGTTGGCTTGAGCCATAGATCTTTCCTTGCTGAAAATTTCTGCAATTTGAGGCCCACAAAAGCCCAACAAAATGCAGATTTTTCGAGGAAGAAGAAGAAAGGCAAAGCCTCCTTGAGTTACACAGCCAAGAGAGAGAGATAGAGACCCCAAGTGAACTCGGCCTCCCTTAAGAAGAACTCGGCTTCGTCCAATAAGTGTCCTCTAATGCTCACGGCCAAGGGAAGGAAATAATCTAGAAGTTGGAGCCCAAAGGTCCTACATGCAAAACTTGTAAGTAGTTTTCTGAAAATGAAACCTGCAAGTAGCTGCAAGAAAACAAGTTATAGAAAATCTACAACAACAAATGTTAGCTCAAAAAAATCACAAAGTAATATTAAAAAATTAATCTACAAGAGGCTAGGCCAAAGAGTCTGAGCAAGCTCTCCTCTTTGACTAGCCATAGCTTGGCTCTTTGAAATAGCCAGATACTAAAGAACTGAAGAGCAATAATTGAAAAGTAAATTATTTGATGTTTGATTTTTTTTTATGCAAGAAATAAGAGCTTTGAGAAACTTAAAAGAACCTCTGCAAGACAAAAGAAAATATAGATTAGAATTTGGAAATCAACACATGCGGGTTCTTGAATATTTTCAAGAATGGGTTGGTTCCTCCGAGAACTTCCCCTCACGGTTGAAAACTTGACCAAAGACTGATCGTTCTACACAATCTCACCACAACATATTAAATCCACATGAAATTAAATAAAAGCAATGGAAATAAATCCTATGGCTATATTTGACATCAAATAGAAGATTTCTTATCCTAAAGCGATCAAGTAACTCTTATGCTAATATGAGATAGCTGCATACTAACATAACTTGAAACAAGCATGAAGGAAACAATAGCATGAGGAAAAAAATAGAAGCATAACAACAAATCAAGAATTTACCATATATGCAAGGAGAAGAACACCATCACAAGTTACCCCAAAGACTTGTATTATATTGCAAATACGTGTACAATCCGACAGCGTGTCCCCAAGCCCAATAGCTCGTATTACATGATACAATATGAGAAACCATGGCTCCATTATATAAAAAGTTGGAATCAAATACCAAGGATGAATGCATGTGAGAAGTGAACTTGGAGCAAATCCCAAGTAAAGATAAACAAAGTTCCATGTGGAGAAAAATGAGACACACAAAGAAAAATCGAATTTCTTTTGTGCACACCAAGGGAAATCGAATTCCCCATATGATCTAGTGAACTCATCCATAAGCCAAACGAAGTCCCGTGATACACCAAGTCCACCATTGCAAACTCGAACCAACTGAAACTGTACCTGTAGATGACCCTAGTGATCTTCTGCATAGGTCCCTGGGAACTATGTGTTTCCTCTGAGCGACTACGCAATCTAAGCTCAACGAATAGCGTAAATCCTCTGAGTGAAGTGTCGAGTATTGTTGCACTCCAGACAGCTCGTGAGAAGAGGTCCCCACTTGGTCTTCCTTGAACTGATCTTGTAGAATATTCTTTTTATGCTCAATTACCTTTAATAAATTTGATTTTCCTTGTGTGTAACTACCACTTGATCTTTGGGGAATTCGATTTTGAATAAATAAATGATGAATTAATGATACAGTGTGCTCAGTCATCCTCCACATGTCTGTTGACTCAACTCTTTGACTTAGAATAATTTCCAAGTCATTTCCACGTCATTTTGTCACATGGAATAATTTATTTTTCTCTATTTTATTTAATTTTAGTCTAATTAAATGCAACAACACTAAACTTAAGAAATGTGGGTTTTGAGGATCCAAAACTAATTATTAACCTCTCAAAGTGTGTCATAGTAGAAATTTGAAGGTGAGAGATGTAATTTTGATTACTCATACCCCATACAACTTCTCTAGACAACACTTATTACAATCCAATTACAATTTTTATTGCAATTTTCGACCTGCGGGAAATCTAAAAAATTAAAAAATCACTACCTAGACCTAACCAAATTCCACAAAATTTTTGTGTGATTTGGTATGGTAATATACATTGACTCTAGACACTAGGACTCACCCAAGGAATCACCATCAAGCCATACTTTGGCTTTGGGGTAAAATTGGAGGAAAATACTCAATTAATTATTAAGTATTGGTAGGGAGAAGATAATTAACCAAGTAAAAAAACCTCCCATAGTAATACTCACTTGTTGTAAAGGTCCCAAGCTAACTAGGCCTGTTACTGACTCAATACTGACTCAAATTCATCATTACTAGCATCACTTATTATAATTCTCCGTAGGGCGTGGAATCTGGGTACAAGAGAAAGATGATGAGAAATAGAAGTAGAGTTCAAAAACTCTGTTGAACTGATGATATCTGATGATATCTGATGGTACAAATGTCTTCTAGTTCATCCTTGGGCAAGGAATCTTCTCATTATCATCAAGTGCCACTCCAGTGGTCAACATTTGGCTCCATATAGGGATGCATGCTAGATATGAAGTGATAGTGTGTAAAGACCTGGAATCTGCATCCACCAACCAAAGATATATATTAGCAGTATCCATTCAAAATATTATCGAATAAAATCAAGTACAGAAATGGAAATTTTATTCTAAGAGCATAAAATGATAATTTATTCATGAAAAAAAATCTATTTAAACAAACTTTACAAGGGATAAGGTTAGAAATATGATACAAAAATATGCCCCGTGGCATCAGATGTCATCAATAAAGTTCATGCTGAGAACCTACCTACTTTCAGGCTAATCCATGGAATGTCTTTCTGATGTACCCTGTCCAATTCTGAATATCTTAGGACTTTGATCTGTCCCATCACTGTGTTGTACATGGTCATTAGATTTACCAAATCCTTTCAGCCTTTTTCTTTTCTTCTTAATAGATTGTGATGTTGATACGATCAAAGTAGACCTTTCTACCCAATCTTGAAGATGCTCAGATGGAGAATTTGAAGTATCCAAGATTTTTGTGACCTGCCTTTCTCCATTCTGAATCTGCTCTGGCATGGGTGATGGACCAATCTCATAAGTATAGACCTGATTTCCCTCAGTTTCCTTGTGATCCAACCACCTTCAATCAACCTTTTCAATGGAAGAAATGACCTCCTCATAATAAGATGAAGCTTGCTTCAATGGATAGGGAGGCTTGTAATCTGTTTCTTTGTTCTTTTCCCATTCATCATCTAATCTAAGTTGGAATTTTTGTACTTTTGATCTTTCCATTTCCTCTAACCTATTTTGAAAAATGACTTGATTAGCCTTCATAACACTTATTTCCTTGGTATGATTTGTTTCCACGGTGTTGATTAATTGCTTTTCTTCCATGGCGAGCAACCTATTTTGAATAGAGGTCATCTGATTAGAATGATTGACCTCCTTGGCCTTTATTGTGTGTGCATTATTTACTATTAATCTTGTTTGATTGAGTTCCATGTTTTTCATGAGTTGAGCTTGGTTGAGTTGCATATCCTTAATCATTTGAGTCAACTCCCTGATGAGATCCCTATCATTCTCATTTGCTTGAGTTTTCGCTTTGATCTTTCTTTCATCTCCATATTTTTCTTCAACAACATCAATGATTGATTCTAGAGAATCAAAATTGTTAGCAGGTAAGTCTATGAACCAATCCATAGCATCGCCATCTAATGAAAAGATGAAAAGCTTCATTATAATGTCCTCATGGTTAATATCATGACACCATTTTATCACACAAAGGAAGAAATTTCTAAGGTGAGTTTCGGTGGTAATGGCATTGTTACCTAGAAAAATAGGCAACTCATTAACAGCCTCAATGGCATCATTTGGAATAAAATTCGGATAGCCTGGAATGTTAGTAAAATCACAAGGGGCGAACAGATCATTCATGATGTCATGCTCACTTGACCCTGAAAGAGAAAATGGATAACAGAGAGAGGTTCCTGTCCAAGATTAGCAAGAATTCTACAAGAAGAGGACTTCAAGCAGAAATCCTTGCAGAAAATGAAATAAGTGGAGTCGCCACTTGAACAAGAATCTAACTATAAAATCCAACATGCAAAAACTAAAAGTTAGTCGATTTCCTAGGTACAAGAAAGCTTGTCCCCGGCAACGTCGCCAAAAATGTTATCGCTCCCTTGCTGCCTACACCTACCTACAAGTCAGTGGAAAAAGCCTTCAACCCCACAAGGTGTGGTTGGTGGCAAGGATCTTAGAGAAGGATCTGTCACATTGATCCCGACTCTTTCTGTTTTAGCTCTCTCCTAGGTCAGCTAAGGGGGGTGGTCCCTAAAGGAAAATTAAGTTAAAGATTTGTGTTTCTAGGAGAATAGTAGAGTGAAAATGGATTACTTTTAAATATTCATGAGCATTTATGAGCAACCTGGAAATAATAATGACAAACCATTTAACCAGTGTCTTTACAAATAGCATGCTCAAAAGTTAAAGTAATGCTCAAAGAGATGAGAACACGGTAATCCTGAAATGGAAACAAAAGATTGTTATCACAAGATATCAGAAATGCTCTCAAGATGAATGAATTTATAAATCAAAGGACATGAAGCTATCTTGTTCACAAAGAAATAGTTAGTGATATAAATATAAACCAGATAATAAAAAGACTTGAAAGTTAAACCAATATGCATTTAGCCTTGCAACATGAAATAAGAGTGCTTGAAAGGAAATGAGATTCATTAATCATTCGTGAACACGATGAACATTAAACATGAAATGGAGCTTTCTAAAGTAGATAATGTACAAATACAAGAAAATTAAGCTAAACTTGTTGCAAAAGAGATTATAATACTTGCATGAAATTAAATGCTTCTTGAAAAAAGGTAAATGATATTTCATGTGAGACTTTGAGCCATCAAGAAAAGAAAAATTCAAGAACTAGCAAATAAGCTAAATGTGATGAAAAATGCTCTTGATTTATTTTATTAATTAGTTCTAAAGAAAGGTTATAATTTAACTCTTTAATCCTTAGATCTCACCCTCGCCCAAAGATATGGATCCCACAGTGAGGAGTCAGTAGAGGAGTAGAGGGTCCCTAAAATGTCTATTCAACCAACTTATGTTAGAGGTAAAATTTTAGTGATTTTCTTGGGGCATGTAAGTAAATTAATCAACAATGAAAATTAACTTTCAAACTTGAGATGTATTTGCATGCCATGAAGTAGAATGCTACTTTATGGAGAAAATTTTCTCGAATACTTATTGCATGTAAGATGTAATTAAAGGTGAAGCATAAGTGGTTTTGGAAGAAAATTCATGACAAATTTAAAAGTGCATGCATGCAAAAGTTTGAACCTGCTATGAAAGTAAAAAGACTAAAAATCTGTAGCAAATTAGATTAAGGTGCATGCAAAATGAGTGTAATGCATGATTTTGTTAATTCCCCAATTAAATGATGTGCATGCAAGTGAAAAAGATCAAATATCAAGCCACAAAGTCTCTCCAAAAATGTGGAGAGATAGGGATACCAATGGCTAAACCCCACGCTCCTAAAACCAATAATTTTATTAGTTATTACAAGAAGGATAAAACTATGAATTCTTCTCCAAAATCCAGGGAAGGTCTTCACAATGTTGGCTTGAGCCATAGATCTTTCCTTGCTGAAAATTTCTGCAATTTGAGACCCACAAAGCCCAACAAAATGCATATTTTTCGAGAAAGAATAAGAAAGGCAAACCCTCCTTGAGTTACACGGCCAAGAGAGAGAAAAAGAGACCCCAATTGAACTCGGTCTCTCTTAAGAAGAACTCGGCTTCGTCCAATAAGTGTCCTCTAATGCTCACAACCAAGGGAAGGAAATAATCTAGAAGTTGGAGCCCCAAGGTCCTGCATGCAAAAATTGTAAGTAGTTTTCTGAAAATGAAACATGCAAGTAGCTGCAAGACAACAAGTTATAGAAAATCTACAACAACAAATGTTAGCTCAAAAAAATCACAAAGTAAAATTACAAAAGTAATCTACAAGAGGCTAGGCCAAAGAGTTTGAACAAGCTCTCCTCTTTGACTAGCCATAGCTTGGATCTTTGAAATAGCCAAATATTAAAGAACTGAAGAGAAATAATTGAAAAGTAAATTATTTAAAGTTTGATTTTTTTTTTATGTAGGAAATAAGAGCTTTCAGAAACTTAAAAGAACCTCTGCAAGACAAAATAAAATATAGATTGGACTTTGGAAATCAACACATGCGGGTTCTCCTTGAATATTTTCAAGAATGGGTTAGTTCCTCCAAGAACTTCCCCTCACACTTGAAAAACTTGACCAAAGATGGATCCTTCTACACAATCTCACCACAACATATTAAATCCACATGAAATTAAATAAAAGCAATGGAAAGAAACCCTATAGATATATTTGACATCAAATAGAAGATTTCTTATCCTAAAGCGATCAAGTAACTCTTATGCTAATATGAGATAACTGCATACTAACATAACTTGGAACAAGCATGAAGGAAACAATAGCATGAGGAAATAAATAGAAGAATAACAAGAAGTCAAGAATTTACCATATATGCAAGGAGAAGAACACCATCACAAGTTACCCCAAAGACTTGTATTATATTGCAAGTATGTGTACAATCCGACAGCGCGTCTTCAAGCCCAATAGCTCGTATTACATGATACAATATGAGAACCCATGGCTCCATTAAATATAAATTTGGGTGCAAATCCCAAAGATGAGTGCATGTGAGTAGTGAACTTGGAGAAAATTCCAAGTAAAGATAAGCCAAGTTCCATGTGGAGAAAACTGAGACACCGAGAGCAAAATCAAATTTCTTTTGTGCACACCAAGGGAAATCGAATTCCCCATATGATCTAGTGAACTCATCCATAAGCCAAACAAAGTCCCGTGCTACACTAAGTCCACCACTGCAAACTCGAACCAACAGAAACCGTACCTGTAAATGACCCTAGCGATCTTCTGCGTAGGTCCCATAGAGCTGCGTGTTTCCTCTGATTGACTACACAGTCTAAACTCAAGGAATAGCGTAAATTCTCTAAGTGAAGTGTCGAGTGTTGTTGCACTCCAGATAGCTCGTGAGAAGAGGTCCCCACTTGGTCTTCAGTCAACTCATCTTGTAGAATATTCCTTTTATGCTCAACTACCTTTAATAAATTCAATTTTCCTTGTGCGTAATTGTCGCTTTATCTCTGGGAAATTCGATTTTGAATATAAATGATGAATTAATGATGCAGTGTGCTCAGTCATCCTCCACATGTCTGTTAACTCAACCCTTTGACATAGAATAATTTCCAAGTCATTTCCACGTCATTTTGTCACATGGAATAATTTATTTTTCTCTATTTTATTTAATTTTAACCTAATTAAATGCGACAATTTCCACTAAACTTAGGAAATATGGGTTTTGAGGGTCCAAAACTCATTATTAACCCCCAAAAGTGTGTCATAGTAGAAATTTGAGGGTGAGAGGTGTAATTTTGATTACTCACACACCATACAACTTCTCTAGACAACACATATTACAATCCAATTACAATTTGTATTGCAATTTTTGACCTCGCAAGGTAACGATCCACTTCGAATTATGGAACATAGAAATGTTAACATGCATATGAGACCTGCATATGATAGCTACATATGCAGGTATCACATGTACGACACTAGTACATGCACTAAGCAATTATGAAAAGAAACTCGGTGTAGAGTAAGGAGTGAATTATTGAAGTATTGAGTAACTTCCTAACTCACCATAATATAATGAAAACTAATACTTTGTTCAAAGAAAATTAAAAGCATTGAATTATGCAAATAAATGATGATATATTAATAAATCCAAGATAATTAATAAATAATAATATTTTAATAAATCTAAGATATTTATTAAATAATATTATTTTAATAAACCCAAGATATTTATTAAATAATAATATTTTAATAAATCTAAGATATTTATTAAAATATAATATTTTAAGATATTTTCAAAGATATTTATTAAAAGATCGTATTCTAATAAATATCAAGAATGGAGTTTGTGTATAAAAGGGGGAAGATGGGTAAACTTGATGGGCATGGGCAGTGAAAGGGAAAACTGACCCGGATGCTGTCAGAGGAGTTCTAACTGCATGAGACATGAGCAGTGAGTTCGAGAGTTTTAATAGAGTTATGGAATGCTTTCGATTGTTATTGGAGTTTTGGGCATGGGGTCCAGAAGAATTGTCTTCTGGATCTGGGGACCAGAAAGGTTGACCTTAGATAGGCTGGGAGGAAAACGACGGCTTGGTAATGGGAGCTGGAGCCATGGCAGATCAGAAACATCTTCAAACACGGTTCCAGGTAAGTATTAATTAGTCAATTAATATATATTCTGTTTCAAAAATCTCATTCTGAATTCGATAGTATGAATTTTGTGAATGATTGTAAATTTTGAAAATTAAAGGCTTTACACTTATGAATTTTGTTATTGATGGTTAAATTGTGAAATTATGGTCCTTACATGCAAATCTAAAAAATTAACAAATGACTACCTAGACCTATCCAAATTACACGAAATTTTTTGTGTGGTCTAGTATGGTAATAAACATTGACTCTAGACACTAGGATTCACCTAAGGTCTCACCATCGAGTCGTACTCCAGCTTTGGGGTAAAATTGGAGGAAAAAAATGAATTAATCATTAAGTCCTGGTGGCAAAATGATAATTAACCGAGTGAAAAAAAACATCTCAGAGTAATACTCACTTGTTGGAAAGGTCCCAAGCTACCTAGGCCTGTTACAAACTCAATAGTGACTCAATTTCATCATTACTAGCATCAACTCGTTACAATTCCCCATAGGGCATGGAATCTATGTACGAAAGATGATGAGAAGTAGTAGAGCTTAAAAACTCTATTGAGTCGATCATATTTAATGGTACATGTGTCTCTTTTGGTTCATCCTTAGGCATGGAGTCTTCTATTATCATCAAAAGCAATTAAAAATAACAAGCACAACTTCCTAGAATTATAGAAAATATTCTTCTGCCCACCGAAGGACGCCCTCAATGTCTTCTAGTTTTCACAAAGAGCTAACCTAATGGATGCTCCTTCGTAAGGTCTCTAAATTTAATTTCCAATTACTGTCATGTTCATTAAAGTTCAACCGAGGTGACTTCAAGCACCAAACTAGCACCTCCCCGCCACCCTATAACTAATGTAAATAAGACAAGAGTAAATTCTTAATTTTCAGAATGATCCATTACAATAAGACCTACAATGGTTCTCTGAACCAGACCAATCCACTATGACCCTGTCCAATCATAACATCATCCAACAATGACACTTATACCTCCCAACAGTTTCCAACTCTCTAGGAATATTGACTTTACAATACGACTTTTTTACAATTTTACAATGATGATTTATGACTTACTCTTTTGTTAATGGTCTGGATACTTGACTTGACACCTGCTGAATACTCAGCACCATTTTGTGCAGATTGTTGTGCTTGCTTCCTAAGTAATGGTACTTTGGCATTGCACGTCCTTCTTAGTATGGGCTGTCTGGAGTTGTCCATTGTGTCCTCCTTCCGGAAGACACATGCATTAATGAATAAGACCCAAACCAATATACAAACAAAATACTTATACTATCCTACAAACCATATGTCAAAATATTCAAAATTCAAATGTAAATATGTTCAACATTTGCGAACAAAACCCAACCAAACATATACAAAATACTTTCAATCACCTAAAAATACGTCGTGATATTCAAATTGAAATCAAACACTAATTCATACAAACTCTGTTGTACAGACTTACCTCTGACAATTGGATGTTGTCCCTAACGTTAATCCCGAATGCATACTTTTCTTGCCTCTAGAAGCTCTATATTTAATCTTCATCTATGTATTTTCAGATCTCCGGTCTAAAATTGTACTCCTGCAGCCCCTTCCAGTCCCTCTTCCAACCCCACAATTCTGATCATCAATATTGGATCTTTGAAGAAATAGTTATGCTTCAATCTCTCACGATGACCTTCATTGCATTATAGACCTGCCCGAGAGCCATCTATAATGGCGTCACATGTCAACGCTTTCAAACTTCGGTCCTAAAAACATAATTTGTAACAAAACGGCACCGCCTCTTCTCGCTATTTTTTTACGAATGAATCCAATGCTCAAAGAGAAAGCAGGACGATTTTCCAAGGTCACCTGCTTGTTATGAAATTCGTGAACCTCGCAAAAACCCTAATTTCAAGATCATATCTTCCTAAAATATAGTGAACCAACATCAAATTTCGCCACGCGTCGCATCTGATTTCGCTCAAATGGTCAAAGATTCAAGCTTCTCGCAGAAAAAGAGTTATATTGATAATGCCATGAGGATCTGCTTTAAGTAGCAAAGTCTCAGATCAGGAGATATGAGGGTCACAATTTATATAAATGCTTAGAAGCTAAGAGGGAATAATTTTATCAAGTGAACGCGAGGGATTTTATGGTTTTTTAAAAATTTATTAATTATTGACTATTCAAGGACCACAACCGCGATTAGTGTCATGCCACAACCCCATGTAAGTCTATCCACTAACTCGGGGTTACTAACTTTCAAACACGAATATCTCAAACCATGAAGAATTACGTGGTGTGCCATATATCAAATGGAAACATCTCGACAAGCAGAAATCCTCCAAAATATCCTTGACTCTCGGAATAGATATAGTTGTTAAGTCAAAATTCCAAGGCAAGATCGAGGTAGCCTGTAAAAGCTAGTTGACACCAATGACAACTACCGATCAACAATCTCCCCTTTGACATTACTGCAACACAAGTAATTCCCCCTTTCCGATCATAACATCTTCCAAATGTTTTCCTTTGTCATCAATGGAAAAGGTAACTCACCCTAACAAATGTCATCCCGCATCCCATACGCTCAACTACCCTTTTTTTTAACTTTGTTAGAGGAGCAGTGAGCTTAATGAGAACTTTGGAGAATCCTAAGCTTTGAGGCTAATATACTCAAATGCTTCACGCAGGTAATGGTTTAAAATGATGTTTACAATTTGTTCCTTTGGTCATTATTCAGTTTATATTATTTTTGGTGACCTATTAAACGAAATGATATTTGATCTGAAATGTGTTTACGTAAGTTTTGGAATGCATCACAAGATTCTTGGAGATACTAATGGGCACTGGTGTTATCTAAAATATGTGTAAATAGGCTCATCAAACTTGACTTGAAGATCTTGCAAAGTTTGCTTCATCCAGAGAACTATACAAGCCAAGTTGTTTCCGATATATTCTGGGCTTCCATATGGATAACGAGATTGAAGACTACTTTTTACTTAACCAGAAACAAGGCAACCACCGGATAGAACGTTGCTTCACTGCACCCTTTCGATCATCATCAACACTTCCTACTCAATCTGATTCAGATAAGCTTGGATAACTAGATTATTTCCTTTGACATACATAACCATTCTCATTACATCTTTAAGATATCGTAGAATTCTTTTGACGATAATAATATGAGATTCTTTTGTTGTCATTGGAATCTTGCTACTTGTCCTAATTGCTCACATTACGTCTGCAAAGAAGTCACATAGTAGAAGACTACCAATCATAGATTCATAACCTCTAGTCCATCCTTGACGATCCATCTAAACTTAACCAGCAACCTGCTACCATTGGGGTAAGGATAGGCTTGCACCAATCTTGAATTTCTTGAGCATTTCCTTTGACATAAATATTCCTTTGTCCTATTGAGATATCTAAAGCCCTAAAAAGAGTCACTGCTAAGAGAGACATTTCAAACTCACTTTGCATCTTTGTGGCAAATTTTTTACTTAACTTATCATTGCTCCAAAAATTATATCATTTACAACAATTTTATAATTCAGGCATATTTGATCCACTTTCACATAGAGATCATGGTTTTGCTTCCTTTCTTGAATCCTTTACAGATGTAGATATCCATCAAGATTTATGCATACCAAGCCCTTCCAGGAGCTTGCTTGAGACCATAAGAAGGCTCTCTTAACTTGCAAAAGTACATAGTCTTTTCAAAAGGTAAAACCTTAGGTTGTTCAATGTAAACTTTCCAATTCACCATTTAGAAAGCATTTCCACTTAACATCCATTTGTAGACCTTGATTTTTATCGAGTAAGTATAAGCAGAAAAAATTCTCTAAAGCTTCCATTCTGGCACGAGAGGTTCTTTTCCAAAATCAATTCCTTCAACTTGCTGCATATCCAACTGCTGTGCAGGGCTAATCTTGCCTTATTCCTAGTAGGTAGCAGTAACCTATCCATCTTCATTCAATTTGTTTCTCAAAAGATCCATTTAGTTCCAATAACATTTTTACCTTTGGTTGTGGAGACAGTTCTAAGTATCGTTTTCTCAATTTTTGATACAATTCTTCAATCTGTTGCTACCAGTGAATTCATGTATTCAACTTCCTCAAAATTGCTAGGCTCAAAAGTTCTTGCTAACAAAATTGGAGCTTGTTTGTGATGAACAAAGTTGTCGACTATTACGGTTCCAATTCCTTCATTTATGTTTGTCGATGATTTGATTTATTAGGATGATTCTTTTTTGACACCACTCTTTTAAAGCTTTGGAGGAATTTTACGTAAATCCACTTTAATCATTTCTTATTTCCTCTTGGATTGTTGTTGTTTCCTTATTTGAGAGTTGGTCTTGTTTTGGAGCTTCTTCTTCATCGATAGCAGATTCTCTCGATTTTGCTTGGAAAAGACAATCTCATCGTCATCCTTTGTAACTTTTATCTTCATCAAAAAAAGTAACATTTATGCTTTCAACATTATTTCTTTTACTTTCAATTGCGACATCTATAAACATGCCTTTTATGTGAATAACCAACAAAAATGCCTTCATCTCATTACGAGTCAAAACTTGCCCAATTTTTTTATCTTTTCTCATTTAAATTGATGTAGCATTTGCCCCAAATATTTTGAAGTATTTGATATTGCTCAGATCTTCTTTTCCATAATTCGTATGGATTCATGCTACAATTTTCCTTAGCAAACCTTTGTTTATAATGAATATAAGTTGTATTGATTGCTTGAACGATTATCATCTAATTTGGTCATTTCTTTGTTGTTCCTTCATTTCTTTTAATGAGTTATGTTTTTTTCTTTCAACAACTCATTTTATTCGCGATTATACATTTCATTGAGCCTACCCTTTTCTTCATTTCATATTCTGAATGTACATTGAAATACCTTGGAAATGAATTCTGCTGCCAAAACTGTCGATGAGAAATTTGATCTTCAAATCGATTTCATTTTCAACCAATTCACTTGTGGAGTTCTAAAACACTCGAATGCCTCGATCTTTTCTTTAAGAAGGCGAAGAATAGTTGTAATTCTGACCATAAATATCTATCATTAGCATAAAATATAATTCTCCATCTAAACCTTTTGTCCTTATAGGATACATATGAGTCAGTATGTAATAATTCCAATGAATGACATTCAAAGTGTTATTTTGTCTTGAACTCAACTTTTGTCTCCTTGCGTGTCGACCAGTTCACATATCGTATTGGTAGGTTTTGAAATTTGGGCATTTCTCTTTTACTTCCTTCTTGTTGATCTTGACAAATTATCAAAATTTATATGTCTGTCCCTTGTTTGTGCCATAACCAACTTTTGTCTTCTTTAGCCAAGAAATCACCCGCTGGGTATCTCATCCAAAATATATATGTCATTTGGAGCTATGCTTGTTATTACAGGCTATCTGAACTTTTCTTTCTTTGATTTTGACTAGGTTAAGCGTAGCATCGTGTGTCTTGATCGCACATTTGTGCTCCTTGACAAGGTGTGATTCATATTTTCAACCAACAACACATCTGCTAATGCATTCTTGCTTCCAAGTGTGGCCCAAATACCTACTCCTATGACATACAAAGACACATGCTTTCCAAAGACATTGTTCCATCATGCTTTCCTTCAAGAATATGAACTTATTCCTATCTCCAAATATATGAGTTGAAAAAACCTCTATCAACATACCAAACATTTATAATTGCTTTGACCTTGAAGACGATAGCACATTTTTCAATCTTCTTTTTCCATATTTATTCCATTCGATTTTGAGAATTCTTTGAAGAACTTCCAAGTATGCAATCTTTGGCAGTGTCCAAAATTGTTGTGTGTAACATTACGACATCATCTCTCAAATGATCAAACCTATTGTCATATCTTGAGTTAGAATATAGCTTTAGAGAATCTCACAGTGTGTTATTCCAAACATACATGCGACATTCTATGAAAGCTCATGTCCAAACCTTCCCATGAATAATAATAATATGTAGAATAGCTTGACCTAGGAGAAATCTTCTTGAGGAGCAGCACTTCTAAGCAGTTTTCTTCTGCAAGTCTTGATCTCTTAGAGTTGGTGGGGTCTACATGCTTTTGTTATATTTTGCATATTCATCTTCTTTTGTTGGCATAGAAAGGACTTATTCATTTTTTCTTTGTATGGAATAGGTCTTGTCACTGCATTAATCTTTAATGACCATTGATTTTTATTAGTATTTGTTGAGTTGTTGGTATGATTTTGGTACTTTCCATTTTTTACTTGCTTTATTGAAAACTATTTCAACTTCAATGCTTCTCTTTCCTTGTTTGCTTGCCTTTAATTCTTCCATAGTGATTCTTCAACTGTTTGTATTCTTCGACATGATTTTAAGATTTAGGACTTGTTTCCTTTCTATATTGATGGTTTTCAAGAGTGTTGACATGCTTCTTCTCGACCTTGAGCTCTTTGACCTTGATCTTCATTTTGAAATTCAACCTCAATCATCTCTACTTCTTCGTCGGATGCTTCTTGCTTATTATGCTTGGCACTTAAACAATACTATTTAAATTAGTTTTCCTTCGTTATCTTTGTCTTCATGGGGATATGAGGAGCTATTAAACCATTTTCTTCTTGCCTTGCTTATTTGACTTCCTTAATTCCTTTCTTTCCTTTCGTAACGACCTCATTTGTGAGGACACGGCTATAAGAAATGCCCATACTCACCACAATAGAAACATATCAATGGGAAGTTTACCTTTGAATTTTCCTTTGTTCTCATTTTTTGCATCGTATGAATTCTTTATCCCCGAAAATTCTTCCTTCGTCTTCTTCCTTTCTTCTTCCTTGCTAACTACAGAATTTCACTTTTGGAGTATGCTTGTCCTTTCTAATTTTCTATGAATGGCGAATGTTGTTTCTAGGTGAGATGTATACGTCCTCTTCACCCAGTCCTCATTTCATATGGCGTAAGCACTCATCTCGCAAATTCATCTTTGCGAGATTGGCTAGATTTGAATATATTCCAAGATAGATACCTTTGGGTGGAATCTTTCTTTGCAGCAGGGTTCTAAGGATCTTTCAGGACAATTTTAGGTATTAAATAGTTTGTAACCTTCCAATGCATTGGTTATTTATCGACACGTTGTAAGTATGCATCAAAATTTTCATGTTCTTCATTTTGAGTTGTAAATTTTTCTCTGTCAAATTTGGCTTTAAAAGCATGCTGCGTTTGGTCACTGCATATATGTTCTCAATCTTGCCCCATACTTCTTTAGCGGTTTGCAACTCGGTGCACTTAAGATAGAACGATTCGATAAGCCCACGTATGAGATCTTTAGCCTTTGCATCATATACCATATTTTCTTACAGCAATACATTTGGAACGTTGTAAAGCCTTTTCAACGATCTCCCATACTTCATATACGTATTGCCTCAAATGAACTTGCATTCTTCACTCCAAGTGCTGGCAATTATTTCAATGGAAGGAAGTTTATTCATAGTATACTCCATGTGATCTCCTTCCAATTCCCATTGAACTCTTGTGGAAAGAGACCAAGCTACGATACCAATTGTTGCAATAACGAAGGGGGGTGAATCGGTGTTTCTTATCGAAATGCTTTTCATCCTTTAGGAACATTGATTAATCTGAGGTATTCTTGATGTTTATCTAGTAACACTGTGATAAACAATAGAACACAATAGGCACATGAATTTTGGGTGGAAAACCCCTGGGTCAAAAACCTGCTGGCAGCTTTTCTAATAAATTCTTTAATCTCCATTGTTGAAATGAAAGAAATTTGAAAACTTCCTAGAATTCTAGAAAATAATTCTTCCTCGGCTCCCAACAGGCATTAACACCTAGTTTCTTGATGATCAGCTTGAATGGACCACAAACATCTGGGCCAAACCTACCACGAAGTGTTTACGAGGCTCAACACCTTGGGTGACTTCATACATAAACTAACACCTCCTTATCACCCTATAGCCAAGTCATAAATAAGACAAGTGTGGACTCTAGGCCACCAAGGAGAACAATGATCCATGATACAATATGATTCACAATGATTCTCTTGAACTAGACCAATCACACTATGACCAACCATAACATTATCCAACAATGACACTTATACCTCCCAACAATGCCTCTCCAACTCTTGGCAAATTGACTCTTTTACAATTTTACAATGATGATTTTTACAATATTGACTTTTGATACGACCTAATACTTGACTTGACACTGCTTCTTTGAACACTATTAGTTGTTGAGGTATTGTTGTGCTTGCTTCAAGTAATGGTACTTTGACGTTGCATTGTACTTCTAGTATGTGTCTAAGTTGTCCTATTGTGTCCTCCTTCCTGCACATGCATTAATGAACAAGACTCAAACCCAGTGGGAGCACCATAGGTTTATTGTTTGGAGAACAAGGGGCCAACCCCTTGTCCACTACTTTTGCGAATCCTATTCATCATTATGGTACTAATGGACTTAATTAGGCTTCTTAGAAGGCCCAACAACATGTATTATTGATCATTCGACCTCTTGAGAGGCTTATTCTTTTGTTTATGAGCTAGTTTGGTGGGCTTGTCACAAGAAGCTAGTTATTTTGCACATTATTTTATTCAAGGGCTAATGTAGGCCTAATTAGCTAAAGAAAACTCATTAGAAGTGTATAAATACAAGTGATGTGAATTCAATTTAGCATCAGCACATGGATTGGATGATTCTCTTTTGTGAGATTTTCGCTATTCTTTTGGAGGACAAATTTTTGGAGCATGGAATGAATTTTGATGTTTGGATTATTTTCTCTTGTCTTGGAGCTTCTTCATTGGCAAAGTTTTGATGGTTGGATATACTCTTAATACATTTAAGTACAATTTAACGATATTTTCTCTTTCTATTTTTGTCACATACATTGTTGTTGGGATTTCGTTATACTAGGGCTAATTTACTACATCCGTTTATGCGAAGTTGTGGAAATTTGGTTCCTAGATAGTGATGCTTCATGTATGGCCCATGTATTATGAATGAATGTTCCTAGAGATGTTTCATTGTTGAAATTCATCTTGATAAGCCATCTATTTTGCAAAACAAAGTATAAAGTCTTTGAACCTTCTTTTGTGGTTTCCCTAATGCTAAGAAAAGTTGTCTTTGAGGCATCCTTGACCTAGATAATCCAAAATCCATAGTCATAATTCTACTTGACTACAATCTAACCAAATGATTAGGAACTAGTCCTCCATAGGTGATCACCTCAAAGCTTATTTCTTTCACCTTCCCCTCTTTTCCAGGACTAGCCTACATAGGTCACTTAGGGCATCAATTATCTGACAATATAGCCATCCAAACACTTCGATTTTTGGTCCACAACTGTGTTGGTGTGTCCTCAATAAGCCCTCCAAATTTCATGAGATTCCAATAGTGGGATCTTGAGATATTGAAAGTCCTAGCTCAAAGATCGATTCTTGCCCTTGGTCTCCTTAGGCTAGAAACTTCACTGAGATCATTGCATTACCTTTCACTGAAAATCCCTTCCTTGATTCCTTTCTCCTCCATGATTAGGTTAAGCACATCATTGGTTGTTCAACCCCATTCCCTCGACTTAACCTCAAGTCCACTTGGTCTCGTGTGGTCCCACAACTTATTGAAGCCAATTTCACAAATACCACTTGGAAGCCAAGTTTCCACAAGGATTTTAGGAGCTAAGAATCTTCTTGACAAGCCATATACTCAAACCCTACCTCTTAGAATTCCCCTAAGCCCTTCCTAGAAAGCCTTTCATCTTGCTTTCAATGCAAGCAAGCCATATATCTGAGCCTCTCTTGTGAATAGGCTTTTAGGATCACCTCTCATCCTATCATTGATCCATTCAATTTTGTGATCCTTATTATAATGGGTCTCCTCCCATTGGTGAAAGTTTGTAAAGAGTAGGGGGTCTTAGCCAAAGTGGCAGTGGGCTATTGCTCCATTCTTGCCCTTGACCTAGTGGTAGCCCTTCAAAGATCCCCTTTAGGACCCCTAGTGTGTCAATCATCTTAAAATTTTAAAAAAACCCTAATTTTTTTATTATATGTTTTCTAGGGTAGACTAGATTTAGGTGTGTTTAATAGCAATAAAAACCTTGGATCTTGTTGTCCTAGGTCTAGGCTTTGTATGTATTAAATTAGAAAAGGTTAAATATCATTTTTATGCAATCTCAAGCCATTAATTAGTGCTGGCATTTAAGGTTTTATTTTTTTTCTACACATCTTCAGTTATTAAAATTTGATGTAGGATATTTCCTTGTTTATCAATTAAATAGCCTTTGTTAATTATTTTCTTATTATCAATTTTATGCTATTTTCTTATCACTGTTGTAAATTTTGAATGACGTAAATTGTGCTACTAGAAAACCCTAACTTATAATAGCAATTGGTAATTTAAAGGTAGCATGCGTTTGGGAACCTATTTGAGCTTCTTTGAGACTGCTTGAACCCTCTATATTTAGCCATAGGATCCTTTGAAACCGTTACATTGAAATTACATCTCATCTCAACTGAAGCCTTACTTACTGAACACTATCCTTGTGAGATTCATTTACCAAAACCTTTTGAAAATTGAGGGTTTTTAGCTTGGGAGTACTTGCGCTATCTAATATTCATGGTCTGCTGGGGAAGACCACCCTTTGGTGATAATATCCAACCACAAAACAGCAGGGGAACAATTCCTAAGGTGACAATGGTCATTGATCCCATTGTTATCCTTAAACTAAAGTACTTAGTGAGACTTTGCGCTAAGGTGCTAGATTGTGCAGTAATAGGAGGAAATGTGAATGCTAGGCGTGATTGAATAACAGAGGATAAAAAATACTAAAAGGGGTGAGAATAGGCAACATCATACCTCTTTCCTAACCATACACTTTGCCAAGGAGAAATCGTGCATAACTTGTAAGAAATGACCAGTGCTTGCTCTCTGAAGATGACATTGGTACAGTGAATGATGAATATGATTCAGAACAACTTTGTTTACCCTCCTCTATAGCTGCTACAAGGCTAATACTACATCGTGTGGGCCCCATGCAATGTATGTAGTAATAGAGCCATTATTATAAAGGGTTGTTTGATAGCATGATTTGGGGTTTATCATGATAGTTTCTAAGTTTAATAACAAGTCTTCCACCTGTGCATTTGGTCATATCTGATGGAGAATAATAAATTATTTGAACTCATTGTTTATCATTAATCTATTAGGAATTAAGCTAGAGGCCTCATTCTGTAAAAACAAAGCAAGAGTTTCTTTCCATGCACCATTTCCAATAATGAAAATTAAATATAGCATCTCCCAAAACATATAAAACACAATCACATATTAACCATACATCTTGTACTTACAATATCAACTAAAAAATGTGTTCTGTCTGTTAAACTGAATATCTTTCTCGAACCTTCCGCTTCTTTATTTCTTGACTTATTTCTGATAAATGTCTTTGTCGCAACATTTCCTTGAGAATTCTGGAAAACAATTTCATAAGTGCTAAGGAAACTAGTTTCAAATGACTTCAACTAATGTAAAAGTAAACAATGAATGCACGCTTTGATCTATACCAATAAAGTTAAAAATCAACTAACTAGACATACTCCAGAATTTGTGAAAAATGAATTCTATCAATAATAACTTCCAAGGTATAATCATTGTCGTGCTTTAACTTTCAAATTAGTCTTGTTCAAATGGTCTAAAATACAAATTGGGTCAAACTTTAAACATAGATCATCCATGAACCATTCTATGGTTCTTTTGATACAGTCTCAGAAGCATAAAAGAAAAACAATTTCCAAGTTCAATACACAGATTACCAAAAAAGCTCAAAATTTCAGCAAAAGCATTTTATAAAGGAAAATATCAAAATAAAATGTAAATGTGTGGGGCAGAGGAAAAACCTTCGTAGCAGGAAATCTTTTACAACATTTTCCATACCACACTCACTCAAGGAACTCAACTGAAATATTTGTAGCCCCTCTTCATTTTACAAGAGGCATACTGGTCATTTCCTCATCTCTTAATGTTTTTTGCTAACTCTAATATTTTATTTGCATTAAATATTATGTGACTATATAGTAGTATTGATGTTGGGATGTCAATCGCCTTTCATTCTTATTACTCCTTTTACTTCCTTTGGTAATTGCACTTGCCTATCGAATGAGCCTCTGATCAGTAGACTACTATAAGATAACCTGCAGACTGCGCAGAACCAGCAAAAGCTCTATGCTGATAGAGGCTGAATAGAGAGGCAATTTGACATTGGGGATTTGGTCTTCCTGACACTTCAGTCATACAAAAAGTTACTTCCTAATATTTAACTAAAAGTTAAAATACCAACATAAAGAAAAACTAACTTTAAAAAGAATAATTAGAATGATTAATTAAACAGCACCCCGATTGAATACATTCAAATTAATACAATCATATTCTTTTTCATTTAAATGACGGCTGTTTAATACAACCTTATACATCTTATCCTCTTGCATTCAAGTTACCTCTCATTAATAATCATATCCTCTTATTCGAATGACCTCTCATTAATACAACCTTATCTTATTACAATCAAAGGACATCTCATTAATGCGAACCATATCACTCGAATGACACCTCTTTAAAAACATTCATTTCTACATTTATGGAGGTCTTATCTCGATGGAGTGTGGCGGTGGGATGTTAACTGGATGGTGTTGTGACGGTGGGGCAGATTATTATTTAAACACGAAGACATGAAGGAGGGAGGGGTCTTTGGTGGGGGAAAGAAGAGGGAGAACGCTGTTGTGAGGAAATGGAGAAGGCTGTCGTGATGAATTTGAGAAGGTTGTTATGGTAAAATTTATCAAGGGTGGAAAGGAGACTCACTGTTCTCAGGATTCTGGGCACGGGGGCAGAGGAGGCGTCCTCTGGATTTAGGATTAAATTCTAAATTGGCTGGGAGGAATATTTTGGGTTCTGTAATCTGTCCGATCAGCTGGAGAGGAGGATCACGGGTCCAGGTATTCTGGTTTGGATCTCACCGTTTCCAGGTATTCCTCCTCTTAGCATCAGTTATTTATTATGTTTCAGGATCAGCTAGTATCGTGTTTCAGCATCAGCTAGTCACTGTGTTTTAGCATTTGCTGGTCACTGTGATTTTACTTAGAATTAACCTAAAATCATGTTTAAATTCTCTTTCAAATTAAATTCTGCTTAACTGTTAGGAATCAAATAAGTGTTTTGATTTATAAGATGAACAGAGACCTTACACATGGTATCAAGTATGGTTTTTACCCTCTTTATATTAAGAGTTATTAAGAGTTATTAAGAGGCTAAATCAGCTAAGTCTTTCCCTCCAGCAGAAGCTATGAAATTCCCTGAAATCTAGTGCAAAATTTAGGAAATTAACGAGATAGGATATTACATTTGGTATCAGAGGGTAGTTTCAAACCCTTTCCGACCTAATAAGCCCTGCAATTTTTGCAATAATCCATACCACCAATTTAATGAAAATACAGTTATAGCAACCGACATAGCCCAACAGAATTGAAAGAAAAAAAAAAAAATATATATATATATATATATATATATATATATAACAGCAATGATACACTTATTTCCAAAAGAAATGCATCTAGAAACACTTAAATTATAAATAAGAAATAACATGCAGATGACATTGCACAGACATCATAATGCACATAAACATGTTCTGTTGCCATGTAAAATCAAAGGTGAAACTTCGGTTGCATATGTATAGACCCATCAAGATAATTATCATCAGATCAAGTGCTCAAAATAATAAAAGTGGACTCGTGATGACAGCAGGTCATTACCTCATCATCATCAATGTCAGATAATGTCTCTAGTTCCTCATGCCATTTGCATTTACATCTAAAGTTACATTGATCAGAGCCTGCTATATTCTGAATTTGTTCAGATTTCAAGGGCTTGCTTTCTTTTAGCAGTTCTACTTTCTGGAAGACAGAGTTCTGGAGCCTGCATGTTAGAGTTTCATACATATTTTTGGTCTTTGCGAGCTCATGATCCCAATGAGTATCTTTCATCTGACATACAAGCAGTTTCACGACACTACTATTTTTAACAATTAATGTTTCAAGGATTTCATGTCGAGTGTGGGCACATATATGGGTTCTTTGCAGAGAGACAAATCTGATATGCAGTTTTCACTGACATGAGAGACACTGCTATTTTTAGGCATGCTATATTTGGCATGCGTCCAGATGTAACTACCTTCATTCAAATTTTCATTTTTTTTAGGATCCTGACTGCCATTTTGGCATGTCTATAGCAGGTACGGGATGCAGTGTCAGGGGTCCAGAGTCCAGTAGTGGAGTGGTTTCCATTTTCGAGGGTGAGAAGGATAGACTTGAACTCAGTACAAACAGTTTGAGTTCAGAGCTAAGTTGTTCGACTTTGATGATACACAATGATATGTTAATGATTACATATATCCTTCTTTGGGTTGTGTTATCTCCCAAACCTGCACTACAAGTAGCAAAGCCCTAAAACACAAGTGCAACTTTAGAGGGGCTACAAAGGACTGTCTATTGTCACCACAACAACTGCATCTCACTGTAGACTGGCTCTCCCCTAGCACAAGGGAGGTTTCCCTAGGAAAGTGTAAAATTTTAGAAATGAAAGGAACTGTTCTAAGCTTCACATTATTCAAATAAACAGCTGCTAAACAAACAAACAAAAAAACCAAAGTTACGAGCTAAAGAACTGTATAAGTCTGTGCATCAGGTTTAAATTTACCCCTAAAATTTCTTACCATCCTACAAAGGGCAGAACGACTCCTCGAATGGAGGAGTGGGAAAATAAAATGAGATGAAATGAGCTCTCTCCTTCATTTAGCGGCTCAACGCCCTTCACACGTCGTGCTCACTTGCAATGGAAGTTAAAAATTCACATATCGTCAGAGCTGGAACCAGACGCCATGAAAGACTAAGACACCACTCCGACCTTAATTATTATTATGATCCCAAGAAGACATCAAACACATCAGAGGATAAATTAATTGTAACAATCGACATGAAACAGATGAGGAGAAGAGCAGCGGAGTGGGTATAAAATGCTCGAGCTGCCTCACAATCGGCTTTTCAACGCCTCTCTGAATTGCCCACAAGCGTCATGGCTTCTCACAGTGACCACAGGCTCGTCATCGCTGTACGCCGCTCGTCTCTTGAATTCATGGCCATCTCCTTTAATTGCTCTGTATTTGTGGTGCTTGCTTACAAATTGTTTAGATGGCGTCGCCTGAGAGATTCGAACTCTCGCTGGGGATCGAACTCGGGGCAACTGCGAGATTTCGTGGGGAGGCAAGAATTGACCACCTGCCCTCCCTCAACAAATAACCATTTATACCATTCGACCAACAACCTCTATTTCGTGCTTGATATCATCACTACCCGACTACCTGCGTAAGAGAATTTGAGGAAAACACATGGACAGCGAATTGCCAGCTGGGTTTCATGGAGTGCGTTGTCAAAACTCTGAAATTCGTTGGATAGCGGAGGTAAAGCCACGCTAAAGCCATGCCACCGCTGAAATATGTCGTGGATTTTGGACGCCGAAACAGGTTTAAATCAATATGATGCGGTTTAAATATATGTATGTGTCGTTCAGATGTAAATATGAACATCAATTTCATCAGTTACGTATACTCATAAACAAAAATTATGTATATATGTGCTATTTTAAATGGATTAAAATATGGATTAAAATGTTACGTGTGGAGCAATCTTGAGCTTGAAGCTGACTGGTGTTAATTAGTGGAGCCGACATCTATGAACTGGTGGAGCCCCGAAGATTACAGAACGCCCAACGTTAATGTATAACATAAATTCGTAACGTCAAACGTTATCATATGGTGTATTATAGTAGGCATTACTTGTTTCGGTTATGCACGTATGACCTTGTGTCGAATTTGTCGAATTAACTATAAACAGAAACATTAAGGTGCCAGCGTTTCACCGAGATATTCGAGCAGACCAATTTTTTTTTTTTCCAATTTTCACAGATAAAACTGAGCCCGACCCTCACATAATCGTGGCATCCGCATCTGAAATCGATTTCCTACTTTCTGCGATGGTTAAGGCGGACAGAGAAGCCTTAGTCGGTAAAGTGATCGGTGGGACTAATGCATGCAATATTTACAGTTGGAATTCTAGATACATTTCTTCGATAAATTAAGACTGTGTACTAAATTTGAGCGCGTAACAGCTCCCTGTGTACATTTCTTGAGATGCCATGACTGCGGAGACGTCCAGAAAATGCCTTAATGATTTTGGTTGGATGGGTTGTGGCGCTAGATCGGTCAGATCTCATGACAACTCGTCGGCAGATTCCTATTGTTTTAACGGTGAACACTTATCCCAAGCTCGGACGCATAATGTGTGATTTAATATTCCAGTGCAAAACGTATAATGGGATGGAGGTCGGACCATAGCCTCGACCAGAAGCTTGTGAGGTAGAATTGGGTGAAATTTAGGAAACGTTAATTTTATTTGAGGTTTGAAGTTTTGAACTCAACCATTTGACCAGAAATGGTTGTTAGCTGGTCTTTGAATGCCGGATACTTTGAACAATTCGAGATCCTTCAACTCTGTTGTCTTCAAATTCTATGCGTATCATCAAGTCTAAAGCAGTATCCTGAAGTATATTGAAGGGAATTCTTTAGCCATTCTCGAGTCAAATACTGAATTATTTCAAGGACCAAGGGATAAATTTTCAACCTATGAACCTAACTTGAAGTATGGATCCATTTCAGATCTGAGTAACCCTAGAACCAGGACAAAGCCATTATAGCTATGCGCAAATTCTGAAGCAAGTCATGAGAAACAATATTAAGAGTTATTCACTTGGCTCGATATTATTCTGAAAATCTACTTCAATAGAAAAGTTTAGATTTCTTAATACCTTACATTTATATGCCTGCAGTCCTATTAACGTCACTAAAGTGAGACAATGGATGAAGCATTGAGGCTCAGAATTATGGTATGAATTAGCCCTCAATTAAGAAAGTCTTCCGAAGCAGTCCATATTGTAAATAAGTCAGAGACATTGTGAATCTGTGGACTCCTTGTCATAGCAGGGCTTGAATCCTTGCTTGACGAATACACTATGTGATCTACAAATCCTGGTCCATAATTTCCGTTCGAATTTCTGAAGCATGCATCACCAGGTATGTGTTTGAAAATAAAGTTTGTGGTTGAAGATATTTCAAATCTCCAGTTTGTCACTTCAAGTTATTTATGATATAATTATAGTTGTAAAATGCAAGGCATATCCTAGTATCTATGACCTGAAAGATATAATTGGAACTAGATCAGCTTAACCCCTCAGTTTTTTTTTATATTGTTGATTCAGTAGAGATCATAAATCCGCCCTGTTCAGGGTAAATTCTGTAGGAATTATTACAGTTTTACCTTCCCTTACAATTTACATTTATGCACAATGCATGGTTGGAACGGACAAGACAATGAGTTGCAAACATGATATATTTATACCAAACGCAAAATACCTTATTACATGCCACAACATGATGACATGATGTTCTGAGAGTGACCTACAGGTTAAATATTTTCTCATAAGTTCAAAACATTTGGTTAAAAGATCTTAGCAGATAATTAGAGAAACTAGGGCCAAATATGTTTTGCTATTACTTCATGAAGAGAGAATAAGTACTTATGTGGTAGTGACAAATACTTTTCACTATAAGATTAGTGCATAGAATAAATATGCTAATCTTTGCTCAGAGTTCCCTGAGAATGATCAACAGTGAATTTCATTTAACGTTTCATTGTGCTGTTTAGAGAATGGTGTTTTACTACTGGTCACTGTAATTAAATCTCAGTGCATAGTTGCCTTTCCATTATCACTTTGTATACTGAGTTATGACTATTAATAAATATGTTACTTTGCTCCTCGTTCAGCCAAATTTGCATTTTAGCATAAATTGAATCATAAAGATTATGTTCAATAAAGTTAAGGTAGAAAAGCCTCAGCTGTTGATCCTGTCCCATCCTTCAACCGGAGGGTTCCTTAGTCAATGTGGATGGAATTCGGTGCTGGAGAGCCTAAGCCAAGGGGTGCCCATCATTGGGTGGCCCATGGGAGGCGAACAATTCGCGAATTAGAAGGTTTTGGAGGAGGAAGTTGGGGTGTGCATCGAGATGTGGAGGGGCAAAGAAGGAGAGCTGCAACGCGAGACGGTAGAGAGTAGTGTAAGAATGTTGATGAAGGAAGAGAAGGGAAATCGAGTGAGACAGAGAGCCCGGGAGATGAGCGAAGCGGGTTTGAAGGCAGTCAGTGAAAACGAAGATGGGAAGAAAGGTGCATCTGTGTGTGCTATGGAAGACCTGATAAGAGGCCTAGACTACTTGTCTTGTGAAATCCAGAAATCGAAGAAAATCTTAGTGAATGTACCTGGAAAACATTATACGGTATGGAATACTCCAGAGGCCCTATCCAACTTGTGACAGATCTGATTGTAGCCTAACTAAAATGTTTCAATTTATGTGATCTGTGTTGGAGTTTGAGGAAACGTATGTCTAATGCAATTCATGCTGTGTGATCTGTGTACGAATTAGAGGAGACCAGACAAGTTGAGTAACTTGATCACTGTCCAAATTAGATGAAACCAAATAAAGTGTATTTCAAGTGGCGCTGGATAAGAATCCAGTAAATTTATTTGGATTTGTTTTAGGTGCTTGATAGCAGTACAGTAAATTTGATTTATTTTGGGCTTATTTTAGAAATTTTAATATAGTAAGAAAATCTATTATAATTCAGTTGGGGAAATGAATAATCTGTTTAAACAAATTAAATCAATACATATATGAGTTTTTTTGACCCAAAATTGTTCCCCGTATATGATTAATGTGACAGTCGCAGTAACCTAATTTTGAACCAAATCTTGGACTCTTTAATGCAACGGCATTAAGAATTACCAAATCTAATTGCAAAGATATTGTTAATGTTTTGTTAATTGCAAATATATTTTAATGGGTGATCTCAATTATTTCCATTTACAAGTCATTTCAATCTTCGATTTTTATGCAACAATTCTGCTAACAGAGGGGAAAATTTTGCAGGTAATCGTAATGATATTATGATCTACATATAAGATAACTTCAATAGGAGATTTAACCAAATATTAATATTGATGATTTGTCATATGTCATGTCATTGATTATTTAACCTGTGACTGTGACTTGACCCCCCTCGAACCGGAGGAAGGATGGTTGTACTCAAATGCCTCGGATGTTTCCTTTTGAATTCAAGAATTTGGTGCAAAGTAACTGTGTTGACAATAACTGTGATCTACTTGACTCTGTTAATTACAGTTGTGATTATAACAATGGTTATAATCAATAAGTATCCATAATAAATACTGATCAATGAGCTTAAGTAACACGTATATTGGGTAATAACAAGGAGTGTATAACCATAATCAGAGTGAGTGCAATATATGAGTGACAATGAACCATATGATCTTCATAGCTTACTGAGTGTAATACCATATCTATTGGGATTAGAGCTTACATATAAAAAGATGGTTTCGATTGCTCTAAGTGATTCCATAATAAACCTGTATCATATATGTACTGAGCTCGTGTATCTCGTGTTCATTTACTAATATATCATTACCTAAGTAAGTTTCATTATAGAGAAGGTGGTAGTAACGTGTATTATGCCTAAGATATCACCCTATCTAAGTAGTTAAGCAACTCACCCTATCTAACCTCATATCATGCTAGCTTAGTCTGTCTGAATAGGGTTCCAATCATAACCTAACATGTAGTTGATCTGTGTGTTTCCACATCAATAACCCGTACATGTATCTGCTTTAACATTTCGATTGTTTCCATCTCTATTAGTAACACCTGTAGCATTCACTAGTTAAGTATGAATAAGAATAGATGTAATGGCGATCATAGGCTTGATAAAGGTGGAATCCTATCTGCTATAACTTCTACTCGTATATAAGAGAGACCTTCTTGCTTCACCTATTTCACATGGTATACTTATTGTGGAAATAGCCATACTTGACTAGTAGTAATACTTGGGCTTGTTATAAGGTTCTAGTAGTCCACATGTTCATAAGGTCAGTAATATATAAGATATACTATTCAATGGATTCACATGGTTAACCTTTTATAACGGTAACAGAAGCTCTTTTAGTATAGAGGTTTATCTCTCACCATGTTACATAATAAGCATGATAGTATTGTACTAATATGGAGTTAAGGGTAAAGGTTCAATATTCTTTATTAACATATCACTATCTTCACTGATTCCCATTGATTTTATTAACTATGAAGAGTATGACATAATCAAATACTAGCCTAACTTACAACTTTGTAATCACAATCACACAGCGTATTGGTCATGTATAGAGAGTGGTCATAGCCTATCCATGAATTTGTAAACTTTATTTTGAATTATCTCTTAAGAATGAATTTTACTTGCTGGTACATGGATAACCATAAAGAACGGATGTTACTTAACTCTAGTGATACCGAATATATGCTATTGTTGACTTTACTAAGTGCAGGGATACCAACATGCCTTATGTCATTTAAATTATCATTGCAGGAATATGAACAATATAGATGCATATGCTGTAATGTGTGTACGAATGTTTACATTGATAACAGTATATTTGGAATGTGTAGAGATTGTTATATGGGTAACAATTTGTTGTGAACAATATAGATGCATGTGCTGAAATGTGCGTACGAGTGTTTACATTGCAGATTGTGTACAAGTAATTGCTTTGCAGAATACAGATTACAGAACCAAAATACGTGATGACAGAATCCCCAGAACAGTTGAGACTCCCGAGATTCCACGATAGGGTGTTGACCCTGGTCCTATTGGGAGGGGTGGAGGTGTTGCCCACCAGTTATCCTCCGATACCTGGAGTCATGGGAGGACTGTGCGAGTCACGCTCCCCTAGACGTGTGATGATGACTGCCGGATGCCTACAAGCATATCTGGTCGACGTAATCGACGCTGATATCCTTAAGGTCTATGAATGGATCAATAAAGCTGATGCCATGGCATATTCCTGTAGAGGACGGATAGGATGGGAGTGGAAGAAGATTAGGAAGGATAGGATGATTTTAGAATAGTTTGAAGATTTGGTTGAGATGGGAAGTAACAATTAAATTGCAGATACATACTTATTCAAACAGAAAGTCAATCTTAAAAAAATCCGCCTTCTACAAACACCCTAATCTCTAAAATACAATCATTGATATGAGTATATGAAACCCTAACTTCGGGACGAAGTTTTCCGAAGGGAGGAAGTACGTAACAACCCACACCCTAAGTTCCTACTTCCTAATATTTAACTAAAAGTTCAATATAATATACCAACATAAAGAAAAAACTAACTTTAAAAGAATAATCCATGTAGGTACCAGTGATATGTTACAACCATGAGCACCATGATTCAAGCTGAACCCTCCACATTCAAAGAAGCCGTAAAAGAACAAGTTTGGAAAGATGCTATGGCCAAGGAATATGAATCGATTATGAAGAATGATGTATGGGATGTTGTGCCGATACCGAAGGGTTGTAATATTCCCAAATTTCCACATCATATTTGGAATATTAGAGTCCTTGATTTTCTTAATGAATTAAGTAAATAAAAGGGTGGAGGGACCCACAATCCTCAATATAAATAAATATCCACTTTTTGTGTGTGAATGTGGATTAATTAAGCCTATATCTACATAATAAGGTAGTTGAGGAACTACTAATGTGAATGAAATTGGAGAACCTGTCTCATTAATGAGATAGATCATGGAGGTTGACACAATCAACTAAGATCTTGAAGAGATCAAACAGAAGGTTGATTCAGTCAACTAAGATCTTGAATATTTCAAACAAAATATCATGGGACATTCATGATAAAGTGATGGAGGATGTTGTGCAAACAAAGCACACTTTATGGAGAAGGTGTACATTGCACCTAGACATGATGGTTGATTTGGTCAAACAACACAGTCAAACTTGGAGGATCTTGTCCACATGAACTACACAGTCTAGATGAGGGCCAAGGCTTGGGAAGGCTCAAAAATTATATAAATAAGATGAAGGAAAGGATGAGGGGATGCTAATTATTCTTGATGTAAAGATCTTTTCAGATCTGGAATTGTCATGTGACATTCCATTGTTTTCTAGGGCTATTTAGCAGCGATTGCAAGTGTTGTTTAGCATAGGGTTTTCCTGATCGATAATCCCACCTTTTTCTTAGAGCATATCATTCCTATCACCTTGGGCTTATTGATCAACTTCCCAAAGCTTAATTGTAGATATGTTATTAGGCCAAAAGTTATTAAACTCCTAGCAGCAATATTCCCTTCAGGAATTACACTGTTCATTTTGCAGATCAAAAAGGAGGAAGGAAGTTACTAGCATTTTAGCTAGTAATCCTGTGAGGGATCATCCCCTCACATTTCCATCAGTATTTCCATAAGCTTGGAGTTTACTGCAAAAATTTTCAGCAGGCAGAAGGCCTCTCTTTCCCTCATAGCGCAGTTTCTATTGGCAGTTGTGTTGCAGCAGCTACAATCATTATTGGAGGATTGAAAAGCTAGATCTAGAGCTTCTAGCTTGTAGATATGAAGAAGGGATAATCCCTTCAAGTTTAGATATGATCTTTCAACATAATTCAGCCATATATTTGACAGATCTAGCTTCAGATACGTATTTCCTAGCAAATCAAGGATCAAATCCTAGGGAGGTGATTTTCCAAAGTTGTAGATTTGGAAAATCCTTTCTGGGTTATCTTGGGAATCCATCACATTGGCCAGATCTTGAATCTTGGCATCATCTGAGCTCCAGATTTGAGTAGATCTGCATTTTCCTTTTCAGATTGCAACTATATGTTCATATTTTACTGAAGGGACAATGCAGTATTTGCTTCAGTGCCTCTTCAGTTATGCTGTACTTATTATAGCATGTTTTATGGGTGATTCTAGACCAAATTTTTGACTAGATCTACTCATATTTTGTACATTGTGTAACTGATTCTTCTCCAATATAATAAGATGGCTTAGCTTCTCTGTAAATTTCGATGTTGTCTTAAGACTAATTTTTTACTTAGTTGTATTTCTTATATTGTGTTTAATTATTATTGAATTTTCCCCTTTTAGGATATTACAGTGGTATTAGAGCATGATCTTTGGCTCAGCTTGTGGACACTTCATATTTTTCATCTAAAGAAGAAGCAGATAGATGAGATATATCATGGAGAAAGGAAATTCTGCCACTCATTTCTGTAGATCTATGCAATATCTCTCCAAGGATGTCTATCAAATGAAAGAGGAAAGGCAGAAAGAAGATCCAAGAAGAAGATGTGATGAGGAAGGTCCAAGCACTTCCTATTAGCAAAGAAGAAAACTGGAGAATCCTAGATCTCCTCATAGATCCACTATTCCCACTTTCTTTGAAGAAGGTGAAGGGTGTAGAAATGAAGAAAGGAATGAACCTGAGACTCATGAGACTCTTAGTCTATATCTTGAAGAGTACAAAGCACAGTCTAGAGCATTCAAGGAGAAGCTAACTCTCCAACAATTCTTCAAAATCAAAGAAGAAAGAGGATCCTATAGTAGCAATAGATGAAATAGGCATAATAGATTCTATTTGCCTACATTTGATGGATCTTCCTCCAACACTGTTAAGGCTTGGAGGAGAGAGTTAGATGCATTTTTCAGGCTACATCCTGTAGCTGAAGGAGAGGCTGTTCAAATTGCAGTACTTCATCTTTTAGATGAAGCTAATGATTGGTGGTTTGGTCACATGGAGCATGCAAAGGTGACTAAATATTTAGATTTCTTTCAGAAGTTGAGGATGGAATTTGATGGGAGAAAACCAGAGATGTGTCACAAAGTGACATTTCCTAAGGAGGAGGATGTCAATCTTGTCACTGTAGACACGAAGTCACTACATTCACCACCAGCTGCAGAAGTAATTGCATCCAGAGAAGGGACACTTGCATATTTGCAAGATAGTCTTGAGATCTTGACATATAGAGTCCCAAGCATGATTCAGGAGATGCATGAGGGAAAGGAGGAAGATTCTAGTGCTGGCACACTTGGAGAAGAGCAGCCATCACTCTTACCAGAATTTGGAGGCATTATTATCCCGGTTGAAGGAACTCTTGTGTTTTGTCAAGAGGTTCCCACATATCATTTGATCCAAGATATGCATACACATTCATCACCTATTGTTTCAGTAGATATTATTGAAACTTGTGGGGACATGCCATCAAGGCGAATGCATAACCAAGGGTTAGAACATAGTTCTGATTTGAAGCAGTAACATATCACAGCGTAGAGGACCCTTGATCTAATCAAGGAAGAGGTTAAGAGCTATCCCAGTTCATCATTGTTGAGCCACATTTAACCCTTTGAGTTGAAGTGTAGAGTTTCAGAAAATGGGATGAGCATAATCCTGTGTACAATAACTGGTTATGGGATCAGTGTTGTGCCTTGCTTTGAGACAACACCTATATTATCATGCAGATCTACAACGCTGTCACTTAGTAGAGGAGGTCCCATCATTCTTGGAGAATTCTGAAGGTAGCTTCACTCATGAAGTAATGGAGGACAAGATGATAAATGGTAGACATCTAGATATGAGAAATATTTTCTCCTTTCTTGATGATACTTTCTCAATGAGAATCTCACAGCTCAAAGAGAGACTTCTACCTACAACAGATCCATAACCTCATTGGTTTTGGAAGGCCATGGATGAGAAGAAGGTATCATTAAGAGATCTCACTGGAGGTGCACTTCAACATTTCATGAAGTGTAAAGTTCTTCATCAGTTTGGGGAAGATGGTACTCTACAAAGGGAGGATACCATGATTATGCAACACATCACTCATCTTCCATATTGGGGTGAGTGGGTGAGGATGATAAGAAAGGGGTTTCATGACCACTTGCAGATGTATGACAGGGGCCAGCAAGCTTGGTTACGTTCGTTTCCCTTGGGATATTCTTGTCACTGTTGAAAGGCTCCTATTTCTTTGATCTATGCCTTGAGGATCACTTATGAGATGAAGAAGGAGGCATGGCTGCACTGGTTGCTCTTGGGTGAGTATGGTTACCACCCAATAGCTCATATTTTTCTAATTCATGCCTTGTGTATCAATGATAGAATGCAGCAAAATAAGGCATGTTCATTTTGGTTTCACTTGAGAGAGATTGGCCACCACATGACATCTCCTATGTCTATGTGTTTTGTACTGGGTAAATCTTAGCATGATGCTCTCATGATGTACATTGATGATGTTTCTTTGTATTGGGCTGATGTGACATTCCATATGTCCATTCATATGTTTTTGCTTCATGATGCACATGAGGAGGAGAGAAAGCAACAAGATCTCTTGTTGCTTTGGTTGCTTTTGGGGGAATTTGGCTTGTCCATCTTACATGGAGGAGATAGAGGATGGCAGAAAAGGGCCTTACTCCACTGGTTACTATTAGGAGAATATGGTTTGACATATTTGTCTACCCATGTAACTCCTTCCCTTCTTCTTTTGCATAATGTTGGAGTGATGCTTGGATCCACAAGGCCAACAGGGCTAAGGAAGAGATCATATCAATGCTCAATCAAATTCATAAAACATGTGATGAAGAGATGTATTGTGAGATGGAGCTTTTCCTTTATGGAAAGAGATAATTTATTTTATGTATCTCATGTATTAATGATGAAGTTGGAACTCATGTGGTTGTCACTAGGTACTTCATGATGGGAGGACATCTAACCGTACAGTTAGAGGTCATTCTATATGTTTTTGAGAGACAACTTTGGAACCAAACATACATAGCACATTGCAGCAAATGGAGGAAGCCTTCCTTATGTGGATGCCATTTGGAGGGGAATATATGGTCTTGCATCTACTTTCGAAGTTTCTTGAGGAAAAACAAAATTTTGTTGGGGGGGACTGTAATATTCCCAAATTTCCACATCATATTTGGAATATTAGAGTCCTTGATTTTCTTAATGAATTAAGTAAATAAAAGGGTGGAGGGACCCACAATCCTCAATATGAATAAATATCCACTTTTTATGTGTGAATGTGGATTAATTAAGCCTAGATATACATAATAAGTTAGTTTAGAAACTACTAATGTGAATGAAATTGGAGAACCTTTCTCAATAATGAGATAGATCATGGAGGTTGACACAACCAACTAAGATCTTGAAGAGATCAAACATAAGGTTGATTCAGTCAACTAAGATCTTGAATATGTCAAACAAAAGATCATGGGAAATTCATGATAAAGTGATGGAGGATGTTGTGCAAACAAAGCACACTTGATGGAGAAGGTGTACATTGCACCTAGACATGATGGTTGATTTGGTCAAACAACACAGTCAAACTTGTACGATCTTGTCCACATGCACTGCGCAGTCTAGATGAGGGCCAAGGATTGGGAAGGATAAAAAATTATATAAAGAATATGAAGGAAAGGATGAGGGGATGTTGATTATTCTTGATGTAAAGATATTTTCAGATCTGGAATTGTCATGTGACATTCCATTGCTTTCTCGTGCTGTTTAGAAAAGATTGCAAGTGCTGTTTAGCACAGGGTGTTCCTGGTCGGGAATCCCACCTCTTTCTTAGATCAAATCTAGAAAGAGTATTTTACTTCATTCTACGTCAGGCATCAAGTGCCACATCTATTTTCCTACTTTCTGCAGAACATCCATATTCAAAAATTGCAGATTTATGAAGATCAGTTTGGAAGGAGGAAGTTGTCTTCAATACTTTAGCTGGAGAACTAGTAAGGGTTTATTCATATCACCTTGGGATTATTGATCAGCTTCCCAGAGATTCATTGTAGATCTGGCATCAGGCTAAGATTTATTGACCTCCTAGCAGCAGTATTCCCTTCAGGAATTACACAGTTCATTTTGCAGATCAAAAAGGAGGAAGGAAGTTACTAGCATTTCAGCTAATAATCCTGTGAGGGATCATCCCCTCACATTGCCATCAGTATTTCCATCAACTTGGAGTTTACTGTAGAATTTTTCAGCAGGAATAAGGCCTCTCTTTCCCTCACAGCGCAGTTTCTATTGGCAGTTGTGTTGCAACAACTGCAATCATTATTGGAGGATTTAGAAGCTAGATCTAGAGCTTCTAGCTTGTAGATTTGAAGAAGGGATAAACCATTGAAACTTATATCTGATCTTGCAACATAATTCAGCCATCTATTTGACAGATCTAGCTTCAAATCTGTATTTCCCAACAGATCAAGGATCAAATCCTAGGGAGGTGATTTTCCAAAGTTGTAGATCTGGAAAATCCTTTCTGGGTTATCTTGGGAATCCATCAAATTGGGCAGATCTTGAATCTTGGCATCATCTGAGCTCAAAATTTGAGTAGATCTGAATTTCCTTTTCAGCCTACAACTATATGTTCATATTCTGCTGAAGGGACATCGCAGTATTTGATTCAGTGCCTCTCCAGTTATGTTGTACCTATTGTAGCATGTTTTCTAGGAGATTCTAGACCAACTTTTTGGCTATATCTACTCATATTTTGTACATTGTGTAACTGATTCTTCTCCAATATAATAAGATAGCTAAAATTCTCTATAAATTCTGATGTTTTCTTAAGATTAATTTTTTACTTAGTTGTAGTTCTTATATTGTTTTTTAGTATTACTTCATTTTCCCCTTTTGGGACATTACAAGGGTAAATCTGTGGTAACTTCAAAGTGGTTATTCAAGATCAAGCATGGAATTGATGGTAGCATTGAGAAATACAAGGAAAAATTTGTGGCTCAAGGATTCTCATAGAAAAAGGGATAGGATTTCGATGATATATTTTCACTTGTGGTTCGATACACAACCATTCATTCAATAATAGCCATTTTTGTAAGTCAATGATGGACTCTTCATCAAGTGGATGTAAAGACTACATTCCTCCATGGAATGTTACAAGAAGAAATTTATGTTCAGCAACCACAAGGATTTGAAGTAGAGGATCGAAAGAAACATGTTTGCAGGTTGAAGAAGGAATTCTATGGTTTGAAGCAAGCCCCCAGAGCATGGTATACCTGCATAAACACTTATTTGGTGAAACTAGGATTCACAAGAAGAAATGTCGATCCCAACCTCTACTTCAAGGTAGTCCAAGGTATGTCATTAATTTTGGTTTTATATGTTGAAGATATATTATTGACAGGTAGTGAGCCTTTGATGATTGAGTGTAAGAGGGATATAGCATATGAATATGAGATGAAGGACCTTGTACTCATGCACTTATTTCTAGGGCTTGAGGTGTGGCAAAGGACCAGTGAGATTTTCCTTTCACAAGGAATATATGTTGTGAAGCAGTTAGAAATATTTCGAATGATGGAATGCAAGTCCATGACCACACCAATGGAAATGAACTTCAAGAAGTTATGTGGAGAAGTAGGACCAGAGTTAGCGAATCCATATGAGTATAGAAAGTTGATTGGGGCTCCGATGTTCCTTATGAACACTTTTCCAGACATATGCTATGTAGTGAAAAAGTTGGTTCAATTCATTACCGAGCCACTCCATGAACATTGGATCACTGCCAAACAAATCTTGAGATATTTTCATGGGACGATCACATTTAGTCTGAGATATTCTGTCGGAGATGTTCAACTTCATGGATACACGGATGCTGACTGGGTAGGAAATGTTATCTACATGAAGAGTACATATGGATGTTGTTTTTGTCTTGGATCTACCATGATATCTTGGATGAGAAGGAAGCATAATTTCGTAGCATTAAGTACCACCGAGACATAAAATATTACTGCTAGCATGGCTAGTTGTGAAGAAGTTTGGTTAAGGAAGCTCTTTGGAGAGCTATTTGAGAAAGTAATAGACATTACAGTGATATATTATGACAAGAAGAGTGGTATTAGTCTGGTAGAGAGTCCCACATTTTATTACAAGTCCAAGCACATAAAGATTCAATATCACTTCATTCAAGACATGGTGCAGAGAGGAGCTGTTAGACTCCATCACATATCGAAAAATGTGAAGATTGCAAATATAATAACCAATTATTTACCAAAATTGAATTTATTGATATTTAGAGAGCAACTTGGATTGATGGATGTGACCTCTCCTGATAAGGGGCAACACTAAACGAGGACATTGAGCCAACTCTCCCCCTTGTTGAGCTCCTAGGGTGAGGAGTTGCGATAGAGGGGTGCTGCGGTTGAGGGATCTCTAGACAATAGGGTATCACCCATATCTGTTACCATAAGATTGATATGATGCTCCCCTATCCATTCATAGGGTTGGAGATGTTGCTCCCATATCTGGTCTATGCAGAGTATATTCCAGCTGGCATCATAACCACAAGCCAAGCTTGTTGGGAATACTGCTCCCCATTTGGTCAATGTGTTGACAATGTACTTGGGATGTACAAATCAAGTTGATTATTATGAAGATGTTCTACCTCATGACTCTTGAGGGTCATTGATGGGAATATCGATAAGCAATAGGATTGGGTTGAGATTTTCTCACCTTTGTGGTTTCAGGTTGAGAATGAGCTCCCCGATGTATTTCCAGGGTTGAGATGTGCTCCCCTGTGTGTTTGGATATCCTATTGCCTGATATCAGGTTGAGACATTAGACTCCCCCATGAGATAGAGGGTGGAAGCTAATGCTTCCCTATTCTTCTTCTTTTATATTCGAGAATGTTTTAGAAAATATAATTGAGTAGAGATGGACACGGCATGACGACAACATGATATTATTATCAACGAACATATATTGGCAGGTGGAATTAGTCCTATTTGAGAGGGAGTGTTAATTTATGAAATAAGGTTTAAATTTTGCCTTAGATAGCTGATATGCCAGAGATGATGATTACATTGAATTCCTCTTTTCGAGAGGACTAAAATCAACCTAAATATCACCTCATTTTGACAAGCAGAAGTTTGTTTTTGAATTTATGTACATACATATATACATTTGGATAGGTCGGCCTCACATACATGTACATTTAGACAGGTCGAACTTAACATCAAATGGACTCCCATGGGAGCCTATAAATACAAGATACCTCTAGCTCATTTGTACATCATCATCAAGAATCTTTATCTCTTCTTCAATTGTTTAGTTCACATAGGTGTAACAGAGGAAGCTTGTGCAAGGTCCAAAATTACAGCTCTGAGGCTTGCACGTGTTCCAAGTTTCTATTTTCTGGTCGCATGATTGTCATAGGGCAGATCCGATCACAATCTAATTCTCGCAGTGCCTTAGGGAGCGACTGAGAAGCTGCAATCGCTTGTAGGACATCCTGAAGGGAGCAACCAAGGTTTTGAGATATTCTAGTCCACAGTCGCTCACGTACGTGCCTCAGAGAGTGACCAGAGTCACAATTGCTCATCCACAGTACTTTAGGGAGCGACCGAGAAGTCACAGTTGCTCACATAATAATTGGATGAGTACGATTGGGGGTTTTGAGTTAGGTTTTGACAGTTGACCGTAGTAGAACGAAGGCTGAAAGGTTTCTCTCAGTTGTACATTGATTCTAGAAGTATGTTTGTGATTTGTATTGGGTAAATATTTGTTGGGTGATTATGTATAGATCTCATTTTACTCTATGCTGAAACATTTTATGACAATCTAATAAGAATAATATTTGAAAGGGTTTTCCCCCTAGTGGGGTTTTCCCCCGGTCTTTGAACAATATGGTGTCTCTTGTGGTTGTGCTATTGTCTCCTTTGTCATTGCATATATTTTTCTATCTTCAATTATTGTTTACGAAGGGAAACATTATTAATAATTGGATGCATTGTTAATTAAGGAATTGAGTTGGGATTAAGTAATTGAAACAACATAGAATAATATGAAAAATTAACACTCAGTTCAAAAAATTTTCTTATCACTCAGAGGATCCTATCATCTTGTGTCATCAAAGATGAAAATTAGAAGAAATATGAAAAATACGAATAAATTACAAGATAAAGAAACAAATGACATGTCTTATGAGAAATAAGCTTTGAGGACAAATATTTTTGAAGAAAAAGGCAATGTTATGAATAAAAATATATAAAAATAATATACATTATATAAATAATAATAATAATCATAAAAAATTGATTAAATTAAACAATATTTTGTTATTGCAGAGTCATGTCTTTGAGGACATGACCATTCATGAAGGGGCACCTGCCTAGGTATATAAGTAGTCCCTAATTTGTAAACATATCATTTTTTATCTCATATCAATTGTTTTATACACTATTCAATATATATATTCTTATCCTCAATGGATGTATTTATATTATAATTATTTTGGATTACTTAACTAGTATACCAATTCTATTCGTTACAAAGATCCAACCAAAAGAGAAAGAGGAGCCTAAAGAGGGAGAACACCTATTCCATTAAAAAATTTGCATGAATGGGACCCCATTACATTTCATCATTGAAAACAAGATCCAAAAGACCCTGATATTAGCTGAGGTCATCAGGAGATTGAAGCTACCAACAATGCCACACCCCTAACCATACACCATTTTTTGGTTAAGCCATGGAAAAGACAACCATGCCAACAAATAACGTTGTATGTACTACGTCTTCAAGCCCTTCAAAGTTGAGGTACTGTGTGATGTTTCCCCACTTGAAGTTTGAGATGTTATTTTAGGACAACCTTATATGTGGAAATGCCATGTTTTTGTTTAGTCTCATTGTTACTCTTAGATGTCTCATAAGGTGAAATTAAGTTCACTGTGACCATCACAACCTTAGAATGATGCCTCTCTACACAACATAAGAAAGTGGACAAGATTTTAGAGAAATACCGAGATATTTTCGCTCCATGTGTGGGGATTCCTCTACACTGTTAGGTCAAACACTCAATTGGATCTATCATGGTGCTCCTTTATCTAGTAGCCCAATATATAGATGTTAAATCTTGGAGAATGAGGAAATAAAACATGAGATTCATGAGCTCATCCAAAAGGGTCACATTTGACTAAGCTCCTTAGCTTGTGTGAATCTGATTATTTTGGTGTAGAAGATGTATTGGACATAGAGACTCTATACTGACTATAAATATTTAAGAAAAATAAATAACAAGAATAAATACTTGATCCCTAGGATTGATGATATTGTTGGTCAACTTAAGTGTAAATTTATTTCGTAATACTGATATGAATTTAGGCTAGCACCAGGTTGCGATTAAACAAATTGATATATGGAAGACAACCTTCAAATATAAAGAATGCATGTCTGAGTGGATCATACCATTTAGATTGATTGATGTTTCGAAAAAATTCATGAGGACGATGGATGATATATTGCATCCACTCACAATTTATTTTGTGGCTATATATTTGGATGAAATCCTCATCTTCAACAAGACCTTAGTGGAAAATTTACAACACATTCAACAAGTTTTGAGAACCCTACAACAACAATTTTTTTATGTCAATCTCAATAAATGCTTATTTGACATGCAAAGAATTCAATATTTGGGATAACTTTTGGATGAACATGGGGTGCACATGGAACCAACCAAGATTCAAGTCATTCGTGATTGGCCAATCTCAACGTTTCTAAACTAGCTTAGTAGTTTCTTAGGCATTACTAATTTCTACGAAAGGTTCGGGTTGATGTTTTCTCATATTGCTTGGACCTTAAGTCAAGTGATTGAGGGTGGATCAAAGGAAATTTTTTCCTAGTACAAGTCACAATAGAAAGCATTCGATAATTTGAAACACCACCTTTTCTCAACACCAATACTCACTTTGCCATACCTACAAGATCCCTTTGATATTGAGACAAATGCCTCTAACTATGTTATCATTGTAGTCCTAACTCAACAAGGAAATTTGGTGGCTTATCATAGTGAAAAAGTATTTGATATTTTCTAAAGATACCCCACCTATGACAAGGGGATGTAATCCATTGTGCAAGCATCCCTACAATGGAAGCATTATATTCTAGGGAAGGAGACTGTTGAAGTTTGCAACAAGAAACAGTGAAATTGGCGTCCAGAAACAACATCATTGATCCTAGTGAAAATTAAGCACCTACACTAGGTGGGGCCCATACAGGCTATTTTTAGGTGGATGTATATTTATAGATGCATGAGAAAATTCTATTTATAGATGTATGTGCAAGTTCTATTTATTGATTGTATTTCTATTTATAGATGCTTGTCAGTTATTATTATCCCTTAATGTTAGTTGGAAAATAAACAATAATCTATTCTCAATGAGCACTTGGAAATAGTTAACTGAAGTGGAAAATCAGTTAGCTAAAGGAATTTCGAGTTAAGCGGTTGGTTGGTGGGACATGCAGGTTGACTTGAGTTGTAGCCGAGTGATTCTAGTTGTAACAGAGTTGGAAGTGTAGTTATGAAAGTTGTAAAGTAGTTTAACTCATTTAAGTGAGTTAAACTCAGTTGCGCTAGTTGTAACTGAAGATACACTAGTGAGAGATCAAGTGAATTTATTATTCATTAATTCAAAATCAGTGGCCTCACATGCAACTAAATATTTACTACTATTAACTACATGCATGTCAGATCCAATGGAGACCCAATTGAGATGTAGGTGAAAGGGACATATTGACTATCAGTTGTGACATTATCAATTGCACACATGCAACCACACACACATTGGATGTGCCTATGAGTATTGCGCAGTCAAGGCAGGTGAGAATAATTCGTTCAAAGGTTCTTTACGATCAAGGATTGCATAGTGGAGGCAGGCTGTCTCGAGACAGTAAATTGGCTTAGGAACTTGCCAATTTTTGTATGAGAGTGTGAGACAATTGTATGATGTACTGAGAGCTCTTGGATTGGAGATTTGTATGAGAGTGTTTCATGATCCATGATATATACATACTATATGATAGTGGGTTTTTTAGCTTTATTCTTTCCCGGTAAATTATCTGTGTTATATGTGATTGATCTTTCTTCATGATATTGCTATTGGAGATTGTGTTTTAAATTCTGCAAATATTTTGTAGAAGCGATTCTGTATTTAATAGTGGGATATAATTGTTAGATCAAGAGAATATAGGTGATACATATTTTGTATTAAAATTTATACATGGTATCAGAGCATAGGAGATTGCAATTTTGAAGCAGGAGCTGATTTTGTTGGTGGAAAGAATTTGAATTTTCAGAAAGACCTTCTTGGTGCTACAGTTGAGTTAACATTGAAATGGATTTCAATGGCTTGCAGCTAGAGTATGCACTCAAGGGTAGCTCGAACTACATTTATTGGAAGGATAGGATGGAGGCAGTGCTCGAAGATAATGGATTGAAGGAATTCATTGACAGTGATGTTCCCAAGCCTGCTTCGATAGATGTTGCATTACTTGATGCATGGAAAAAGAAAGTGGAAAAGGCAAGGAGGATTCTGTTGGAAGGTGTATGAGACCACATTGTCTCAAGCCTTCATGGGAAAGCCACACCATATGCTATGTGGAAGGCTTTGATGGATCTATTCCAAATCAACAACGACCATAGGAAATTGGCACTCAAAGATAAACTCAGGAAGATCAAGATGGAAAAGAACGACACTATTCTGGTATACTTAACAAAGTTTTTCCAATGTCGGGATGAGCTTGGGAGTGTAGGAATAAGTGTTGCTGATGACGATTTGGTGATTTTGGCTCTCTTAGGACTTCCTTAGATTTGGCATAGTTATGAAGACTCTGTCAAGGGACGAGAAAAAATTTCTGGATTGGGAACGACTATGGTCAGATCTGGTGTAGGAGGAGTTCAAGCGGAACACCAAAGATGGCTCCTCATCAAAGCATGATGATGAAGAGGATTGTGTTTTGGCTACCAAGGTGAAGAAGGGGAAGGGGAATAAATACCATTCTAAATCTGAGGCCGATGAAGATGGCAAGGAGCACAACATGTCCAAAGTGAAGTGTTTTCATTGTCACGAGCATGGACATATTGCCACAAATTGTCCACAAAAGAAGAAGAACAAGATGGTTGCTGAAGCTGTAGCTGGTGAGGCCCTTGCCTCACAATTTAGGCTTGAATTCTCATTGATCACATTCATGGTTTCAAGTGCATTGGGATCGGGGTGGTACTTGGATAGTGGTGCTTCCTTTCACATGACAGGAGATAAGAAAATTTTCAGTGACTTGGAGGAGAAATATCTCCAGATGCATATTGAGTTGGGTGACGATGGATGATATAGTATGACTGGAATTGGTACCATTACCTTTCAGAGGGCGTCAGGTAAAATCTTTCATTCAAAATATGTAATGCATGTACCAGGTTTGAAGAAAAATTTAGCCTTGGTCGCAATGTTAGAGGATAGAGGCTATGATGTTGTCTTTAGTGAAGTTAAAGCCTTCCTTAGGCATAAAGCCACAAAGAAAGTCAAGAAGATTGGGATTCATGTGAATAATCTCTACAGAATTGATGTAGATGTGATTTTTACAGAGATTCCAACCATGGGGATGTGTGAGAAAGCCATGCAATTTACCCTTGAGAGGGAGATGGATTTGCATGCAGGTAAGTGTGAACCTCAGGATGTGGAACAACCACAAGATGAGGATTATGGAGTGGGAGCAACCACTCATGCAGAGAAATTTCATGCCAGATGGGCAGAGGGAGTGCATGCAGCTATACCACCAGGTGAGAGGTGGGGTGACATGCATGGATAATCCCAAGAAGAAATTTCTGGGTAGGATTCATTGAGATGGTGTGGATCTCATGAATCAAACCTGGCTATGAGGAGCCCACAGAGTAGCAGTAGTAGGATCAGTTGGATTGATGCAGTCAAATGTCATGAGGACATGAAATCAAAGTGACAGTATTAGATATTGGAGCATGGATTAGAGTTGAAAAAAATTGGAGAGTGCATGGATGCAGAGGTCAACAACGCAATCCAGAAGACATGTGCAATTGGTACCAGAAGAAGCCAGAAGACCTTGATGACAGATGCATTATAATGATTTAGTTGTTTGGAGGCTATTCAGTTTATGAAATGTCGCATGCAAAGGTTGCAGGGCACATGCATGGAGTTTCATGGCACATGCAAAGGTTTCAGGGTGCATGAATGGAGTTGCATGTTGCATGCAAAGAAATTCCTTTCTTGTTGAGAGGGAATGTTGAATTTTTCAACAAGAAACAGTGAAATTGGCATCCAAAAACAACATCCTTGATCCTAGTCAAAATTAAGCACCTACACTAGGTGGGGCCCACACATGCTATTTTTAGGTGGATGTCTATTTATATATGCATGTCAATTATTATTATCCCTTAATATTAGTTGGACAATAAATAATAATCTATTCTCAATGAGCCCTTGGAAATAGTTAATTGAAGTGGCAAATCAGTTAGCTAAAGGAATTTTGAGTTAAGAGGTTGGTTGGTGGGAAATGTAGGTTGACTTGAGTTGTAACAGAGTTGGAAGTGTAGTTATGAAAGTTGTAAATTATTTTAACTCATTTAAGTGAGTTAAACTCAGTTGTGCTAGTTGTAACTGAAGATACACTAGTGAGAAATCAAGTGAATTAATTATTAATTAATCCAAAATCAGTGGCCTCACATGCAATTGAATATTTACTACTATCAACTACATGCATGTCAGATCTAGTGGAGACCCAGTTGAGATGTAGGTGAAAGGGACAGATTGACTTTTAGTTGTGACATTATCGGTTGCACACATGCAAACACACACACATTGGATTTTCCTATGAGTATTGCGCAGTCAAGGAAGGAAATAATCATTCATTCAGAGGTTCTTTACCATCAAGGATTGCGCAGTGGAGGTAGGCTATCTGGAGACAGTAAATTTGTTATGAAGCCAGCGCCAAAAATAGAAGAAAAGAGAGATCAACGCCTTAGAAATCAACCACTTCAAGGGGGAAACCTACAATACATTACATAAATGAACAATACTTGGATGATACAAATGAAAAAACCTCCTTTCTATATATAGGAGTCTGGAGATATCAACGCCTTAAAAATAAGCCACTTCGAGGGGGAAACCTCCAATACATTACATGAATGAACAATTCTTGGATGATACAAATGAAAAAACCTCCTTTCTATATATAGGAGTCCATGGGGCCACAATGTAATCCTAGTCGACCTAAAAATAATAATGTAAGGGCACAATAATAACAATATGGGGGTTACAGGGGTACAACAATAACAATAAGGGGGGCTATACTAACATAATAAGGGACTACATTATTAATATAGGGACTTAAAAAAATTGGCTAAGGAACTTGCCATTTTTTGTATGACAGTGTGAGACAAATGTATGATGTATTGAGAGCTCTTGGATTGGAGCTTTGTATGAGATTGTATCATGATCCATGATATATATGTAATATATGATAATGGGGTTTTTAGCTTTATTCTTTCCCGGTAAATTATCTGTGTTATGTGTGATTGATCTTTCTTCATGATATTGCTATTGGCGATTGTGTTTTAAATTCCGCAAAGATTTTGTAGAAGTGATTCTGTATTTAATAGTGGCATATAATTGTTAGATCAGGAGAATCCAGGCAATACATATTTTGTATTAAAATTTCCACAGAGACGACCATCCACATTGATCACAAGCCTCTATGATTCATAAAACACAAGGAAAGTTATAGGATGCTTGCCATAAAAAAATGGTCCACATACCTGCAATAATTCCACTTGAACATAAAATACACGAAGGGAAACACCAATTATGTCGTATATTGTCTTAGTCAGTGCCCTGTTGTGGTACTAACCATAGTTCCTAAATATTGCAGGCATGAGGCATCGAGGTGGATACAATTATACACTAATGACTTTGAATTTGTAGCCACATACCAGAGTTTGATTTTAGGCAAATGAATTTCAAACTTCCACCTCGAGGGTGTGTTATTGCACTACCGGATCCTCCATTATTTTCCTTCAAGTGAGCATGCCAAGCTAATATAGGAGGCACATTACTATAAAGGGGCAGGGCACTTTGGTGTGGAGAAGAAAATAATTGTACTTCAAACATTTATACTGGACAAAAATTTGACAAGATGTCCATCGATGTATCAAATTGTGCACTCCCTATGCCATTGCTAAAGAAACCATCAAGAAGCAAAGGTTGTACACTTCTCTACCTACCCTAGACAAGCCATAAGAGTTAATCTCTGTGGATTACATATCAAGTTTTCCATCCAACAATCATGGTAACGATTGTGTGTTTGTGCTCCTCGACCATTTCTCTAAGATGGTCATTTTGACACCATATAAGAAGAGTATCATAGTTTAATCCACTCTTAAACTCTTATTTGATCATTTTTTGGTTCATTTTGGGCTACCTTAGACCATTATTTAAGACATGGACAACAGGTTCATCAACACCTTTTGGTTCAAGATATGGTCTTTGATTGATACGAAGTTGACTAAATCAATCACCTTTCATCCACAACCAGATGGAAAAGTAGAAGTGGTCAACATGATAACTATGCATATTTTGTGCAGTAAAAATCCAAGCATCCATGTACATGGGATGAAAGCCTCCTATATGTTTATCATAGCTATAAAAAATCCCTCCAAAACTCTATTGGAAACAATCCATTTCAAGTGCGCTTGGGATTCCAACCACTGGCCCCAATTGGAGCCATGCACATTGCTGCATCTTCACCAGTAGAGTCTTCCGATGCTAAGGTTGAGGTAGATAGATAAACCAAATTTATTGAATGGATCCAACACCTGCAACAATAATTTCATGATATAATGTATAAATCCAATGCAAAGTACAAGCAACGACATGACCAACATAAGGTTCCACACAAGTTTCAGGTTGATGATAAGGTTTGGTTTCATTTACAAGTAAAACGCTTCACACACCACCATAGTAAGGTCACACCAGTCCAATATGGGCCTTGAAAAATCATAAAGTTGGTGGAGGAACATTATTTTGAATTGAGTATTCCCCCTTTATTTGGCTTGCACCCAATATTTAATGTGGAGCAACTTCGATCACATTTTACACCTCTATTGGATGCCTCAGAGGTGGCTGAGAAAGTCCCCCCCATAGAAATCACTCTTGATTACATTAAATAGGTTATAATGGATTAGATCATGCACACTAGGCTAAAGGATATCCACCAACATCATATACAACTCTACCAAGAATTCAAAGTGGGGCAACTTCTTCAACAATGCAAGCTTCTCACTAGAAGCCAAATTCAACAGAAGTTTCCCCATCTAATGAGGGAACTTGACATGATGAAGATGATTTCTTCCTAAGGGGGGAGAAATAATATATATGGATAATTATGGCCACCCACCTCTTCCTTTGCCTCAATGAATTTCTATCTTCTTGGAAAATTTTCCATGATTTTTGGGTTGCAAAATTTCGTAGCCATTTTGAGGCCCTAAATGATTTGGAAATTCAAGGGGCCAAGTTTTTCCATGGAGTTCTCTAGCCCCATTTAGAAGTTTTAGTCCTCAAATAGTTCTTCCCAATGAGATTTTGTGTGCCCCAATCAAATATTGTATGCAAAAGTTACGCCCCTGGGAAGTTGATGTACCAACTAACCACCTTAGGTCCCACAAAGCTTTTGGTGTTTTGTGTTCTAAGGTTATGGTTTTTGACATATAATGTGATTTATTTATGTTAAAATTCCATTCTTTTGACCTCTTGTAACATATTTTTCAAATGTGTATAGCTTTCATCTCTTTTTCTTCAGAGATAACTACCACCATTCTATCCATTTTGTGTTCTATAGTTTTATGTTGTTTCATTGATCAATTGGACACATACATTTTCCATATCACTATGCTTTCTATTATATTTCTCTTTGTGTTTCATTTCCTTTCTTTCCTTCCATTTCAATCCATATGCAACCCAAATCACAAACTTTGGGTTGGTTTACGTATATTTTGTAATAGAAACAAAATAAGTGAATAAGTAGTTGTAACAATTGTTGGAGCAAGGTATCGTTTGACCAATTACCTCACCATGTGGTTCACCCATCATATTTTTTCCTAAGAAGGATGGGACTTGGTGAATGTGCATTGATTAGAGGGAATTAAATAAAATAATGCTCAAGAATAGTTACCCATACCAAGGATAGATAATCTGTTGGACTAGTTGCAATACGCAAAATACTTCACCAAGCTATACTTAAAATCAAGGTATAACCCAGTTAGATTGAGAGAAAAAGATACGTAGTAAAATATCTTCAAAACCATACAAGGTTTGTATGAGTGGGTTTTCATGCCATTTGGTCTACGTAATGCACCATCTACATTCTTAAGATTAATTAATTATATACTACATCCATATTTAGGTTCATTTTTATTGTGTATTTGGATGATATATTAGTATACAATGTTAACTGGAAGGAGAAAATATCACATTTAATGAAGGTGCTAGAGATATTGAAGAAGTAATTGTTGCTAGTAAATGTGAAGAAATTTGAGTTTCAACATCAAATTTTTGTTTATGATATGTGATATATGGAGGAGAGTTGAAGATACATCTTTCCAAAATGAAGGCGATCATGAAGTGGCTGATGCCTACTAATGTTTATGAGGTCAAGAGTTTTGTTGGAGTAGCAAAGTACCTAAGGAAATCCATAGTTACATTTTTGGTAGTAGCCAAACCGCTCCACTCCATACTAGTGAGTGGAAAGAGTTTCTAGTGGGTAAATGATCAACAAAAGGCCTCTAAGGAGTTAAAGAAGAAAATTAGTTAAGCATTTGTTCTTGCATTACATAACTTGCAGTAGCAATTTGAAATGGAGATAAATGTGAGTGTGTATGCTATGGGAGTGGTGTTGGTGTAGGGAAGAAGGCATATATGCTACCGTTCTGAAGCATTTCATGGGGCGGTTCTCAACTACCCTACCTATGAAAAGAAGCTTTATGCCCTAGTATAAACATTCAAAAAGTGGAAAAACTATCTAATGGGAAAGGGGACAATAATCCACATAGATCACTAACTACTATGGTACCTACAAGCCTAGAGTAAATTACAACAAACCAAAAATTACATGATCCAGATCTTGGGGGGAGGCCCCTAAGATCTAAAAAAATTAAATGGATCTGACAAGATCTACAAAATTAGAATGCCAGAAAAAAGAGAGAACACAATGCAAATAAAACCACAAAGAAACTTGTTTTATTAAAACAGAGAATAATTGTAGAAGCTACATTGTGGTGGACCATCTGTCCTTTTACAAAGTGAGGGTTGTTATTTATAGCCTTTTTTTGAGTTACAATACTATGGGTAGATACCATAAATGGATACCATGGGTCAATACCACGGGTAGATACCACTTACAATACTATTGGTAAATTCCATGTGTAGATGAATAACATGGGCAGATACATACCATGGGTGAATGGATATCATGGATAGATGTCACTTATACCATAGGCGAGTAAATACCATGGGTAAATTCCATGGGTGGATGGATAACATGGGTGGATGAACACCATGGGTGGATGCCATTTTCCATTCAGATCATTCCTCCCTCCTTAAGAAGCAATGGTCCCCATTGTGTGAAGTTACCTCCTAAGAAACCTTTGTTGAATATGAAGAGGCACCGAAGAGAAGGGTTTTGTGTAGTTAACCCATAACCATGATGAACGAAGATCCGAAGATAGAGATACCCTGTAATGCTTGTGACCAACTGTGATATTGACAGTATGCGGTCTAGCAAATGGAATTCGATGAAGTGTGGGTTTGTGGATGAACCAAAACCATGACAAAAAAAGATCCAAGGATAGAGATACCTTGTAATTCTTGTGACCAACTGTGTGACTAACAATGTGCAACCTAGCAAATGGACTTCAATGAAAAGGATTTTGTGCAGTTGACCCATAACCGTGATGCTGATTGTTGACGAAGTAGCAGGTGCCTACATAGCTTGGGATGGAAGGGCACGTCTCCAAAGGGAACCCGCTTCGAATGCTGCTCCAGATTTAAAATGAAAATAACTCGATCAATATAACTCAGAATATTTATTATAGCCTATTTGTGGAAATTGAATGATCATTCTGCATCTTCCCGTGTGTTTGAAATCGCTATTTGGAGACTCTAGACTCTCAGATTCGCGCCAGAACTGTCTCGCCGTCACAAAATTTCTGAAAAAATAACTGATTTTAAATCAACGATAACTCCCACATTTGGACTCCGATTCGATCGATTTTTTTTTTTTGAAATTGGGTGATTTTTCAAGGGGAACTCAGATCTATAGCCATTTATCAAAAAATTTGCACTGAAAGATGCAAAAAATGACAGGAGAGCCGCCATCCATGAATTGTCGTCAGAACATTTTCTGCAACATTGCTGATTTAGAATCAGCGATATCTCCCTCATCCGAACTACAATTCAGCCGATTTTTTTTTTGAATTTGGCTATTTTTTTTAAAGGAATCCAATTATGGTCTTAGATTTTATAAAATTTTCACCAAAATTTTTATATCTGATCTGCAAACTCGTCACAAAAGAAATTCATGGAGTTTGTTGAAGATTGCTGCCAAAAATTGAAACTGAAATATCCTTTAAACCCTCATTCCCATGGATTCGTAACCTGAATATGATACCACTGATCTAGATATTGGGGGGAGGCCCCCAAGATCTGAAAAATTTAAATGGATCTGACAAGATCTGCAAAATTAGAATGCCATAAAAAAGAGAGAACACACTGCAAATAAAACCACAAAGAAACTTGTTTTATTAAAACAGAGAATAATTGTAGAAGCTACATTGTGGTGGACCATATTTCCTTTTACAAAGTGAGGGTTGTTATTTATAGCCTTTTTTTGAGTTATAATACTATGGGTAGATACCATAGATGGATACCATGGGTCAATACCATGGGTTGATACCACTTACAATACCATTGGTAAATTCCATGTGTAGATGAATACCATGGGTGGATACATACCATGGGTCAATGAATATCATGGATAGATGTCGCTTATAATACCATAGGTGAGTAAATACCATGGGTAAATTCCATGGGTGGATGGATAACATGGGTGGATGAACACCATGGGTGGATGCCATTTTCCATTTGGATCATTACAAGTGGATGAGATTTTTACAACAATTTCATTTAGTGATCAAGTACAAGAAGGGAATTGCAAATAAGTTGGTCGACACACTTTTAAGGCCACCAAAATCAAAGATCACAACTTTGGGAACTATAATGCACATGGAGCCTTTCACCCATAAAGCATAAAAATAGGTATATGTAGAGATGAAGAATTTAAGGAGGTGTTTTAGCAGTTGCAAAGAAAGAGTCATGTGTACAATGGTAAAAAATTGTTGACTATCATTGATAGAATGGGTTACTCTATAGGTTAGAAAAGTTGTGTGTTCCTAAAGGTGAGTGATTGCAAAGAATTCAAGAGGCTCACACCTCCAAGGTTGCAGGGCATTTTTATTTAGGGAAAATAGTGGTCAACTTATAGAGGTATGCGTACTAGCATAGGATGCAAGAAGATGTAGCTAGGTTCATAAGAGGATGCATGATTTATTGTACTGACAAGTTTAGTAACGTGAAATAGGGTTTATATCACTCCTTTCTAGTGCCCACTTGTTCTTGGGAAAGCATTTCCCTAGACTTTGTGGGATGATTACCAAAAGCTAAGAAGACACATGACTATCAGTTCATGGTAGTTCAACAAGATGTGTGTTCTCATGCCCTATAAAAATACCATAAACAAGAAATAATTAGTAAAATTTATCTTTTTACATATATGGTTGTACTTTAGGATACCAAGGGGCATCAATTCATATAGGGACACAATAGTTCTCATTTAATTTTGGACTACATTGTGGGAGATTATTCCATCCACAAATTTACGGGGAAACAAAAGTTATCAACAAAATTTTAGTGTAGCTTTTGAGGGGTTACAATTAGAAGCATCCAAAGAATTGGGATCAAAATTTGGTGTAAGTACAACACTCTTATAATAGAGAATTCCACACTTTACTTTTAAGTCTCCATTTGAAACCTCTTTGGGATATTTTCCAACCTTCACCTTTGAATATTGCATATGGGAAACAAGCAGGAGTGAAAGAGGATCTCATAAGATATGATTTAAGGGTAGAGAAATTTGTGGAGAAGATTAGGTAGATCCATCTGTAAGTATAAGAGACACTGAAGAAGTCAAAGTATAAGTACAAGGTCAAGCATGATCAACATAGTATTGATCAGCGGCTGTCATTGATGTCAACCCAAGCAGCACCAGGGGCTACCCCAATATTGCATGGGAATTTTGACCTACGAAATTACTATATTCTGGGCCAAAAATTCATTTTATGGTTTCTACTTGTCGATATGTTTCTGTTGATATATGGCACGCCGCGTAATTCTTCACGGTTTGAGAGATATTCATGTTTGAAGTTTGTAACCCCAGTTAGTGGGCTTAAAACCCATGGGGTTGTGGCATGGGTCATTGAAAAGTCAATAATTAATAATTTTTAAGTTCCTGAAATCCCTCCCATGTTCACTTGTTGAAGCCCCTCTCAAACTAAGCATTTATATAAAATGTGATTCTCATATCCTCCTTATGTAGGGATTTCACTACCTGAAACAGATCATCGTGAAATTTGTGGTCTAACTTGTTTTCTACGAAGGTATAGAAGCTGAAATTTTATGAAATGAAGCCGAAATCCTAAGGGAGCTCCTGTAAAAATTTTAGATCAGGGTGCACAATATTTTCGGAGATATGATCTGTGGAAGTCAGTGTTTTTGCAGGCTCCTGAACTTCATCTCAAAGAAGTGACCTTGGGAAACTCGTCATAACTCTCTCTTTGAGTATCGGATTGGAATTATGTAAAAAGCGGGAGATAGTCACAGACTGTAGTTTTCACTGTATCAATTTCAGAACCGAATGAAGAAACATTGACACGTGGCACGCCGTACAAGTTAGCTCTACTGAAATAGTCCATAATTAGGTCATTGTGAGAGATTGGGCATAAATCTCTCTTGAAGAAACCAAATTGGATCAGACCTACGGAATTGGAAAGAAGACTCGGAGTACTACTACAGAACCAAAAATCACATATTGGGGAAATGAAATAACAGAGATACACCATATTCAATATTGAGATCCTAGAAGGCAAGAAAAAGCTAGATCATGTGTTGTCAAGGGCTGCAAAGGACCCGAATTTCTAGGGAAGCGAAGCAAAGCAAGGTGCAACAGAGGGTAGCATGATAAGAGAAGCAATCAAGGTGCATAACAACAGCAAGAAGTTCAACACATGAAGTCTTCAAGTGGGTAGCACTGCATACAATCATTGTAAAGGTATCATTGTACTAAGTCATTGTAAAAAAATGTAAAAGTGTTTGTCTGTCAAGAGTTGAAGAGGCGGTGTCGGGAGGTCTACGATCATCATTAGGTGGTTGTGTCATATTTGGAGTTATGGTATAGTGTGTCTTCTTCTTCTACATCATTCTATATCATTGTAAAGTGGACCATTTTCCCTGGTACATGAGTCCATTCTTGTTTTATTCTTCTATAGGGTGGTAGGGTGGTGCTAGGCTAGTGCATGAATTCACCAACAGGTTCAAGCTTGTGAAAAATTTAGGGTCGTAGGGTGGTTCTAGGGTGAGTTGTAGCTCATTGGGTGTTGGGGCATCCGTTCAGTTGACTATTGAAGAATCTCGGGCGTTGGAGCGTCCATCCAGTGGGAGCTGGAAAAGAATGCTTTTCTAGTGTCTAGGAAGTTGGAACTCTATTTTCAATTGGATTTGAATATTAAAGAATTATTAGAAAAAAATTCAGGTGGTTTTTGTCTTGGAGAGGGTTTCCACCTTAAAAACTGTGTGCATTTTTGTTCCTTTTGTTTACTGCTATCATTGTACAAACACTGATAATAATTGAAGATTAACTAATGCTCTAATTGAAAGGAATACTGATTCACCCCCCCTCTCAGTATTTCCAACAATTGGTTTTAGAGCTTGGTTCCTTCAATAGCAGTTTAACAGCTGGAAGGAGGTCATGGAGCATACCAAGAATGGTGTACCTCTATTCAATGAAAATAATTATGCACTCTGGAAAGGAAGAATGGAGGTCTATCTCTTAGCACAAGGTTACGAAGTATGGGACATTGTTCAAAATGGATTTACATCAACTACGGATGAACAAGGTAAGAAGAATTTGGTAAATGATGCAAAAGCAAAGAATATTATTATCAGTGGACTTACTGAATCTGCTTATCATAAAGTGTTGGGTTGTAAAACTGCCAAAAATGTATGGGACAGGCTTGAGAAATATAATACAATGAACCTATGAGAACTGACATGCATGTAGATTTCATTGGACAAGATTCGCAAGAACATCCTTGGAAGACAATTCCTTGATGAAGATTTCCATCCAGGTACCAACATATTTCTCATGGCTATTGTTATTCATGTTGAAAATTTGGTCATAAAGCTATAGAATGTTGCACGTACCCTAGGAACCAATGCAATTCCAGGAGATCCTTCAAATATTAACCTCCAAAGGCATGAAACATCAATAGATTTTAACATTTAAGAAATAATATGGAATGTTACAAATGTCAGAACTTTGGACACATAGCCAGAGACTGCAGACTTGAAAATCTTCCAGAAGAATCTTCGAAGCCACAAAATGAACGAACATGGAAGAAGAAGAAGATTGATAATTGTGCTCTCACTCTCAAGGCTCAAAAAAACAAAGATGTGTGGTATGTTGATAGTGGTTGCTCAACGCATATGACTGGAGATATAAGGAAATTTGTATCTCTAAAAGAGAATAAGGATGGAATCGTATCCTTTGGAAATGATGGATCTTCAAATGTTATAAGATCAATTATCGTCACTCTTGGAAGAAAAGATGTTATAGCCAAGAATGTTCTATTGGTTGAAAACATGAATCACAATCCGCTCAGTGTTGGACAAATTTGTGATCAAGGATACATAATTCTATTCAACTCCACAAAATGTGAAATTAGGAAAGGTAGGTATGGTAAAATTGTGGCTACAACAAGTCGAGCTCCAAACGACATATATGTTATGGATGAAGCAACTAAAGCATGTCTAATAGATAAAGAAGATGAAATATGGTTACAACACAAACGAATGGGTCACATAAACTTTGACAATATTGTCAGGATAAGAAAAAAGGAAGCAATACGAGAAATGCCGAAAATCTCAAAACCTTCCAACACACTATGTGAGGCTTGTTGGCACGACAAGCAGACAAAAGTCCAATTTAAAACAAAAGAACACTTTGTATCACATCCATTGGAATTGATACATCTTGATATATGTGGTCCTGTGAGAACAAAAGTCTTAGATGGAGAATTATATTTCATGTTAATGATAGATGACTATACCAGGATGACAGTCGTTAGTTTCCTAAAGAAAAAATTTGAAGCATTTGAGTGCTTTAAGATCTACAAGGAGTTGGTCGAAAATGAAATTGATTTGAAAATAAAGTGTCTAAGATCAGATAATGGCGGAGAATTCACTTCCAAATTATTTCAACAATATTGTGATGAAAATGGAATAAAAAGACAATTTTCAACAACACGAACACCTCAGAAAAATGGAGTTGCTAAAAGAAAGAACAAAACTGTACAAAAAATGGGTAGAACAATGTTGAAGGACTCAAAATTGGATGAAAAATTCTGGGTTCAAGAAATTGATACGACAATCTTCATTATTAACCAAAGTCTTCTCAGAAATAATTGCAACAAGACCCCATTTGAATTATGGAAAGGAAAACCAGCTAATGTAAAATATTTCAGAATCTTCGGAAGCAAATGTTATATCAAAAGAGAAGATCAAAATTTGGGTAAGTTTGAATCACGTGTTGATGAAGGTATCTTTGTTGGTTACTCATGCAAAAGAAAGGCCTATAAATGCTATAATCTAAGACGAAAACAAATAGTGGAGAGCATAAATGTTACATTTGACGAAGATGGTGTTCTAACGAATAATGATGAGGATCTAGAATCTTTGAAACTTGAGACAGAGGTTGAAAAAGACACAGAGAAAATTCTAGAACAAGAAGCAACTATCAACCAGGAAGAAGTAAATAATGATCATCAAGATATACCAGAACAACAACAAGAAGCTCCTCCAAGGAGAACAAAAGAATGGATTCAAAAGAACCATCCATAAAATCAAATCATTGGTGACATAAATGAAGGTTGATAGCTTCGTTCATCACAACAAGCTCACATTGCTTTTCTAGCAACCTTTGAGCCTAGTAGTTTTGAGGAAGCCAGCCAAAATGAACATTGGGTAGCAGCTATGAATGAATAATTGGATCAAATAGAGAAGAATAACACCTGGGAATTAGTTCCACGACCAAAAGATAAAATGTCATTGGGACTAAATGGGTGTTTAAGAAAAAATTGAATGAAGATGGACAGGTTACCAGAAACAAAGCAAGATTGGTTTGCAAAGGCTGTGCACAAGTGGAAGGAATTGATTTCGACGAAATATTTGCACCCGTTGCCAAAATGGAAGCCATCCGAATGTTTCTCGCCTATGCCTGTTCAAGAAAAATCAAAGTCTACCAAATGGATGTTAAGTCAACATTTCTGAATGGCGAATTAGAAGAAGAAGTTTACATCAAATGACCTGAAGGTTTTCTACTATCAGAAAAGAAAGACTATGTTTGCAGGTTAAAGAAGGCTCTATATGGTCTCAAGCAGGCTCCCAGAGCATGGTATGCTCGTCTTGATGGATATCTACGTCAACAAGGGTTCAAGAAAGGTATTGTTGATAGAAATCTTTATGTACAAATAGATAAAGATAATTTAACAATCATTGAGGTATATGTGGATGATATAATATTTGGTAGCAATGATGATCAACTAAGTAAGAAATTTTCTACAAATATGCAAAGTGAGTTCGAGATGTCTTTACTTGGTGAGATGACATACTTCTTAGGGCTTCAAATATCTCAGCAAGAGAAAGGAATATTTATATGCCAAGCCAAGTACATCAAGGAAACACTCAAGAAATTAAAAATGGAAGATTGCAAACCTGTCCTTACTTCGACGGTAACAGGTTGCAAATTGAGCATAGACGACTCATCTAAGGATGTGGATTAGAGGTTGTACAAATCTATGATTGGTAGTATTTTATATGTAACAACCTCCCGACTAGATGTTATGCAAGAAATTGGACAAGTAGCAAGATTCCAAGTAGCACCAAAAGAATCACATTTTATTTCTCTCAAAAGAATTCTTCGATATCTAAAGGTCACAAAAGAATATGTCTTGTGGTATCCCAAGGGTAAAATTCTCATTGTTCAAGCCTTTACAGATGCAGATTGGGCAGGAAGCGTTGATGAACGTAAGAGTACTAGTGGAGCAACATTCTATCTAGGTGGTTGTCTCGTATCATGGTTGAGAAAAAAGAAAACCTCAATCTAGTTATCTACAACGGAATTAGAATACATTGCTGCGGAAACATGTTGTACTCAAGTCCTTTGGATAAAACAAAATTTGCAATATCTTCAAGTACAATTCAGTGAGCCTATTCCCATATTCTGTGACAACACCAGTGCCATCAACATCTCCAAGAATCCTGTCATGCATTAAAAAACAAAACACATTGCGATCAAATATCATTTTTTTAGAGAACTAGTCGCTGAAAAGAATATCAAACTTGAGTATGTTGGTACAAAGGAGCAAATCACTGATAACATTTACCTAGTGAAGAATTTGAATATCTTCGCTAGAAGCTTGGGATTCTCCCAAGTTCTCATTATATTTTCCTTATTCAAAATATAAAGGGAGGAAGTGTATAGGTCCAGCAAGGTGGATAATTGTGTGTCAGGGGGAGTTACCCTTTTCCATTGATGTTAAAGTGGAAGAGAATGTTGTAGGAAGAGGTGTCATGATCGCAGGGGGAGTACTTGTGTTTCCATCAATGCCAAAGGGGGAGATTGTTGATCAACGCTTGTCATTGATGTCAACCCAAGCAGCACTAGGGGCTACCAAAATATTTCATGGGAATTTTGACCTACCAAATTACTATATTCTGGGTCAAGAATGCTTTTGATGGTTTCTACTTGTCGAGATGTTTCTGTTGATATATGGCACGCCACGTAATTCTTCACGGTTTGAGAGATATTCATGTTCAAAGTTTGTAACCCCAATTAGTGGGCTAAAACCCCATGGGGTTGTGGCATGGGTCATTGAAAATTCAATAAATAATAATTTTTAAGCTCATAAAATCCCTCCCACATTCACTTTTTGAAGCCCCTCTCAACCTAAGCATTTATATAAATTGTCATCCTCATAGCCTCCTTATGTAGGGATTTCGCTACTTGAAACATGTCATCGTGCAATTTGTGCTCTAAATTTTTTTATACAAAGGTTTAGAAGCTAAAATTTTTATGAGGCGAAGCTGAAATCCTGAGGGAGCTCCTGTAAAAAATTCAGATTAGGTTGCATAATATTTTCAGAGATATGATCTGTGGAAGTCAGTGTTTTTGTAGTCTCTTGAACTTCATCTCAAATACGTGACCTTGGGAAAATCATCATAAATCTCTCTCTGGGTATCGGATTGGAATTCTATAAAAAGTGGCAGATAGTGCACGTGCTTTAGTTTTATCTGTGTCAATTTCGGAGCCAAATGCATAAACAGTGACATGTGGCACATCGTACAAGTTCACTCTACTGAAATAGTCCATAATTAGGTCATTGTGAGAGATTAGGCATAACTCTCTCTTGAAGAATCCAAATTGGATTAGACCTGTGGCATTTGAAAGAAGAATCAGATTACTACTACAAAATAGAAAATCACATATTTTGGAACTGAAATAACAGAGATACACCAGATTTAATATTGAGATCCTAGAAGGCAAGAAAAATCTAAATCATGTGTTGTCAAGGGCTGCAAAGGACCAAAATTTATAGGGAAGAAAAACAAAGCAAGGTGCAGCAGAGGGTAGCATGAAAAGATCAACAATCAAGGTGTAGAATAGCAACAAGAAGTTCAACACATGAAGTCTTCAAGTGGGCAACACTGCATATAGTCATTGTAAAGGTATCATTATACTAAGTCATTGTAAATGCATCATTGTAAAAAATTGTACAAGTTTCTATCTGTCAAGAGTTGAAGAGGCGGTGTCGGGAGGTCTAGGATCATCATTAGGTGGTTGTGTCATAGTTGGGGTTATGGTCTAGTGTGTATTATTCTTCTACATCATTCTATATCATTATAAAGTGGACCATTTTCCCTGGCATGAGAGTCCATTCTTGTTTTATTCTTCTATTGGGTGGTAGGGTGGTGCTAGCATGGTGCATGAAGTCACCAACAGGTTCAAGCCTGTGAAAAATTTAGGGTGGTATGGTGGCGCTAGGGTGAGTTGTAGCTAATTGGGTGTTGGGGCATCCGTTCAGTTGACTATTGAAGAATCTCAGGTGTTGGAGTGTCCATCCAGTGGGAGCTGGAGAAGAATGCTTTTCTATATTCTAGGAAGTTGGAGCTTTATTTTGAATTGGAGTTGAATATTAAAGAATTATTAGAAAAACATTCAGGTGGTTTTTGTCTAGGAGAGGGTTTCCACCTTAAAAATTTTGTGCATTTGTGTTCCTTTTGTTTACTGCTATCATTGGACAAACACTGATAATAATTGAAGATTAACTAATGCTCTAATTGAAAGGAATATTGATTCACCCCCCCTCTCAGTATTTCCAACACATAGAACATAGAAGTTATTTAATGTGGGAGACATAATATGATTACAATTGAACATGGATAGGATACAGGGTACTTATAATAAAATCAATGAGTTGTGATATGGTCCCTTTAATACATTGGAAAAGGTGGGAGATAATGCTTATAGACTTAGTATACCCACATTTATGCACATTTACTTAGTAGTGAGAGTGGAAAATATGAAACTATGTGAGCCTTCCATGCTATATTAGGAAGAGAAGAAAGTACTCTCTTCTATAGAGAATTTAGAACCATATGTTTAGGTAGATTTGATAGAGGATACAATTTTTCATAAAAAAATCCAAAACTATAAGATAGAGGTGGTATGACCTTTGGAAGATTGGGTTGAAAGGACAACTTCTAGGAAATGCTAAATGGTATTTTAGGGGAATGGTAGAGGAAAAAATTCCTCATCTCATTGAGTAAAATAATTTGGAGATTATAATCCTCCCAAAATGGTAATTTGTGATCCAGATTGGATCATTATCTTGTTCATCATCCATCCTAATGCTTTCAAGGTGCAAAAATGAAAGAAATAAGCTTACATGAGTAATTTTAGTAGTAGGACCTAGTTTGGAGAATTAGGGAAAAAATCCTTTTGGGGATAGTTTGATGCCTTAAAAAATGTATTTTAGAGATAAAAATTTGATCCTTAAGTTATAAAACCCTATTTCTATCCTACACTTAAATAATTTTCCAATGATGTAAGAATCACATCAATTAGAGTTTAGATGCAAAAGTTGTGCCTCATGGAAGTTGATATATTATGTTTGATTTCCATAATTTGATTAGATGCCATGTTAGCCTATGACACTTATGGAAAAGGGGCTAGCAACTGTTGGGTGTGGAGCCTGATTATCTTGTTTATTTTGTATCACAGTGTTGGACCCTTATACCTTAATGGGGTGGCAACGCCGCCCGAAATTAAACGCTGCCTGGGGGGTCCAGGGGGGGTGACTACAACTTTATGGAGCCCCCCCATGGTGGGGGGTTTCGAGGGCAGCACCCCTGAAGCTAAAAAAAGATGTAAAATTGCCTTGTAAAAGTATAGTAATTTCTAGTCAATCTGGGCCGTTCATTAGGTGGATGATCTGACAGTAGAAGTTATGTTTAGTTTAGGGTTTTTTTCCCTAGAAGGCAACCCCTCACATGTATGAGGGTATTATATTGCGACTGTGTATTGGATGTGTATTCTCAGAGCGAGAAACAAAGAGGGAGACTGTGAGAGAGAACAGAGGATATTACAACTGATATGTTGTAGGTTGTGTCTCTTCATTTTGCTGGATAATAGAAAGGAAGGACTGGCTGTTCGGGGTGGACGCAGCCCAAACTGGGTGAACCATAGACATCTGTGTCTCTCTGATTTTATGTGTTTTGTGCGCTTGTGTTTTCCGCATATTTTATGTGTTGCATTGCTCTGTAATATTTAATTTTCTAACAACAACATGGGAACTATGAAGAAAAATCTACAAGGGTCAAGTTAAAACTCATATCGAGGGTTGAATGAGTTAAAATTGACCCCTAATTGGCTATCAAGATGTGTTATAACTGACACGCTAGAAGGAAAATGGGTTCAATTATATTCTAGTGCATTTTTTTCCATAATAGAGTGAAGTACCTAGGAGTGGATAGAGAGGTAAATACATATAGGGTTTGTTTTTTATAGTAACCCATGTGCCATAGATCTCACTCCTTTGTATTTGCACCATTTCCATTCAGAAAAAGAGAGAGAAGAGCAACCTCAACTTCTAGTTGGGCTTTCACTTGAAAGTGTTTCCCAAGTCACACCTGTTTAATTTTGTAGCTATGGTCGGTATTCATAATTAATATTTTAGCCCTTGAAATATATAATGAAAAATTCAAGACATGTTCTTCATGTAATTTTATTAATTAACCCTTGAAATGATTAATATAAGACATTTTCTTCATGTCAGTTTCAAAAGAGAATTTTTTTAATTTTTGGCTTCAAACTTGTCAAGTCAACCCTCCTTCAAGTCAAGTCAACCCTAGTGAAGAGACACTCATTCAAGCCAGACATAACACTATAAATAAGGCATTCAAACTCCTCCACAAGACCCACTTCGATATCACACAAGAATATATATATATATTGGGAATCCAAGTAAAGAGGAAGAAGGATGAAATCATCTTAAGAATCTCTCTCTCTCTCTCTCTCTATTTGAATTCACACGTGGGAATTTATAGGCATATTATGGGAAGCAAATCAAACTTCTAGGTAGCAGGGTTGAAATTCCATGCAGGATATTATGTGTGGAAGGGTTGAGTTTCTAGGTAGTTTCTAGGAGGCCAAATTTTATATTATACAGATCAGGGAAGGCCAAGTTTGTTGGGAAGAAGATTGAATTGGCAAGAGGTTTATTTGACCAGGTTTGAACATATCATTATTGGTCAGTGTGACCATCATATTGACTAGCAGAATTAGGTGTATCTCTTGTTGAACTAAAGAATTTATCTAAGGAAAAATTAGCTATGTTTTTCCCCAAGTGGGTTTTCCTAGGGTAAATCTTGTGTTCTCTTTGTGCACTGTGATATCTATTTTCGTGAATTTATGGTCTAATTTTTTAAATATAATTACTTAATGATAAATTATAAACTCTAAAATAATATCTACATCATTAGAAATAATTATCAAATTTAAGAAATTAGTGCTTGTATCATTGCACTTGAAAAATCAACATGGTATCAAAGCTTTGGTGAAGTAACGAACATTAATATCACTATTGAAGAGCCTTGTTAAAGGAAGTAGCTTTGAAGAGTCCTAAATATACAATATCATTTCCTATACATATATATCCATCAGTTCCTATATGAAGTTAGAAAAAAATTTAGAAGGAGCTACAAATTTGAGGGCTTAGAAGACAAGGATTGACCTCATCCTCACAAAGAATGATGTCTTGGATATTATGAAAGAAAATTTTGAGAAGGATGACATCACAACTAGAATTATTATTGTGGATTCTATAAGAGATCATTTGATTCCATATGTTGTATATCTTGACACCTGAAAGAAGATGCATGTTGCCCTAGTTGGATTATATACTATCAACAACATTGGCCAGGTAATGAGTTTGAAACAATGTCAAATTTGAAACATGAACTATAATTTGAAAATGAGAACTCTAGCCAAAAAACCCCAAAAAAAACATGAAAAAAAATCCAAAAACAAAAAGTGTGTATTCCATAATGAGGTTTTATTTTTTTCAGGGTTAATTTTCAACATTTTTTAAAAATGGCAGTAAAACCAAATTTTCCTATGCAAAATAAATGTAAAAAACACAACAATGTTGTTTCTAGAATACCATTTTTATTTTCCGGGTACAATTTCAACATTTTTTTAGTAATGGCGTTAAATATGAAATAATGGGATTTTAAACACATTAAAATTCCAACAATTTTCATCCATGTCGTTAAACATATAATATCATGACACTAGAAATCCCTAAAATTCTTATTGTTTTCAACCATGATGTTAAAGATAAAAATTTGTTGACAATTTTCAACTATAGAATTAAAAGCATTAAGTTTTCAACATATTTCAACCATGATATTATGAACAACTTATATGACTAAAATAATAAAAATATCAATACTTGTAGATTGAATGAAACATAAATTATTTCTCTAAGTTATTGTTGCATTATGAATATTCTAAAAAAATGAATTCATCATAATTAAAACATATAATCCAATAAAAATAAAAATGACTAATAAATTCATGTAAGATCATATGGAAGTTAAAACATTTATTTCAGGTTACCATGCAAACACCATTTATATAAATTGTCTTACACAATTATTCAAAATCACTCATATGTTCTTGCACACCATCGGAATTCAAATATTCAGATGAATGACTGGATGAAGACGAAGATGTTCGATATTCTTCTCTGTCATCAATGAGTGCCCCATCTGAGTCAACATGCATGCCCACCATTTGAGGTTTTAAAATTCTTCTAGATCAATGGCTGGGTTCATTAGACTCCCATCTCAACACTGTTTCTTCTAGTAGAAACATCTTCAAAACCTCTATCATCCTGAAGTGAAGAGTTCCTTTCTTTGTTAAATTGAAGTCATAAACAAGTATGTTAACTTCCTCCAATTTTAAGAGGTATGTGTGACGACAATTTATATTTGTACCCTTTATTTTTCTCTTTCTGCCAATTTTTTTATCAACTACCATCTCTAGCTTGTACACACCATTTAATGGGTGTGCATTTGTGGCATACCAATGTACTTCAACACCTGTAACATATTAATTTTATGTAATGACCTTTATTACCTTGGAAACCCGAAATGGATACCATGTGCATCTCCATCTACTAACACTGCGATCATGCAACCCTCCTTAATATCCTGTACTGAACCCTTGTAAAGTTCTTCCATGGATTCATGTTGTGCATGAAATCTTCTGGAACCAATATACATTTATCTTTCCTCCACCTATGAAGAATTAATAATACCTTGAGAATTTTGCTGTTCAACAATTTTTTTTCCTCATGTTCATTTGACACATTTTGTGGCCAAATAAATGGAGTCTTCAAAAGCATATCTTCATTTGTTGATCTTGAAAGGATATCACTCTGATCATTTAAAAAGGACTTCCACCATTTTGAATCAACAACATCAAAGTACTAATTTGTATATCTAATATAATTTTTAATTTCTTCCATTCATTTAGAATAATCTATATCTCTCTTATGCCTTCGTGCATTATGAACTTCAGCAACTGATTGTAATAAAAATATGTTTGACACAAATATTGAATAATTTGGAAGGAACTTAAAAAATTCCAAACCTGATGACAGTGCCCATTCTGTAGTAGTTGAATACTTCTTTACCCATATAAGTATTTTCCCATCAATTTTTTTGATACGAAATTGATGTTTGAATCTAATGTCATTAAGTTGTTCAATGCATTTCTCCTCACCATGTGATCCCATAATTAACCTTCGCATGCCAAAAATTTATTCTAACACATGGAAAATAGGCTCTGACATGTATGATTTCCTAATACATTCAATTAATGATGCCAAGCTCCCAACATCCATCCTCCTCAATGTTATTGAAAAATGATTGAACATTTGATCAATATGTTCGTGAGTGTGCCCAACAAGAAGGAAACCAACCTTTACCTTCTGAAAAATTCTCAATTCAACAAACATGTTTAAATATCGAAAAATAATCTGATTTTTGTTTTCATGACAAGTGTTTTCCAATCATAGGTACAAAAATTCAAGAATATTACCAGACCAATGAGAAAGCATATCATGAATTATGGCTATTGTCATATTTCCATCATTATGAATATTTGGAGCTATGAAGTAAAATATTGTTGACATTTTCCCATTGAAGACCATACAACCGACCAAGTGAAACTAGATAAAATTTTCCTCCTGTAAATTTTTGGGTATGCGAACAAAATTTGGTAGAAGTGTTTTCTTCTGGTCCATACCATCAATTATCAAACCCAAATATTTATTTGGCTTATCATAACACTTCTTTCGATGCTTGTACAACTTTTTATTTTCACTTGTTTGTTGTTCGCAATGCTCTTGAAGTGCTTTGACAATGAAATCTACAAATAACATAAAAGAAACCTATTAATAAATAAATTTGCATAGTTGATCACTATACAATTTAAAAGAATAATGTTGTGAATGCTTACCTCTTTCTACTCCTTGAAATTTATCCCTTTTTTATTTAAGAGAAGCACATGTATTGCAAACCCCCATCCTTGTCTTCTTAGGAATACAAACATTGTTGAATTCTCTCATCCATATCTGCAATAAATATTGATATGTAATAAAACGACCATTTCCTTCAAAACCTTCTGCATATTCCTTGTATAAGTTGTATATTTCTCATCTTGAGAAATTATCTGGAATATGTATTGTATATCTATTTGGAAAACACTCTCCATGTTTTGAAAAGAATTCTTGCATCCATGACATTGCAGTGTTTTCTAATGGCCCAAACTCTTGTTTATGACAAAATTCTAAATAATATGTAGGATCTTTTTCCAAATTATCTTGGATTCTACATTTATATAGAGCAATAAAGACCCAATATGATAATAATAACCTATCAATGTTGATTTCATGCACCCCACTAAATATGAATTTTTCATGTTTTTATTCATTGACAAATATCTCTTCCTTTTCTCCAAAGAAAACTTGAAATCCATATGTTTCAAGCAATCCTGTTTACAACAGTCACTTGAAATGAGATCAATGATAGAATTTCTTCTCGTGAGATATTATACTCTACCCCATGTATAACTAGAACATCTGGGATTGATACAAAAAGGTATACTCTGACTCCTAGACACAATATTTGCTGGAAACATATCCATCATTTCATCATTCTCTGAACAAGCATTTCCATCATCATTATGAAGAATACTATCCTTACTATGATCATTTTGAACATAGTTAGGAAATTCACCACAATCATTGTTTGAAAAGTATTCATTACCATATTTAGCGGTAGGAAAATTTTCACTACCATCATTTGTGCTTTTGAAATACCGACTTGGAGGTTATTATTCATCATCTTCATCTCACCCTTCATCACTACTTCTCTCATAGTCGTTATGATTAGGACTAAGTGGAAATTGCGACTCTCGATTTATTGGAAATTATTCATCTTGGCCTTCGTCACTGCTTCTCTCATAGTCCATAGGATTAGGAATAAGTGGAAAATGTGACTCTTTATTTACTAAAAATTCTTCATCATGGCCTTCGTTACTGCTGCTATCATAGTCCATAGGATTAGGACTAAGTGGAAAATGTGACTCTTAATTAATTGAACATTCTTCATCTTGCTCCTTGTCACTGTCGCTCTCATAGTCCTTAGGATTATGACTGAGTGGAAAATGTGACTCTCTATTTACTGAAAATTCTTTATCCTACTCTTCATCATTATTTTTCTCATAGTCCTTAGGATTAGGACTAAGTGGAAATTGCGACTCTTGATTTTTTGGAAATTTTTCATCCTAGAATTCATCATTGCTGCTCTCATAGTCCATAGGATTAGGACTGAGTGGAAGATGTGATTATCTATTTATTTGAAATTCTTCATCCTGCACTACGTCACTATTGCTCTCATAGTCCTTAGGATTAGGACTAAGTGGAAAATTTGATTTAATATTCATAGTGAAAAAAATTTCATTATATTCATCAATATGAATAGAGTTGTTACACGACAAAGATGTTGATGCTTCATAAAGATAAACATCAGTATCAGAAGAATCCATGACATTCAAACAAAAGTAGTTGAATGCAAATGCACTCTCTCTCAATTATAATATATAAATAAAATAATGAAATTTTCCCTCTAAAATTTTTCGCAGAACATTTTACCTCCAATTTTTTTTTTAAAGTATGTCCCTCAAAAATTTACTTCTATAATTTATTTGAAAAAATTCTACTAAAATATTCTCTTGAAAATTAACCCTAATTTCCATTCAAAATTTCCACACAATTTTCTTTTAATACATTATTTCCAAATTAAGCTAAATATTTTACTTAAATTATATAACATTTACTTGATTATTGATTTTTTTTTAATGTTTATTATAGTTTTTATCCCACATTTAACACAAATTAGTGTATCGTAAAAATATTAACTATATATTGATTTATTTATAATTTTTTTTAATACCACATTCACCCCGTGACAAAGCAATTCCATAATTTCCGCTATATAAGAACTTTCATTGTCACTATTCCTCACATCACATCAAGATTTATTGAGGTTTCGTTTAAAAGCTTGGAGCGATTTTCTAGAGCAACAATATTGTCATCGACAACACAATCAACAGGAGATTCCCACATATGAAGGTTATTTTCCCTTCTACTTCGACCATTCAACGAGGAATTTGAGGAAAATAAGTTACTGCATGCCAGCAAATCATTTTTTTTTTAAATTTATTTATTTATTTACTTTTTGTCTTAGATAACAACTTAATTTATTATTTCAAAAATTAGGAAATTTTTAAAATAAGGTAGACTCAAGTTCAAATCCCACTGAGTACATATTTTAAACCCCCATAATTTACTAGCAGTTACATTTCAGCTGGGTTGGTAGGTTCATCCAGAATACCAGAGAAAACCAATTCAATTAACTTAATCTTCTAAAAATTAAAAAAAAAAATCCACACGGGCCAGGGGGGGCGGGTCAAATTGTGGGTGTGATTGCATGTGACACAGTGGGAATAAGTTAATTTTGTTTTTTTTAAATTAAAAAAAAAATCACATGGGCCAAGGGGTGGACCCGAGCATGGGCGTGCCTGGGGGTCGACCCCCTTGAAGGCAGGGGGCTGGTGGGGGTGGGCGCCTGCCTGTGGGCGTGCCCACCCACAACACAACGGAACATGACCGCTGTGCTTTGGGCGGGCATGCCAATGGGAAGGAACCCGACCCCACCACCCTCCCTTGCAAGCAGGGGGGCCGATTTTGAGTGACCAGGGGTCGATTCTCAAAATTGGCCCGTAGCTGTTGTGCCCAGGCGAGCACGCCCAAAGGCCCCCTCGACAGGCAGGGGGGCGAGGGGGAAATTGCAATTTTTTTTTTTAAAGGAATGGTTTTTCTCTTTAGGTATTTATGATGAACCAAGACTTGGGGGCCAATGTACATGTTTCTAGTATTTTTCATTTTATTTTATTTTTTCTTTTTGTTTGTTTATGTAATATATTGGTTTTTTTTGTAATATATATATATATATATATATATATATATATATATATATATATACATTAATTTTTTTTTTGGCAGGAAAATGACATCAAAGAATATTTATGTGAATCTTTATGGACCAAAGTCAACAATTGCATCATCTAGAGCTAGAGGTGGGCCCTCAAAAAATACTGTTGAACGAACCTCACTTGAGATAATTACTACAAATGTAGGAGATTCCTCCACACAAGAAAATAAATTGGTTTTATACTGGAAGAAATCACAAGAGGTTAAGTACACAAAATATGCATGTTATATGAAAGAGAGAGAAGGAAAAGAAGACCTGTAAGTATATCTATATGTTGGTAAGATTTTAATGGTGGAAATTATGAGGTGATGGGAAAATTACTAGACTTATATATGAGGCTGAATACTGAAGATGTTTATGTATTTACAAAATCGCCCATGTCACATGATAAGATTATATATCATTTTACATTGGCGATGTAGAACACAACAGAAGATTCTACAAGTATATGTAAACAAATTGTAAATGATATTGCACAAAAGTTCATAAGTATTTATATTTATATTTATATTTATGTGTTTTGCATTATTCTAACTGCATCATTATATTTAATAACTTAGTTATTATTGACATATTATATTTTGTTTGATAGAATTTTGCTCAGGGTCTTTCAATTATGTTGGGGGGAATCTATTTTATAGAGTGAGATATTATGAATGTTGTGGGAATTTTACATGAACATGAAGAAGAAGATATGGGAAAGAAGCAAAAAAAAAGTACTTCATGATGCTACAAGACTATATAAAAGAGTTCAACAAAGAATGTCTATAACGAATCAATCCAGTAAAGCTAGACATGCTAATTTCGAAGAGGAGGAAGTTAAAGTTAAAGTTGAAGATGAAGAATATGTTTCCATTACTAAGGAGCAGATTACAACTGATGTAGAAAGGAGAAGAGCGATAAAAGAGAAAAAGAAAAAATGCCCAAGAATGTCTCCCTTCTAGTTGATGATGAGGAGATTTATTCAGTTGAAGAAAATATGATAACCAATAAGAGGAAGAAATTAAAAGTTTCTCATTCTAAAAAAATAATGGACAACCATGAAGATCCTAGTGAAAACTCAAAAAGAAGCACAAAAATCATTACACCGGGAGCTGATTTAGAGGATGGCATTATTAAAGAAAAACAAAATTCCATTTGTCATCACTTGATGAAGAAACATTTATTTGAGGGCTGTCGGTCATTTCAACTTAATGTTAGTCAAATATATAAGCGAGATAAATGACAATTTAAATATCAAATTAGAAAGCCACGCCACTTGCATGTTCACAACTTGAAAACATTGATGAGGTACAATCCATATGCACATGTGGTTGATTATGTTCTTCTTGTTGATCAAATTTAGGTTCCCAACGAAGAAACATTTGAAATGTCAAAATGTTTTGAATACAAATATTATGTACATGGGGGGAACCATTCTATAGAAGCCCAAAGAAAATTGAAGGAGGAATATCCCAATAACCCACGTTTTGAAACAATGAAATGTATCATTTCTGCTGGTTTAACAAATACACAAGAAAATTTATTGGCATGGGATCATAATACAGATAATGAGTATATGGTGTCTATGGCTTTCATTCAAAGGGTTAGATTTATTCATAATTAATTTGAAGAAAAATGTGGTGGGGATAAGACAAAGGTTGATCTAGCCTTTCAGAAGGAATGTTGTATGGAAATGGGTTATCAAATTGAGGAAAAAATAAATTCAAAAGGTGGCAAAGTAAATTTCTAAATATTCAGAGGTATGGATAACATTTTCCAATTGGAATTTAGAACTGGAGAGATATGAGAATTGATTAAAGATATTTTTTGAGATGTGGGAGAACATTGGCATAAAAATATAGAAGTTCAAAAAGTATAAACCATTGATATGTACCAACAATAAATCAGGTCCTGAAATGAAGTTCCTTCCAGAAGATATAAATATCACACCTTGGAGAGCAATATGAGTGGAGGATGAAAAACTTGTCAAAACAATATTATCTCGTGTAAAGTCAGGAGAGTTATCATTGGACGAAATTTCTGAGGAATTTATAAAGTAAGTTTGTTATTTTTACTTATTTATGGATTATAAGTTTTTGTTAAATATAATATATTGTTGTTGGTAGTTTATGTTATACATATCACAATAATAACAATTTTTACTTTATTTATTCAGTCACAATGTTTATATGAGAATACAAGAACAAATGGTTAAATTTTTGAAGGAAGATAGTTGGCATGATGTTGTATGCAACTACCCAGATTCAATTTCTACATCAGTCTTAAAAGATTTTTATCTTGCATTTAAAAAGGTATGTTGATTTATACATTCATTTCTATTCATATGCATATTATTTTTATTTTATATTTTATACATATATTTGTTTATTTCATTAAATATGAACAAGGATGAAAATGGAGCACTAGACAATTTCAAAAGATTTATTGAAAAAATTAAATGGAAAGGATGAGAAATAAACATCTTAGTAATGTTGAACTTGATCCAGTCTTAGTAATTTCATTTGGAATGGGCTCCACACTATCCAATATCAAATAATACTAGCTGGTGATTATAAAGACATTGCAAAATAACATATGAAGATAAAGAAACAAAATTAGATAGTTAACATATATCAAAAACTACAGTCACTGATTAACTATCTTATAGATTTATGTTCAAATGAAGGAGATTGAGTTTTTCGATTTATTTTCAGGCCCAGGTAAGTTTTATTATATAAAATTGAATTTCAATATTTCATTTTTTAATTTTTATGTGTTTATATTAATTTACTTAATTATTTCTTTTGTACTTGATAATTATGTACAACAGTAGCATGTTGCTTACAAAAAGGAAGAAATTACATTTCCATTTAGAAAGACTCACTACAATGCAAATTTATTCAACAAATAATTAATACTCTTCAATTTTTTCTAGATGCAATGCAAGAAGTTGGTTTGAGGAAAGGGGATTTTAATGAATCCCGTGTGGCAAAAAAAGCAAAGGAACCTCAATCACCATTAGATGGAATGTTTGGAAAGACATACTTTGGGAGATTCACATATATTAGAGATCCATCAAAAGAGGAAAATGACCAAACTGAAGTAGATAATATTGTGGAAGAAGACAATAATGAAACTCTAGAAGATGAAGATTATGGGCTACATGATATTATTGATTAAATTTCAGTTATGCTTGCAAATGAAGCTCATTTATTGTAACTATTAAATAGTTATACTTCTAATGTTTTGACTTTGAAATTTTATGAGAAAAATAATTATTCAGTTATTGTTATTATATGTTTAATATTTGGATTATGTGATTTTCACTTCATTTTTTATGCAAATCATTAAATTTTTGAAAAAAACTTTGATTATTATTAATTTTGACATAAAATTCATAAAAATTGCAATTTTTATACTTTTTTGGTTAATTTTTTTCTATAAAAATGGTTTATTTGACACGTCTCTTTTAGCAAAAAAGTCTCAAAATGTATATTTTTATGTTATATCTATAGTCAAAATGTGTATTTGTATGTAAATTGTTAAAAATTATTTCTTTTTTAGTGACAATTATTTCATGTACAATGGAACATTATTTAACAATATATGAATATATAGAAGATCAAAACTTTAAATTTTTGACATTTTTTTAACAATGCAAAAAATCAAAGATCTCACTACAAAAAAAAAATGAAAAGAAAAACAAAAAAACACAAACATGAAATAAAAAAAATATGTCAAGCAAGAAGAAGAAGACGAGTACTTCAAAAATTGTTAAATTTAGAAAACAATTATTAGCATTTAATGCATTAGAAAATTTAAAGTAAAAAATAAGTCTTCTAAAAAAAGGGGATGATGTTGGCATCAACACTTTTCAAAATAAACATAAAAATCACTAACATTTTAAAAATAATGTTTATACTTGGTACATAAGAAAATTTGAAGTGTCAAAAATATGCTAAAAAAAACAAGAGTATTCTGAATCAACACATTTAAAAATCAGATGATTTTTTGCTACCTCAAAAAAGCGGGCACTCGTTTCCATTCCAATTTCAAAGTTTACATTGTTTTGAAGAATGAGCTTTGTGATGTCAAAATGCCATGAAATGATATTGTGGCCTCATATTTCATGAGGATCTATCAGTTAAGAGATAAAATTCAAGCAATTGATGAAATCATTTTTGATAAAGAACTTATGACTACAATGATTATTGGTTTTCCCAACTCATGGGATTTGTTTGCATCTAGTATCTATGGTAGGAATGAGAATCCAAGTTTTGAAGAACTATGGATTTCATGTACCGAAGAAGAATCTAGATTTATATCAAAGTGAAGGATTCAAATATCCAAAGAAGGTGGCTGTCAAGAATTTGTAGCACGTTTGAAGAAGGTGACTGTCAAGCATTTGTAGCACGTTCAAAGAAGGCTGGAAGAAGAAAGAAGTTTGGCTTCCAAATAAGAAATGAAGGTAGAAGACCTACTCCTCAAGGGAAGAATAATATGTCGAACGTTTGATGCTATCATTGTAAAAAAATTAGTCATTATGGAAGCATTTGTCCTGAAAGATCAAATGATAGAAAGAGAAAGGGAAAGCAACATGCCACTATTATAAAATTAGAAAGGGGAAAATATTCTCTTATATTGATAATTACTTGTGATATTACTTTTGTCTTATTATATTCTATTTATTTTCTTCTTTTATCTTTGTTTCACCAAGCAATCATCAAATCAAAACATGAATATCAATGACACCATATGTAGGAACTCAACTAGGGATTGAACCCATCTATGGGGGAAAACCCAGTCAAACTCTTCCACTAGTAAATCAAATTGATATAGACCAATACCTTAGAACCAAAAGACCTTCCTCCTCCACCAAGTCAGCCTTCTGAGATGATTTAACAAACTCTAGTAGTATCTTCTTGTTCAACAACTTCAGCCTAGCAACAATCCATAATTTCGACCCCCAACTATTTTTGAATTTAAACCCTTCTAGAGTACTGAAATTTTGGCTCTTTCAACAACCCAACAAATTCACACATGTGAGACAAGGAGAGAGAAAATTTGGCCTCTTATGCTTGAAAAATACTTCCTTTTCCTTCGCTAGGGTTTCCTTCCTCTTCCTTGAATTTCACACCCTTTTTCTACCACCAACAACTGCATATCAAAATTGTTGTGGATGTGTTCCAAATGAGTCGATTTGTTGCCCTTTTATAGTGGTTTCTTCCTCTCTATTAGGCCGACTTGGCGGAGGAGGCCTAAATGACCTATTTTACATAAAAATAAATTTATTTCTTGATTGGAAAATCCTGAGAAGGGTCTTTTACATTATGAAGTGGACAAGGACACTTGACATAAATCCTAGAAGCCTACAATGGAGGATTTAACCTAAAAACATTGACCCAAGCATGAAACCCATGCTTTAATAAGTCAATTTATTTTATAATAAAATTCCTTTTTTCTTTGTTTTGACAAATACATTACATCATGACTCAAATACAATTATGAATATTGAAACTAGTTACATTTTTCAATAGTCCCTCTTAACTAGGGGGGTATTCATAATTACATATATATAGAGGTAAATGGAATATCTCAAAGTAATATGCTCTATGAAGAGGCACAACACACAGTTCTACAGATTAGATACCTGACTAGGGTACTCTAATTAGGTGGGACTAAGTTGTACTCAGGCTTTAGCCACTCTAGGTACCATCAGGATTTTAAGCTCTAACACCGACCCATGGATCTAGGTGTGTATCTACGTTCAAAGCTCCATGACCAAAACCATCCTTCCTACTTCAGGATCTATACATCAACACATAGGATGACCAAATGTCCTCCCAAGCATCTTGTTGTCATAAATTGCTTCATCTCTCCTTATCAACTAAATTAGATATATATATATCCACCATTATGAGAATGCTTCAAATGTTCAATATATTTACAGAGAGATCCTGCATAATCACAACCCCAATCAATAATAAAATTTCAAATATATATATAAGTAATCACAAACCTTCAGAGTCCTCAATCATTCTGATGCTACTTATATCATCATCAAGTGATCCAGATACAACTTGTCGTAATATTTTCTTCTTTCACTTATTTAGTAGCACAATATATAACCTCATTACTTCTCAAATATTTTGTTTGCAAATCCATCAATATTCATTCTTTCTTCAAGGTATTTACTATGATTGTCATAATTTTCCCTCCCTCTCAACTCGGGAGATATGCCTTTTATTCTATCCAAGCTCCCTCTTAACTTAGGGAGAACAACAATATCAGATATACTTCATTCTTTCTCATGTCATCAAAGTTATCTTGATCATCATCAACCTTATAACTTCCTTCATCATGCTCATCATTATTATCATCTTCAATTACGAACATCTTCAACATCTTGAAGATTATGTTCCTTCAAAACTTTAATATAAAGTACAACCAAATACAAATATACATAAGCCTGAAGTCAACTATAAAACATTCAAGCTTTAGATATCAAATACCTAAACCTAGTTAGGTTCATAATCAACAAGGGTCACATCTTTTTACATACTAGACTTCAACTTCTTACTAGGGTTTTGTCATAAACCCTAGAATCCATCTTCAAGACACAAAGCCTAAGATAAAAATCCAACCATAGTAGTATAAATCTAAGGTTTCAACAACATTCATTTTATAATTTACATGTCATACTCTACTAGGGTTTGTTTCAAACCCTAATTTTTATCAACAAATCTAAATCATATCGATAATCGAAAAAAAAATATCATAATGCCATAGAACATCAATCTCTACTCGGGTTTTGTTATATACCCTAGATTTCATCAATTATCAAGATAACATACTTGTGTATACATATCTAGGGTTTCATTGTCATGCACTAGAATCTCATATCAATATTCATACCTACTAGGTAAACCCAAGAGACGAACATCAATATATCAAAGTTAGATATACAATAATTTGTACCATACTAGGGTTTCAATCATGCAGAAGAATATACACCTAGGGTTTCATTCCTAGGACCTTACGTTAGTGATTACAAGGGTTTTGTTTGTAAACCCTAACTCACCAAACCCTAAAAATATTGGGTTTCATTTAGACATTAACAATAAACCCTAAAGGACTAGGGTTTTTATCATGACATTACTAAAACCCTTAATTTCAAAAGAATATGATTTCATCATATGTTCTAGACTTCATACATAAACCCTAAGAAGACTAGGGTTTCATAATAAACATCGACATACCCTTAGCATTAATAGGTTAGGGTTTTATAATGAACCCTAATATTTAGGGTTTCAAAAGAATGATCAAATGACAAGATATACTATAACGAGGGTAGATTCAATCTAATGATTAATCACCTTAACAATAATATTTAAGATTCAAAACCCTAGACATAAAGATGACAGTAATGTAAAACAAATTTCAAAAGAAGAATGATCATAGGACATCAATTCTTGAAGACCTTCCTTTGCAACATAACTTATTTCATTATTCAAGTCTTTCCTTTGAAGTATCCTCCATAACCTTTGTGTATTCTACAAGATTTCCTAACCAAGAAAAATATAAATAAAAGGTTATTAATATACAATACTGACAAATCTCGATGTGAGGATGAAACCAAATATGAAAGATAAAACAAATATCAATATAATTATCTTTTGGTAAAATGGTGAAGGATCCATCTTAATCCAATATTTTTGAGGGGTACCTACAACTTATCAAAATAATACGAAGAAAATATATTGAATCTATGGACTATGAAAATTAAAACATAAAATAAAACATTGCAAAACTTAAAGTAGGATATGCAACAGATAATATCCTCAAGAGTCTTTAGAAAATGAGAATTTGACTTAAAATTCTTCTGTCTTGTTCTTCTTTGGCGGAGCTTCATCAAAAACATTCAAATGTTCTCTTTCTCTCTTCTTATTCCTTGGGTTTTTAGGAGAATTACTTTTGTAATGACCCATCTTATGACAATTGTAGCTTTCAAACTTAGATAGTCAAATTTCTTCCTAGGTCCTTTAAGCTTCTTGAATGCACCCTTCTTCTTGTGTTTATCACTATAGGCATTTTAAATGTTGTATTATTCATCCTCCTCCTTGTTATTTACTAATGAGATGTAGGCTTATTCTTGATTTCATGCATTCCACATTTGTTCAAATGTTGGTGTATCCTTCCAACTGCTAATTCCTGATGCAAAAGAGCTCCATGATTTTGGTAGACCTAGTAGTGCAACAATCACGAGTTCTTTCTATGGTACAACTTCATCAATAGATTGCAGTTCATCTCTTATTATAAATATCCTTACAAAATATGATGAAACAATTTCATCTTTTTTCATCTTAATTGTTCTTAGTTCATTCTTGAGACTAGGTATTTGACTAATCTTTTTTATGGTGAACAAATTAGAGAGGGCTTCATACATTTCTTGAGTGGAATCTATATTGAATATGTATGGGATTAGATTATCATTCACTCCATCTACTATTAGATTCATGGCCAAGATGTCAGTTTCCCTGAATTTCTCCTTTCCTGCATCATTTGTAGGTTTCTTAACTTTTCCTTGAATAAGATCCAAAACTTTATGCTTGGCAAGAATAAAACCTATCCTCTTTTTCCATGCCTTGTATTTTGAGGATCCTTCTAGCTTATTTTTAGAATTCATTGTCATGTCTTCTATAGTATACTTTTCTCTTCTTATATGATCCTTATCCTTAATTATTTTCCTTTATTCCTTCCTTAACTCTTCTTTCAATAAATATTCAAGTTGTCGTTTTCTTTCCTCCTTTACCTTAGCTCTGATACCATGTTATAAAATTATAAATTCAGAAATATTCTTTTATATTTTTAATTACTTGTGATATTCTTATAGTATTATTATCTCCACTTTATGTTCTTATTTCATCAAAAAAGCATCAAATCAAAACATGAAGATCAACGAAACCAAATGTAGGCACTCATCCGGGGCTAAAACCAATCTATAGGGGAAAACCCAGTCAAAATATTCCACTAGTAAATCAAATTGAGATAGACCAAGACCTTAGAACCAAAAGAACTTCTTCCTCCACCAAGTCAGCCTTATGAGATGATTCGATAAACTCCAATAGTCTGTTCTTGTCCAATTGTTAAAATATGAAATTGAGGTTAAATTACACTTTGGATAGATCATTTTATGGATATGATGATTGCATTGAATTCATCCTTTAGAGAGGACCAAAATCGACCAAAATATCACTCTAATCGGATAAGGGAAAGTGTATTTTTGAGTTATATATATTGTTTAGTTTATTTTTGTTGGATAGTTGTACGGATGAAGATATGGATCATTGTACTCTCTTTTGCTGAATAATTCAATGAAAATCTAATAACAAGAATATTTTGAAAAGGTTTTCCCCATAGTGGGATTTTCCTTTGTCTCTGACCAATCCAGGTGTCTCTCTGTGTTAATGCTTTTCTTCTATTTTTCCTTTATGTTTCGCTGCATAGATGATGATGATAATGTTCTTTATACATAGTTGCATATGCTACTGAATAATGATGTAAATTTGAATAATGTAATGATGTTATGGGGTGAATTTAATGTATAAATGAAGAAATACAATTATCAAATCAAAGAAAAATACAACCCTAAGAAAAATTAACATGGTATCAGAGCTGGGGTGAAGAAAAGTCATGGAGATCATCCCTATGATACCACCATTGATGGAAGCAAGTGAGGATGGAGGAGACCCAAAATAATTCTAGGGTTTGAAGATAGTGTTAGGTAATCTGTGTATTAGATTTTTATGGGTATTATGAGGTTAGGGTTTGAGAGAAACCATGGTTTATGGAAAATATTTGATATATGAAATCTAGAAACTCTCACATGGTCAATGTGAAGATGCTCAAGCACTTGTGAAAGATTTGATAAAGCCCTAGATGGGATAGTCTCTATTATGCCTGGTTGATGATGAAATATTGAAGGCAACATTGTCATATGGACAATGGACAATGATGGATCTTTAAGGTTGGTTCAAGAAGGAGATGATCACTTCTCATTGAAGATCAGTACTTTCCAATTTATCTTGCTCCTTTATGTATTTAATTTTGTTTAGAATTATTGTTCTGATTATTGTGTTGATCATTACTTATACTTCCCACATGTATTTCTAAGTATTTGAATGATTATAACCTCCTGATAAGTTGTGATAAGTAGATCCTTCTTAAGGACCATGGATAGCACAGGAAGAGAAGAACTAGTGCCAAAAAAGGTAAAGAGGCACCTGATGAAAATGTGACAAAGTGCTACAACTGCCTATGTAAAATAAGAAGGCACACAAGTATTTGAATACTACAAGGTATGCATGGTATATTGTTTCAATGTCATGTTTCAACTATAATATTGGATGGCAAGGTAATCCCTAAGGTATGATGATAATGTCTCCTTCACAAATGGCTCATGCATATGAAAATGATTTTAATTCATGGTACCTATGATGAAATGATGCACTTGGTAGTGACCAAGTATCTTAAATGATGAATTTATTGATTTTATGAAGCTACTTGGAAATATTGATCTTTGGTATATTGGTATACTTGATGTTTAGATAACACCTATCATTTTAGATATCTTGATTTCATAAAGAAGTTTAGCACCTTGAATTCTAGTATATGGTAACTTGATACTATTTATAATGTTTGTGAAAAGCATGGTAGCCATGATGATAGTAATGCAACAACGAGATTGGCATTCAGGATCTTTTGTTGACCGTGGTTAAGTTTTAATGTGCTTAGTAATTATGGCATATGGTAAAATTGAATGCCCTGAATTCATGGATTGAGTTATGTGACAAAAAAAGTAATGTTGTGATCATTATTCTTGAAGTATACTCCTATTAGATATTTGACACTAAACCTTGATGAAATATTGATGTCATGATGTAATGGTAAAGTAGTTGATGCTAACATATATGACCTTGATGAATATGTGATATAGAATGAATTTATGATATAATAGATCTTCTGATGCATGAAAATATTATAGTTAGGTTGAAGACTTGAATTAAGATGATTTAAGTGGCTTCCCATTCATACGAAGAATCTCTCCATAAGATCCTTACTCCTATTTGCATTATATATATATATATATATATATATATATATATATATATATATATATATATTATTGATCTGCAACAAATTTCTGATCTAAGAGAGAGAGTTTTCCATTACTCCAAGTCTCAATCACACAGAAGCAATATTATAGGTGCGACTGTAGCCTCTCAGTCGCACAAAAGTAAGCTCAAGGGTGCGACTGTAGTCTCTCAACTGCTTAAAGGAGGGCCTATGGGTGAAACTACGTATATAAGACACAAAAATGAATTTTTCTGCATGAAATCAGAAGTTCGCCTGAAGGATGATAGTCCTACAGATATGGAGTTGACAACAGGAAGTTCTATGAGCAGGGAAGTTTGAATGTTTGACTTAAGATAATATGAAGAGGTTGACTAAACTTTTGTTTGCATGATTTAACCATTGAAGCTTATGTATGACAATATATGATAATAATTAAATGGGTTTGCCAATATTTGATCTAATGGATTAACTTAGTGAGAATATTGGCTTGAATGATTGATGATATGTTTTGGTTTGTGGATTATTTGAATTCACAGTGATGACAAGTTAGAGTTTTGATTTGATTTCAGTTTTGACTTGATGACTAATGATTTTATTTTACGACTGATGATTTGCAATGTTATATGGGCATAGTGGAATTCAGTGACTTATATTGGTATTCAATAGATGTTTTGTGTTGACATCATTATCTTTCAAAAATTGGTTGAAGTATAAAAAGTTGTGATTCAGTATGAAGCTATATCACAATAAATGGATGAAACCTACATGTGAATGCATTTACATCTAGTGACAGAAACAATTTATATTATGATCATGTGGAAGATTTGATGAAGTTTGGTTTGATATTTCTTGGTATGATAATACATGAAGTCATAACTTGATATTTTAGATGAGAGCTCTACTTTCCACCCGATCTAAAGAATTTGTTATTGATGAGTTTGATATTAGTTTTGATCTGACATCTAAAATTTGATAAGATGACTTAGTTGAGTTGATTGCGCAATATTGATTTATGTAAGGATGAGTATGTTAGTTTGGTAAAGTGTTATGTTTGTCAAAAGTGTTGCATGAAGCAAGCTCCCCGATCCAGATATGTCCGCATTGACAATTATCTGGTGAAGCCAAGAAGATGTGTCGATCCAAACCTTTACTCCAAAAATGGTCCAAGGTATGGCTTTGATTTTTGTTTTATATACTGATGGTATACTATTTACAGGTAATGAGCCTCTAATGATCAACGTAAGAGGGAAATGGCTTCTGAAGCTTGAAATAATGAATCATGGAATGATGAATCGATTTCTAAATTTTGGAAAAGAAAATCTATATTGCAAAGTGATTGAAGAGTTTTTGAGAAGTGGAAATGAAAATCCTTGGACACTCCAATTGAATTTCAAGAAGTTGTGAAGATATATTTTTGAACTTGACTTGGAAAATCACAGTTCATTGAAGCATTGATGTTCTATTTTGAACATCCGTCCATATATATATATGTTATGCATAGAATTCGAGTGAATTCATGATTGATCCACTTCATACACATTGATTTTCCACCAAGATCACTTCGAGATATTTGCATGAGATGATCTATATTTGGTCAACATTATTCCTATGATATGTGTCTGCATAGAGGTATTGATGATGTTTGGGATCATTACTGATGAGTGAATCTGTGTGCTGCCTTAGTATGAGATCTGCAATGATTTTTTGTATGAGAATTCAATAGCTTTAAGCACGACTGAGGTTTAGTATGAAGTTGCTAGCATGACTAGCTGTGAGGCAGGATGAAGAAAATATTTGGAGAGACATTTGAGCAGGTTATGGATATGACATCGATACATTGTGATGAAAAAGAGTGGGAATCGATTGGAAAATAATGCTATTTATGGTTTTGATTGATATACCTTCATATATTGAGACAATGTTTCTCTACACACTAGAAAATTTGCCCCAATTTTCGATGGAAAAAATGTCACTCTTGCGACACATAGGTGTCCCAAGAGCGACACTTTGAGGTGGGGAAAAATATGGTTTCTCCTAAAGTCGGACTTCTGACACTTGACTTAAACGTCGGTAGAGCGACGCTATCTCCGACGTTTTTTGTTGGTGTTGCAATTCTGATGTTCCAAATTTTCCATCGCTTTTCCGACATTGCATGAAGTGTCACTCTTCCGACAAACACAAACATCGCTAGTCCGATGGAACAAAACATTTAAAAAAAAATAAAATTAAACATCGCTAGACCGACGACTCTAGACATTGGAATATCGACGACAACAACCATTTAAAAAAAAAAAAACTAAACGTCGCTAGAGCGACCGTTCTAAACATAGGAAAACCGACCTGAAAACATTATTTTAAAAAACGAAATGTCGCTAGACCGACGAATATAGACATAGGAATACCGACGGAAAAAAACATTTAAAAAAAAAAGAAATTCTAGCCAACAATTTGCATTGAAACAGTTCTAGCCGACCTGATCTTGTTAGTAAGGTTCCAAATAATTACAACAATAGAAGCTATACTAATGACCTGACTCGCACAAATACATAGATATATATATCTTAAACAATGGTGAAATCCTAGAGAAATTCCTGAATTTCAGCTTGATTTGGTATAGTAGCAGACATCAACAACTAAGCCCAAAATGAGCAATGGAACAAGAAACTATAAATTTTTTATGATGAATTCAGATGACTTCTCAATATTATATGGTGCCTTCTTAGCCGAAGTGTATTTTGGCTTAGAGGGAACTAATGAGGGATCGATGTCTCCCATGTAATATTCATCCATCATAGCTCTAGCACTGGTACTATGTCCAACATCTTCAAAGTCATCGATTGCATCTTTACCTGCACTGGGACAAATTCCAACAAGTCACATGGTAAAAAATAACAGTGTGCTTAGAAGTCGCCTCTCATCATAGAAAAATTTCATTGAGCTAAATATCAGAAGCTACATAAAATTATTTATGGCTACATCCCTAATGAACTCATTCAGGTGTAGCAGAGTGCTGGGAGCTACAGATTATACTCAAGGCCCAATTTAGCGCAGCTAAAGAGTCTCAACATTTGACTCAAAATCAGGAAAGACACTGGAATGGAATTGGGAAAATCTCAAGAAATAATAAAATTCTGTTGCCAAGTTTTTTCTCAAGTGAACTCAAATTTCTTGCTTGAGTTTAAGTCAACTCCCAAGTTGTACCTGAAACAGAATCAGATGTTGAGTCAACTCTTGAGTCTTGCCCAAGAATGAGATCTCAAGTTTGAATTGTTGACTATTGAAAACATAGCTCAACTTTAGACTTTATCCAAGTCAAACTCACGTATCTAAGTTCAATTGGACAAGTCTAGTAACTATAGAAAATACTACCCCACCCACCCACTTTCCCAACAGAATCCCTTCAACTTCATAAACATGCCTTTAGGATTGCATTCAACAACGCCTTGATAAAAATAAATCTTATGCTCAGTAACAATGCTATGACATGCAGATCCATCACTTAGAGAAACATTTTTTCTTGTAAATATGCTTCTTATTTTAATATGAAATAACATTTAAGAATAGTGGTTTTAGAAAGGATACAATACCAGTTGCTGTGATCAACACTTCATCTCCACCAGGATGGTCCTCCACAAATTTGGTTACAACTATTAAACATTGCCAAGAAAAATAAATTGCATATAAATACAACATGAATGAGCCATAGATACAACTACCATCATTGCAGGAAAACAAAAAGATCAAATAAAATGTAACAAAATATATGTCTGGTTGAAGCTAAAAATCTGAAGCTGCCAATAACAACCTCAAGAACCCAGAAGTTACAATGCAATGTACATATGATACATAAATAATTGATAATATAAAGCTCAAATAAAATCACAATTTCAGTTCAGATAAGAGAGCACTTGAATAGTGCCACCTCATCCCTACAGTAAAGGGAATAGATACAGTTAGTTGACAAATTGCAACCGCAACACTCTGCATGTAACATTACAATTAAAAAGGCCACATGACACATCCCAAGTGTAACACTGCATGTGGCATTAGTAAGAGGTAACATGGAACTAATGAGGAGATGTATTCTTTGTATTTTAGGAACCTCATCATCCATGCACATTCATTCAAAGTTTAGAATACCACATCCTATTTTCGTAGGAAGTTATTAGTGGAATCTTCGATCACTGAAGGAGTTATGTGAGTTATGTTCAGTTATGATCTTGCTCAATCTCTGCTCATATCACTTATTGACTGAAAATCCACCTACTGACTTTGTACATGCCATGTGTCAATGTAGGTCACCCTATTAGTTTTTTTTATTCAATAAAATGTGTAAAGGTGCCTAACTGTAGCTCACTAAATATTTTATTGAACAGAGTCAATAGATTGCTGGAAGGAGTCATAATATGGTCATTTTGGATCAATCCCAACTAACTACCCTCATATAATTGTGACTCTAGCTTAATCTAGCCATGTGTCAAAGCCCTTACAACAACTCAGACAATGCAAGAGGATGGACAATATCCTATACTCTTTTACATCACACTGAACTCTTATTCTCATGGGAGCCAATTAAAATTAGGGACAATATCTCATTTTAATGACAAATGAAAGGAAAGGTTCAAGAAAAAGAAAAATATATGTTATTTAAACTAAAAAAATCCATTTTAACCTCAAATTTATCGAGCACCAAGTGGCATAAAAAATACAGAGGTAGGAAATTCAATGTTTAAAGTTTTAGGTTTGCATCCTGTGAACCTATACAGATCAAGTTATGGGATGCGTTGGCTCTTTTGATGTTTTACATTATTATAGCTCATTATACATACAAAATTCAAAGTAATGGATATCTCCCACACCCCAGGTTGTTCAGTGCCCCACTCTCTCCGTGGGAAATTGGAATATGGTTCAAAGTTTCAAACTGGAAGCCATAATGTTAGATGGATGTCCAAAAAGATATGTGATAAAAAATTGGGTGCTATTGCATATATGTTATAGATTTCACACCACGCAAAAAACTAAGGGGTCAAGTAGATAGATGATCTGTTGGTGATTGTTATAGAGAGGTTTAATAGGTAACATCATGTCGGTTATAAAGAAAATATGCATGCATGCACCAACAAAGAAATCATGTAAGAAAGGTGCCATTTTTTCATCTAATAAGTAGAGTATAGATAAAAGAATATAGAGCTTGCTTGCATGCATGCAAGGGGTATGTTAAGTTCAGTTCTTTTTAAATACACTAAATAGAATTTTTTGATAGATGTTTCATGTCAACAAGAGCAAGTGGGCTTGTGAAAATAATCCTTTAGCTAAGTTGTTGCAACAAGGTGATCTAATTTTCCAAATTCACCCAAGACTTGCAATCAAGCCCTAACCACAAGCAACCCAATTATGTGAAGGCATAAATATACTATAAATATATTATATTTTGATGGATGCTTCAAAAACAAAAACGTGCACTTGTGAAAGAAATATTTTGGCTAAGCTGCTGCAATAGATGGATATACTCTACCAAATTCATCCAAGACTTTTAACTGGCCCCTGTGGGAGTCTAATGTATCGTATCTATTTACTCACATAAAGGATACAGACTAGCAGGCAAACTTCAGAACACACAAATTCTATTTAAGGTTCTTTCTCACATCGGCTGCAAGAGTTATGGGCAAAGACCAGAGAAGTTTCTTCAGAGAAATTGAAGTGCCATAAAATATTTAGGATATGATTTTTCTACCCCTAGTGACAGAAAAATTTGTCGATGGAAGATCTCTTAATTAAATAAGCTCTCCTTGGCTTCCCTGATAATATTTTCAGCACATGGTAAAAATATATTGCACTCATTTAAACCATTACATCTAGAAACAAGAAGCTTTAACTTACTCTCAAAATTGCTTAACCTGATCTATACTCAGAAACTGAAACACATCACAAAGAAGAAAGTATGAATAGCAAAATCTGAATGGACTACCAAACCTACCACTGTTTCTCATTAATTTTGGAAAATAAATCCGCTACAGGAAACTCAATAAAAACTTATCTCAATAACAAGAGAAATGTGAATAAATATCCCACTCCATTGCCTTTATTTTAAATACTAAGAAGGCAATAAAGACATGAAAAATATCCCATCCATGGGGGTGCACAAATTAGAAAAGAAAACCCTACACTGCCTTGTATCATCACCCAGTCCTCCATGAAATAGCCGCTTGGGAATAATCCGTCTCAGTTGGAGTAGAATAGAAAATAATGCCCAAATGTATCTCCTTGAGATTAGATTAATCAACAAAGGCACAAATTCTATCCAAAATCATATTCATAAAACTTATACTAATCAATGCTAGAATCTAAGATTAAGGAAATTCTCAATTTGACCAACAAAGAGAATACCCCCCTATATGGTTCCCATTTTTTTTTTTTTTGGCATTTCTGATTTATTACATGTCTAGGTGGTCTTTATTATTGAACGAGATTCCTGTAGAGCACTATAATTCAGTCTATTAATCTGCTAGCATTCAACCAAGTGCAGGTCTACAAAATTTTATATGTGAAGTTCAATTAGTTTGATGTAAGCACCATGTTTCCAGGCTTTTCATTGTGAACTAACCCTACCTGATTCAAATTTACATCCCTATAAGCTATTTCCATTATCAATTCTCTCCATAAGTTATGGGAAAGTCAATCATTGCAAAGTTTTACAAGGATCCCTTCCTATAATTTTTCATGAGTTAAATTATTTCAGATAATAATTAGGAATTAATGTTACCTTCTTGTATAATCACTTTGTTAATTTCCATTTTGAAGTGATCCTACTGAATTCAGAAATTTAAAGAGATCTAGTATAGGCACCATTTGGCCACAAATAGGTCATAAATGGCAGAATAAAAAAGAAACATCTCTGCTGAAAATTTCATTGACCTCTGTTATTAAAGGAAGTGTCACATGAAGTCTCTCTATGACTACTCACTAGTACCTATTTCATCTGAATGAAAATTAAAAAATAGAACTTAAATATAGAACTTATAACTAAGGAAATGAATGCTCTAAGAAGTCATAAATGGAAGAATCGAAAATAATCCCTCCACGAATCCGAACCTAGGAATATTATAGATCCACTAAACTGAGTTGTAGTGATCCTTCACACACATTCGAGTTGTGAGATGACATAGTCCTAAAACCAATCTTGATTGGTTTGAGGTGTAAGGAATTTTTTTGAGGTCTGTAGAACTATACCAGTAGAATACTGATGCTGGCATATGCATGTGCCAACTCTCCCTTTCACTGTACCTCTTCTATAACATTGTTTCACCTCCTCTGTTCTAACATAATCTAAATTGTTGCTATTGTTGATGCACCTTTGTTTCTGAACATGAACACTGTCAGAGCAACAAGGTAAGCAAACTCGAACACTCCCACTTTAAAAATTTTCTCCACCAAGGCAATATACTATTGCAAAACCTTGAACCCCCTATCTGCTAAGGGAAACATCATCACATTGACCATATGTGAACCTAAAAAAATTAAACCTTAGACCAATACTCCCTTCTATACTATGAAATATATTTAGAATCTTCGAAGTTTGCATTCCTTATTCAAGGAAGGCTTCATCAACAACCCACCATTCTCTAACATTGTTGCACCTCCTATTTTCTAAAAAGAATCTAAATTGTTGCTATTGCCAGTGAGCTTCTGTTGTTGAACATGAACACTGTCAAAGCAACAAGGTATGAAAACTCTAAAACTCCCTCTTTACAAGTGTTCTTCATCTTGTTGTAAGATAAACTTGTTCAAGAGCTCCTATAACTACATTTTCAATAGTATATGACACAACTAAGTTGGGACAATTTGAAAGGAAGGGTCCAATATTGTGTATTCCCATATTTTGACTAGGGAACTAGAATGCAGAACCAAGGTTAATAAAGAAGGGTGATCATAAGAGATCTAAATCTGTAGAAGCCCAATTATGTAGATGTAGATAAGGAAAATTCTTGCCCCTAGAGCAAGAATCCTAGATCCTTCACACATTTTTCATAAAGGTGTAGAGCCCCTTTTATATCGATAGATTACAAATGCTAGATCACAAGTTCACCTATAATATTATATAATCACCTTAATGAGCCTAGAGAGATGTATTAAACTAAAAATGTAGAGGGTTCAATTGGTTTTGTTCGATGTTACTATTGTTTCTCTTAGTTCTTGAGTTTCTAAGTGTAATTTGTATTATGTTTAGAACTACTTATGTTTCCACTATGAGATTTTTGGTGAAGTGAACCTAACAGCTCACTTCACAAGAACATCATGATATATATAAATTAATCCATATTAAATAATAATTATTTATTCCAAGAATATGTACTCGAGTTTCAACTTTTGTAAGCTCTTTCACTGGTACAAATTCATTGATAACAACATTAGGTTTTTCCACATCAATTGTGTAGGTATCAATGCTCTTATCCTTGTTTTAGGATCTTTGTTGTGCCTTCTATCTTTCTCTATATTATTTATTTCCATTAGTATATATTTATTATGATTTCTCAAATGAAAATTTGTATCAACTTTAGTCAATTTTTTTTTATTAATATCTTGAATCTCTCTTTTTTGAGCATTTTTTATGTTGTTAATTTGTTGTTGTAGTTCATTTATTTGTTGTTGGAATTGAGAATTTATGTACCTTGTTTTTATGATCATCTCCAAAATAAATATGCCCAAAGAAAATAATTTTAGGTGAAGAAGGACCTATACAAAATCTAGGGCATTCATTCCCCTCCCATTTGTGGCAATTCCCCTAGACTCGAAGCAAGATTGGCTCCCTCCCTCCATGAAAGAAGATAACACTCATGACTCAACCTAAGAATATGGATCATACATAAGCACAATAAAGAGTAAAGAAAACAATAAGCAACAAAGAATAGAGCCATGGCTAAGCTATCAACAATAAGCCAGGCTTTTGATATAGATAAAAGTACATGAGCCCTCCAAATGATCAAGGTTTCATCTTCAAACTGAAAAGCAGTGGGAAACCCATAAAGAATAAAAATTTTAAGAGTACTAATAAAGAAGGAAAAGGCTATAATAGTTCTCATTCAATAAACTAAATGAAAGCTTCCAAGTTCTGAAAAAATAAATATAAAACCTCCATTTGGAAGAGGGCAGAGTTTGTAAAAAAGGAAGCTCCCGTGAGGTATATTACGGAGGGGTTTGGACGAGCCCAGTAGTGGACCGAGCAAGTCTGGTCCCCTCGAGGTTAAATCAACCAAGAATAGTCACTTGAATTAAATGGGTATATTTAAACAGAAATATCAGAGCATAAATTAAATGAGAAGATTGTAAATTGGTAAAAGAAGTTTTTACTGGCACTGAAACATTCTAGTCCTAATCATGAACCAGATAACAATGTTATTTTAAACACAAAAAGAGTAAATCCTTAGTTATCAAGACATCTTTAAACAAGCTTCAACAAATCTATACAGGGTTTAGCTGTATGCCAGTTAGGAAACCGACGACTGCCTGTCCCTACAGAAAATCGAGTAAAATAAAATAAGTACTGTAGGGGAAAGGAAAGTATTTTCACTTACGCAACAGACATGCATCCAGAGAAACGATAACTGCATAATGAGTAAATAGACAGTAGAAAGATTTCAGAAACTTAATATTTGCACATAATTTCTTCAGTAAATGACCATACAGTAATTTAACAATAAAATTCATTCACTGTTCAAACGAAATCAAACTCTTAAACGTTTCTTCTAGGTAAAAACCCCACCCTGTTACCATGAGATTCCAATTCCGATATGATTACAAAAAAATAGCAAAGACAATCATAATATATATGGCCAACACTGCATGTAGTGTAACAATTATATAGAAAGGAAACAATATAACAATACATTAAAAGCAATAAAGCTCCTCCAAAGACCGCATGGCTTCAATCGTCTTCGAATGAACCTATCTGGACCATTAAAAAAGACCTCACAGATTTACCAATGCCACCCATCTTGATCTCATTCCCAAAGAAAATCGACCCATGTCTTTTTCTCGTTTTCGACCCATATCATTATGTAATTCCTCTTACAAAATCTTGACAAAAATTTTGGCCACACGCCTTAAGCCACTCCTCCCCTCCCTCATTTCTGAAAACCAAGGGGGTTTTTTGGCCAATAAACAAATCTCGGACTCCATCCTCCTTGTCCAAGAGGCTATACATTCCAGTCAAACAAGAAATGAGAAAGGCTTCATCTTAAAGTTAGACTTAGCCAATGCCTTTGACCGTGTCCGGCACTCCTTCCTTTTTGCCGTTCTTGAAAAAATGGGATTTGCTACACCCTTCATTAACCTTATCAAAGCCTGCATCACAGGCCCGTGGATATCCCCTCTTATTAATGGTAGACCTGGACCATCCTTCCAATCTACTCGAGGACTCAGACAAGGCTGTCCTCTTTCACCTTATCTATTTATTCTGATGGCGGATTCCTTCAGCAAAGCTCTGGATTTCAACCGTCGCATGGGCCTCATCACCGGAATTAAATTTGATAATGGAATCAAGAACATCAACCATTCTCAGTTTGCTGACGATACTCTTCTAATGGGGGGAGCTTCAAATATCATAGCCAGACGCTTCAAAGCTCTCCTAGATCAATACATGAGCTATTCCGGAGGCTTGATAAATTATCACAAGAGTTGTATTTATGGCTGGAACGCTTCGGCTCAAATGATTCACAGAATTGCTAATACTTTTGGAGTTCCTTGCAAGCTGGATTGGGAACATTTTACCTATCTGGGCATGCCAGTGACTGCTGGCAACCTGAAAGTTGCTGCCTGGGAAGTCATCATCGACAAATTGAAAAGGAAGATACAGCAATGGGGCACCTCTTGGCTCAATCCAGCAGGGCGCCTCATCCTCCTTAAAACAGGTCTCTCTTCACTGCCTTTGTTTTGCTTCACACTCATGCAAGCCCCTGCCAGTTTTCATAATAGAATGGATGCTCTTCTTCGATTTTTTCTTTGGCAAGGAGGGAGAACAGACACAAAAAAATATAATTTGGTAAGCTGGAAACAGGTTATTCAACCATATGAGAAGGGAGGTCTAGGAATCAGATCCCCTAAACTTCTAAACCTTGCCTTTGCTGGCAAGCTTGTCTGGAGATTCATTTCTGGCAAGAACGCATGGTGGAAGACAGTTTTAGAAAAAAAATACCTTGGCTTCCCAAGACATCAACTTCTGGAGCATGAACTGCCAAACAGAACGTGCACAAAAATCTGGAGGATGTGCAAGAAAGCTATCCCTCTTCTTGAACAGAACACCTCCAAAGTTCCCAAAGGCGGCAGCCACATTAGCATTGGAGATGATAAAATAATGGGGCAACAACCCATTGGTAAAAGGCCTGGAACTCAGCAGATTTTAGATTTTCTTAATAGCAAAGGAATTCAAACTCTGGATCAGATCTCCCAATGGGACGCCCACTCTCATATCTGGAATGGCTGGATTTTTCCTCAAATACCTGCAGACATAGAAATCAGCCTTTTCACCCTGCAAGCCCATCTCCATGGTATAGCTCCTTCTAATCACCTTGCTGTTGATGACTTTCGCTGGGATCCATCAGGCACCAGCTATACTATTAAAGCTGTCTACCATCAGATATGCAGCAACTACTTTCCAATGTCTACATGGGCGCAGTGGAGACTAGTTTGGAAGGCAGAAACTCTTCCAAAAATCAAATTCTTTCTATGGACTCTTCTAAAAGGAAAAATCCTCACCTCTGAGAACCTCAGGAAGCGAGGAATAATAGGGCCTTCTCGCTGTCCAAACTGCAAATCTGATGAAGAGACAAGCCAACATCTCTTTATAAGCTGCCCTTATGCTATAGCTTGTTGGAAGGAAGCTTTCCTAAGTCACGATCCCCCTTGGGAGCCTAGCACTAGCATATCTGAAGCTCTGTACAAATGGAAAAAAAGCTACCCGTGGAGGAAAACAACAAACAATATTGCACGCAGGGTGTGGAATGCCTTGCCTTGTACTCTTCTATGGAACATCTGGTTGGCAAGAAACCGAATGATTTTCAAAGGTAAGGAAACCAACGTCAGAAAGCTTTTCAACAAAGCTTGGAGTCTCAATCTGGAAGCTCTATCTATGAACTGTCAAAGGCATTTAAACACGCTGGATCTTCATGTCGAAGAAAGAAACTACATAGGGTATCTCCTAGATAGAAACAACTCTTCTCAAAACAGAAACAATCTCAGCAGTAGAACCAACTCTAGATATAGCTGGAAAATCAGAATGAAAGAAGAGGAATTTGCACGGTGGCTCAGAAATTGTAACACTCATTATCTCTTTTTCGATGGTGCCTCCAAATCCAACCCAGGAATGGCTGGGGCTGGAGGACTCATCTGCAATGGCAATGGTGATGTACTTATGGACTACGAATGGGGACTGGGCTCTTTATCTAACAATAGAGCCGAAGCACTAGCACTCTACCAAGGCCTGCTCCAACTCCGAAAACTTGGCATCAACATAGCTATAATACTTGGAGATTCAGCAATAGTAATTAGTTTGATGACAAGAAACAGGAAAGCTCCCAATGTGATTCTCCAGCAAGTCATTAGACGATGCCATGACATTGATCAACAGATGAACGGAAATCTCTTTTATCATGTGCTCCGAATCCTCAACAAAGAAGCTGACAAAAGGGCAAACAGAGCATGCACCCTTTCTGCTGGGAAGCTTCGCTGCAATGGCTCAGATCATTTTCTTTTCCTGCCATGAACTTTGTTATACATCCCAATGTGTTCTACCCTCAGCAGATCCCAGTTTTTGGATTCTGTAAAACCTTACTGAGATCCTTTGCAAATTATCAAACCGCAATCCTTCTTTTCATGGACATGACTCCTTTTGACCTAAACTTTGTTCTTTCAACCTTCACCACATCGATTCTTGCCCAAAACAACCAGCGCATCATTTTAATTTCGTCTTCCAGGCCTCCTGTCTTTTTTTTATCAGCGCCCCTGACTATTCAGCAAATTCTATTTCTGGCAATTCAGACAGCCTTCTGTCCCTGTCACGCTGCTCAGCAAAAGAATGGTACAGCGCAGCAATTTAAATTGGGTAAAAACAGAAATAGGCGGAAATCTCACCATACACACATTATTCAGCTATGAAATGCAAATTTGTTTTGTTATTATTCCAATTTGTGAGAATCTATACTACTGCTTCACTGCATAATGTGAATCATTCGAGGAGTAAAAGAGAAATCGGCACAAAAAATAGCAAACGCTATCATGTAACTCTGGAGCATCATCTCCGCCATCGCTATCATGTAACTCTGGAGCTCTGTCTCCGCCCTTTTTTATGAATACCAAACAGCAATCGAATTTGTAGCAAAACAATACATTAAAAGCTCAGGCTGAAACCCTCTAGTGTATAAAAAACCATGGCTAGACTTAACTTGCATAGCGTGCGGCGAGAATACTGCAACCTCTCGACATAAACTTAATTTTGGCACTTAGGGCCTTACACTAAAACCTAATGTAAATAGAGGCAGTCACTTAAAAACCCTCAATTTTGGAACGGAGCTTTCCAACCTAGCTAAGCTAAAACATTAACTTTAAAACAAGCCCAGTGTCGTGGCAAGGGTGCCATGATAAATTCTTCAACCTTGACAGAGTAAAACCCTACAAGAACTAAGTGAAATGGCTTGGTACTTCACTATGATCAAATATTTTTGAAATAAATAGGACAAATAAAATGGCATGAAGGCCTACTTGTCAACCATCGACGTGGAATCTGTTAAGCTCCTGGGAGATGGATTCGAAGCATCCTATATGTACTTGCAAAGGAGACATAGCGCAAAAAAATAGTTACATTGAGTCATGAGATGAAACCTTTAGGTAAATGAATGGAAAACAATATTGAAAAGGAAGTAATGGCGTTACACTGCAAAACAAAAATTTAACTTCAGTTTATAGAGTACCAACTCTGGGCACAAATAAAAGTAGACTCATGTTTGCAAGATGGAATGCTAACCACTGGGAAGTGAGATGAACCCCATTCGTAGCATAACAAGGATTCAGACCAACAACTCCAAGAATTGCAGAGCGATGGAAACAAAAAAAATGAGAATGAAAAAGGGTTTCTGGGTTGGGGTAGGGTAGTTAGGGTAAAAATCAACAGATTAAACCCTACTATGAATGTTTGATGTTGCTTTGAATGTTACGATAATGTTACACATTCCATTTCAGACTCCATCTTCTCAAAATTCCTAGGTAACGAGTATAAGTGGATCTATATTAGGGTGAATGTGAAGTATTTCTTGTCTAGGTTGAATAGCTTGGTCTAGAAGCAAAGATATAGCTCAATGAAGTTGAAAAAATAGGATCCATTTTGGAATACCTTTTTCCTATCTTTCAAATTGTTAAATATACCTATGAAGAACCTTTTTAGCCCACTTGAGGTCATCATGTTGTTTTAGCTTCTAGTACATTCGATTAACCAAAGCAAAAAAAACTTTGTTTTCCAAATCCCCATGAAATTACCTATGATGGTCCTACATATATCAAATGTTTTCTACTATTTTAGTTGACATTATCTCATATTTTAATATGTGATCTACCAGAAAAATTCATATTCCTAAGCTCCTTTGAATCATACAAAGTTTTAGGTGATGTCAATTCACCCTTAATTCCTTTGAATCATACAAAATATTTTGAAGGTAATCCGAATCACAATTCTACTCCATAAATAATTTTTAAAATCTAATGTGAATTATAATGTTTATTTGTGAATCAGTATTGGATATTTATCATAAATGTCGTCAACCATGGAGTTATATTTTCGTGTTTTATCATAGTTTCCATGTGTTTTCCACCATTTTATTTTACCTGCTCCTTTAATGGGATAGGCCCAAACCAAAAGTCCATGATACTATGTGTTATAGTGAAGACTATAGCATAAGGCCCTTAGTGTATACAATCATTTATAATTACTTATATCGTCTCCTAAACGTCTAAGCGACCGATACTTATCCCGCAATGTCAGGTAATCGTACTGCTTCCTAAACGTCGTAATAATCACGGCTTGGCTCAAATAACGCAAGACCTGCACTGGCCTGCAACATCACAAGACCGACACTTAACCAAACGTTGCAATTCCAATGGTTTAGTTCGTAAATGCTCGTATTCCGATGATTTTCCCAAACGTCGTTGTTCCGATAAACGTCGTTGTTCCAATGATACTCCCAAAATGTTGTTGTTAGAGCGTATTGCTTTTTATTAGATTAAAAATTTGAGAAAAAATGGGAAACTTCCGAAAATACGTCGTTGTGTTGGAACTTAAGTGTCTAATTTTTAACCATATGTACTAGTGACAATAAAAACAGACTTGTGTGCACACTTCCGTGAGAGGGAGGATGAATATGGCATCTTTTTTTTGATATATATATATATATATTATATCTTAATATGTATATTTAATTTCGGATGTCCCTCATGAATGTGATAAAAATTTTTATTACGACAGCGCATTTATCACCGTATATTTTATTAAAAGCAGATATGTTTATTTTGATATATAGAGAGAATCACTGATCGAGGACACTGAGCACACTCTTCCCCCTATCTGAGCTCCCAGGGTGAGGAATTGAGATAAAGGACTCCTGGGTTTGAGGGATCTCTAGAAAATAGGGTTGTATATGTTTCTCCCCTATCTATTACCCATATGGCTGGAGATGTTTCTCCCCTATCTTGGTATTTGCAGAGTATACCCTAGTTGGCATCATACCCACAAGCTAGGCTTGTTGGGATTACCGCTTGTACTTGGGGTGTATAAACCAAGATGATTATGATACAAGTATTCTACCACATGAATCTTGAGGTTCATCATTGGGAAGATCACTAGGAAATAGGATGGGTTGATATGCTCTCCCCTACATCACCTATTGCATGATATGGGGTCATAGATGTTTAACTCCCCCATGATATTCTGGGTTGAGATATGCTCCCTGATGTGGTTCCAGGTTGAGATGTACTCCTTGATGATATGCTCTCTGATAATGATGTGGGTCATAGAATTAGCTCCCTGATGATGTTTCCCGGGTGGCAGCATTGGGATCCCCACTGGTAGAGATTCTGGGTGGTAGCAGTGGCTCCCCGATGGATAGAGGGCGGTAGATTGAGCTCCCCTCCAAAAAAAAAATGTTTTTCTTTTATATTTGAGATTGTTTAGAATATGAGCAAAGATAATCAAGAGATGACCAGGAATAAGCATAGATGAATTGAGATGAGCAGTGACAACACATGATGATGAGACACTTTAGATTGGATATGATTCGTTGACAAGATACACGTGACATGATGTAGATGGAATTCTCCCTAGTTGAGAGGGAGTGTTAAAATATGAAACTACGGTCAAATTACACTTTGGACAAATCATTTTACGGATATGATGATTGCATTGAATTCCTCTTTTTCTAGAGGACCAAATCGACCTAAATATCACTCAAATCGAATAAGGGAAACTGCATTTTTGAATTATAAGCCCACATGTGCATATTTGATTAGGTCGACCATAAAGAAAAGTGGACTCACTTGGAAGGCTATAAATACAAGTGATCTCTACCTCATTTGGACATGATCATGGATCATTCTTCTATTCTCTTCTTTGGTTTTGGCTCACACAAGTCTGAGGCAAGTTCACGAAAAGTGTTTGGCACAAGTTCGAGATTACAGGGTTCAAAGCTTGACATGTTTTCTAGGGTTTTGTTTATCGGTCATACGCTTACCAAATGTCATATTCGACTAGTCATTGACTTATAGGCTCAAGGGAGTGACTGAAAGCTATTAGTCCCTCACATGCCCACTTCCTCCCTACGACTGGGACCTAAAGTTGCATTTTTCTGTTATATGAAGATTTCTCTCATTGACCGCCGTGTTCATAAGTTGACCAAAAACAATGACAGTTCATTACAGGCTTCAAAATCAGGGTTTTGAGTATAAGAATGATTGGGTTCATCTCATAGATATTATTTAGTTGATTCTTTCTAAATAGTTTTATGGATGAAGATATGCATCATTGTACTGTCTTTTGTTGAATCATTCAATGAAAATCTAATAAGAAGAAGAATTTGAAAGGGTTTTTCCCATAGTGGGTTTTTCCCTGGTCTCCAACCAATCCTGGTGTCTCCATGTGTGATTGATTTTCTTCTATTGTTCCTTTATGTTATGCTGCATAGATGATGATGATATTGTTCCTTCTACATAGTTGCATATGTTGCTCAATAATGGTGTAATTTTGAATAATGTAATGATGTTATGGGGCGAATTTAAAGTGTAATGAAGAAATGCAATTATCAAAGCAAAAAATAATATATCCCTAATAAAAATTAACACCAGAAGCTTCATCCCAACAACAATCTAGAATTTCCCTCGATGCGGGTGTATAACATTGATTATACGGTGTATAGCTCGTGGGACGGCATGTGGCAAGGCCACATGGCCACCCACAAGCCACACCTATGGTGCTCAAAGGCATTTATGAATATTCGCCGTCACCTCGAGCAACATTTATTCTGCTGCACTCGACGAGGCGACCTCCTTTGCATCAAAATGCCGCTCCTTAGTTATTCTCCTCGGCCCTCTTGTTATGCTTTTCATCCCTCTGCAAAGCTCCACCCTTCTGATGATTCTATGCCGCTTCAATTCCCCCCCCTGCGAAGTGGATGCTCCCCTGAGGTTGCAGAGCCAAGCTCTCGTACATCAACTGGACGACGCTGCAGTCTTAGAGGCTGTATCAAATTCCTCCCGAGTTTCCACCACTCTCAGAGCCTCCTCTGCCAGTTGTGCTTCTTGGCTTCCTTCGGCCTCAATTCTTCCTCCACATCCTTGTTGTCTCCCGCCAACCTGGCTTCCTCCTCTACTCAGCGTGCCCTTCACCCCTACTGTGCCAACATGCCATGCCTAAGGCATCGCATGCGATGCCGGCAGGGCAGAAGCAGGGGCCATGCCTCTCGTCCGCTCCCCTCCTCCTTGTCCAACTCCTCGTCTTCCTCCCTTGAGTACTCTCGGGGCAGATACCCCGACACTCGTAGTGGTCATGGTCGTCTATTTAGTTCCTCCGTTCAGCACCCTGCCTCTGAGCCTTCGATGCTTCCTCCGCCTCGCCTGAACTCCTTTGCCTCTTCGCAGTCCCCTGTCATTGCCCATTTTCATTTTTAGTACACCTTTGATCGCCCTCTCATCATTGCCACCATCTCTATCTCTTTCTGCGAGGTGATAGGTGATGGCCCCAGCCTCAGTCAGTCCATTCCGCCTTTGTGCCCGCGCAGTGATCCCGGGCCCTTTGAAGATGTGAAGTCTCATCAGGTTCCTATAGGGCACATTTGTTGCTCGAACAGTGGTGGCAGCTCGGGCTACTACAAGGAGTAGCGTAAGCAGGACGGAGGTACAGGTGATGCTGCTGCGGTGCCTCACCAGGTTGCTCTTGATCCCCAGTTTGCTAAAGATGATGAATACAGATGTCTTATTGTCAAAGAACCACCTCCAGCTCCTCATGAAACTTAGCATTTTAGGTATTTTTCGGTTCAAGGCTACTAGCTTATTAGTTTTGTTATTTTCTCACTTCTATTCCTGGTACAATTACTCTTGTATGTATGACGCTGGTTTCCTCACTCGAGGCAGCACTTCAAACTCTATCTGGGCTAGTTTCCCCTGGTGGGCAACTCCATTTTTGTTGTTTTGTTGAAAAAATGCCACTGATAGAGGCCAGAACTGCTGAGGCCAGAGCCTCCATGTAACATATGTTTTATTAATAGATCTTACTCTTACTTAGGAAAAAAAAAAAAACAATCCAGAATTTCGACCCACAACTACTCTAGAATTTCAACACAACTACAGTAATACAATTTTGGGTCTTCCAACAACCGAAGAAATTTTCACATGCGAGACAAGGAGAGATAAAATTTGACTTCTTATGCTTGAATATGACTTCCTTTTCCTTCGCTACAGTTCCCTTTTTCTTCCTTAAATTTCGCACCATTTTTCTGCCTTCATCAACTGCATATCAAACTTATTGTGGATGTGTTCCAAATGAGTCAAGTTTCTTCCCTTTTATAGTGGTTTATGTGTCTCTAATTAGGCTGACTTGTCTAGGTTGAGGCCGACTTGGTGGAGGAGGCATAAATGACCTATTTTACAAAAAAATAAATTTCTTTCTTGATTCAAAAAGCCCAGGAAGGGTATTTTATGTTATGACATGGATAAAGACACTTGACATAAACCATAGAAGGCTACAATAAAGACTTTGACCCAGAAATATTGACCCAACCATGAAACCCATGCTTTAATAAGTCAATTTATTTTATAATAAAATACCTTTTTTGTTATTTTAAAAAATACATTACATCAGGACTCAAATAAAATTATGAAGACCAACATTAGTTACATTTTTCAATAGTTACCATAATGGACATTGAAGAGCATCCAAAGAAACCCAAAAATGAAGATTCAAGTGACAAAGATTTATTCTCTTTTTTTTGCTCTTATAGGTTATGTTGTAGATATCAATGAATTATGGTTGGTAAATAATGGTGCCTCAAGACATATGACATCATATCATGAAAATATCACAAGTATAATGGAAAATAAATTATCTCAAAAGCTATAGCTTGGAGATAACAACAACTATGTTGTTAAAGGTGTTGGGAAAACATCCATTGAGTTGGAATCAAGTGAGATTGTTCATCTTAACACCATACCATATGTACCAGGTTTGAAAAAGAATTTGGTTTCTATTTCATGTTTGGAAGATAAATGAAACAAAATAACATTTATTGATGGTAAATTCCTTGTATGGCACAGGGGCTCGAGTATAGACTTTGCCAGAGTAATTGGAGTTCATGAAGGAAGGTTGTATATAATAATGAAGAAACCAAATCACTGGAATTAATGCATAATGATATCAATCCATATGAACTATGGCACAAAAGATATGATCATATTCACTATAGAGCTTTTCCGACCTTAAATCAGATGGTTTCAGGTGTTCTAGAGTTGTTGATGGAGCATGAAGGAGTATGTAAAGGCTGTGAATTTGGAAATAATGTCAAGATGTATTTTCCAAGCAGTTAAAGTAGGTCCAAAGATATTTTATATCTAGTTCATTTTGATGTATGTGGTCCAATGCCAATAAAATATCTTAGAGGCTCTATATACTATGTAACCTTTATTGATGACTTCTCTTGCAAGATATGGATTTACTTCATGAAGACCAAGGATGAAGCCTTGAGTAAGTTTCGATAATTTAAGGCTGGAGTAGAAAATTTGACATGAAAGAAGATCAAGATTCTAATATCAAATAATGGAGGAGAATATACTTCCAAGGAACTCATCATCTTTCATAAATAAGTTGGGATTAAGAGGGAGTTGATAGTCCCTTACAATCCACAACAACATGAAGTTGTTGAAAGAAATAATAGGACCATTGAAGAATATTTTAAGGCAATGATGCATGATCAAGACTTGCCTATGTTATGGAATGAAGCATCCATGGCAACTGTCTATATTCAAAATATAATTCCTCATTAAATCTTGGAAGAAAAGACCCATGAAGAAGCATTCACCAGAAATAATCCAAAGGTTGGACACTTAAGAATATTCGGTTGCCGAATTTACTTTCATGTAGCCAAAGATAAGAGAAAGAAACTAGAGCCTTCAGTAAATAAAGTAATATTCATTGGATACAACGAGTCATCATAGGTCTATAGAATCTATGTTATAGGACAACGAAAAATTGAAGTCAATATAGACATTACATTTGATGAAAATGATGCCTAATGGAAGTATAAATAAGTTCCCATGGACTCTGTCGATGATGAAGAATTTGAAGCTCCCAAGGAAGAAGACTCGGCTCCATCCAAACCTTCAAAACATCCCGTCGATCATCAAGAAGAGACATAAGGGCCCAGTGAACCAATGGATGCAGTTATTTATCCATAAATTAAGAAGATGCTAACTTGTCCTAGATATACCTTATAGGAATTAGAAGGACATGCAACACCGCATGAAACCTTTAGGGAAAGCAAGATACTGAAGAGGTATTTTGGATATGTAGCATTGACAACTAATCTCATTGATTTTGAACCTACCACCTATGAAGAGGTAGATAGCCAACAAGTTTGAAAGGATGAAATGATGGAAGAATACTAATATATTATGAAGAATGATGTATGGGAAATTGTGCCTAGACTTGAAGGGAATTAAATGGTGACCTTCAAAGGGATATACAATATTAATCATGTAGTGGATGGAAATATAAACAGATATAAAGCGAGATTCATGGTTAGAGAATTCTCCTAGAAAGAGGGAGAGGATTACGATGATAATTTTTCTCCAGTTTCTCGATACAATTCTATTAGATCTATTATTTATATTGCTTCTTCTATGGGTTGGAATTTACATCAGATGGATGTATGATCTGTATAATAAACCTTGAGGATGATGTCAAATTTTGCAAGTGAATGGATTAGGGTTTTTAACCTCTTATGTTAAATTCATTAACACATAAACATGCTTTAAAACTCTGATTTTGGAGAAATAACGAAGAAAATAATACCATAACAGTAAACACAAAACAACAAGTGATGAAGGAGTTCACCCTTCCTAGGCTACATCTCCTGGTCCAACTTCCAATGGTTGGGATTCTTTCATTTTGCTCAAAAAAAGTTGTGTTTACATCAATTTACAGTGCTCAAATGGATTAAACCATGTATCCAATGGCTCCATAATAGTAAAGAGGCCCTAGCTGGGCTATCTATGCTCCAAAAAAGGCTTAAAAATGAATGAGTTATGCTCCAATATAATTATGCACTATTTATCCTACAATTTGCACAAATCATATTACAAATTCAAACTTTTTCGGCCATGTGGGGTGAAAATTTTACCCTACGCCGACGATATTCCTGTAGTGCCAGGTGAAAATTGTCTCCTCCTTAATCACATTTGTTAGCTCATTGTTTGACTAAATTCTCACCACTTAGCCTCTCCTCCACCATCAATTTTGGATTTCAGGTATGGTTTCCGGTCGGGCCGAACCTAATATTGACTGTGGTTTAATTGTGGTTTGGGCTATAGTGCTAGCCCACCTGCACATGTAAATTCCCTGTCGAACCTAAATGCCAGCTCGTAAACCATCCAAACTGTGCCCATACCATTAAATATCACCACGATATGTGAACACCCTGACCCGTCTGCCAGTGGCTTGGGGGTTAGCTCTGATTGTAGCAACAATTGTTGCGGCTCTGTCACATGTTTTCACCACTAATATAACCATATTTTTAACCATTACCTTCACTGCTCTAGAATTTTTCATATGATTTTAATACTATGGCTTTTTTTTTGTATATATATATCAGTCGAAATATGTTTGCATTGGACTTTAGGTTATGCAGTTTATAACCATTGTTCGGTGGTTTTGATATGTTGTAGTCCTCCGCCAATATATTTTCCATAAAATTTTGGATATGGAATTTTATACATATAACCTTTAGGGTTGGGGTTAGCCCTTAACCCTAGTCTGTGGACTGGGGTTGGGGGTTAATCTTGGTCCCCAACCCTTCATACATTTCCAATAAAACTTAAATATGGCTTGAAGACTATAGATATTAAGCAAAAAAACAACAGACTTGGTCGGAAGGCTTGTTGGTTGGTTGGAGGTCCCGAGCTCAAACCCCTGAGGCCCACTCTGGCCCTTAGCATAATTTAACATGGCCACAAGGAGGCCAACTTTGGTTGGACCAACACACCAACTTGTAAACCAATCAAAAACCTTGAAATTCGAGTGAATATGATTGTTCCATGTGTCAAGCAGTCACTAGTCGAAGGAGCACAATCACTTTCCAAGCCATGGTCTAGCTAGCAGTATAGATTGCTGACTATGCACCCCTGTACAACCAAACCCAAAAAAATTGTTGTTTCTCAAAACAGATAGAACATGATATTGGGAGCATATGATGTTGGATTTGAGTGAAACAAGTTGCGACATATTTAGAATGACGAGATCTATGCACTGGAACTGGTTTCGAGCCATTCTGAGAACTTTGAAATTTGAGCATTAAACTAATCCACCAGATCATTCCTCCCCACTGTAATCTTTTGGACCTCCAAAAGCTCTTTATCCATCAACAAATAGATGAGGTTACAACTCCCTCACCCTTCTAGTATCAATCCACTGAAATTTACTTGAATTTGACATTTTGAGCTTTTCATGAAAATGCATCTTTTTCCCCGATTTTCGAGTCCTTGTCTTGCTATCATAGATAACATACTGCTGCAATTTCACAGAATATGCAGAAAAAAAAACTTTCGTTGAAGGAATAACACATTCCCTCCTTGGTTGTCAATCAAAGGAAACTTAAACAACCTCAAATTCTTCTCTCCTTGAACACTGTCGACATGACGATGCATAACATGTCTAGCCTTGCACTTGGCTCGACTCTTGACCAAATGTGATCACCATCATCACACACCATCCATTTTCAAAGATAACACATTATGAAACCCACAATAATAAATTTTGGAACTAATGTCCTCTTTTTCAAATTGCTTTTAAACTTGATATTTGATCTTTGCACTCTCTAACACTGGCATCTTGTTCACACCACTGCTAAAAAATGATGCATGTTGTTGCAAATTTACTTCATCTTTTTTACCTCTTTTAGGAGGAAACATGTTAGACTCCTGAAACATCTTATCACGCCCATTATAAACATATATGAAATCATATTTTAAATTTTATTCATCTCCTTGAAAAGCTTCATTCACAACATCTTTATGCTTGAACATTAACAAAGAAAAATTATGACTAGCATTAGCAATTTGTCTTCATTTGTCCAGCTTTCATATGAGACAAACTCATCTTCTTACTATGCACTCTAACAATATACTCAATCCCATTCTTGAACAAGTGAAACTTATTCTCATGGTGATGAAATATTTCTTTCCTATCATAAAGATATGGGCTTCCCAAAACTATACCACAAATCTCAAGCAGAATTACATCAAGTTCAACTTCATCAAGAAAGTTTGCAGTGATTGAAAATCTAAGGATGCAACTCCTTGTAACCTGCAATTTTGCATTCCCACATACCCAATCTAATAATATGGTCTAGGATGTGGAATGGTCTCTAAATTTAACTTCTTGACAATGTCTTATGAGATAATATTTTCTTGTGAACCACTATCAAAAAGTGTGTCTATCTTGGTATTCATTGAAATAAATCTAAAATAGAAAGGCTCAATTCTTGTTTTTCCATCTTGAGTATCATTGAGACAACTTGAAGAACTAGTAGTTTCTATGTCCTTACCTTTCAAACCCATCACTATGATATTTGTTTCATCTCGGGAATTATAACCTAAATCATGTTGTATAGTTGTAGTTGTCTTCTCCTTCTCCTTGTTTTTCAACTTCTTGGGTCTCATCTCTGGATGAAGTTTCCAACACTGATCTTCATCATGGCCATATTTGGAACAATGTTTGCATGTGAGTTTCTATTTCTCCATATTGATGAATGCATTATTCCTTCATTTTCCTTTGAACTTATCCTTTCCTTTTTCTCCATAATCAAAGGTATTCTCATTTATTTCATCTGAAACATGTTTCCCTCTTGCCTCTAGATGTGTGGCATGTACAAAAACTTCATCTAAACTTGTAGGGTTAAGCATGAGAATGGTATGTCTTAGATAGCTATGCAAACCTCCAATATATTTCAGCAAAGTGTCTTGAGATTTCAAATATACTCCCAATATTAGTGCTCTTCTTCTAAATTATTGAGTATCGGTTTGTGCACTTTGTCCCTTTCCTTGCCTAAAGTTTTTCCAATCCATTATAGCTTTCTGCATGTATGGTAATGGATAGAATTGTCTTCTCAACGCAACAACAAAATCATTCCGAGAGGTTAAGACCTTACCATGTTTTTTCATGTCCTATTGAGTTTTGGCTTCCCACCAAATAAGTGTTGCACTCTCCAATCTTAATGAAGCAAGTTGAATCTTGGTGTCATCATCCTTGATCCTTTGTATCCTACAATATACTTTAAGATGACGAACCCAATTATATAATCTTTCAGCATTTACTCTCCATCATACATAGGCAAATCAAACTTTATGCCATGTTTCAAAAATGGAGTTCTACCATGTCCCTTTGGAGAATGTGGAGGTGATTGTGAAGGGGTTGTTGTGGAAGAAGATGATGGTGAAGATGGTAGTGAGGATGGAGGTGAAGAGAATGGTGGTGTCAAAGATGGTTTGTCACCATTCCCTCCATTACCTTTTGGGGTATTGTTCCCATCTCCTCCATCTCCTTTTGAAGACTTATCTCCCTTTGGAGGATTGGAGCTCTCACCTTGCAATCTTGTGTTTCTCACTTCATAGAGAAATTTAACCATTTGTGGCATGTCAAAGAATGATTTTCTGAAATCCTTTTCATCCTCTGACATATTTTTAGGATATCCTTCATGTGACATGATTGTTGAAGCTTCAGGTACAATCTGAGGTGAAATTTATGGTGGAGATTGTGGCAAATTTTCTCTGCTTGTCCTTGACCTAACTTGAGGACTTGCAACCAAAAAATTTCATTCTCCTCTCTTAAACTTGAACCTTTTAAGCTTCAGAAACACTTGCAAAAAAATTAAATCCTCAAAGAAACAAAGAACCAAAGCTCCAATACCAAACTAATATGTATATGAAAGCTTGAGGATTATGTAAAATTTCGCAAGTGAATGGATTAGGGTTTTTAACCTCTTATGTTAAATTCAACAACACATAAACATGCTTTGAAACTCAGTTTTTGCAGAAATAATGAAGACAATAATACCATGACAGTAAAAACAAAACAACAAGTGATGAAGGAGTTCACCCCTCCTGGGCTACATCTCCTGGTCCAACTTCCAATGGTTGGGCCTCTTTCATTTTTCTCAAAACAAGTGTGTTTACATCAAGTTACAGTGCTCAAATGGCTTAAAACATGTCTCCAATGGCTCTAGAACAGTAAAAAACTTCTAGCTAGGCTCTTTTTTCTCCAAAAAAAGGATAAACACTGAACGAGTTATGCTACAATGAAGTTCTGCACTATTTGTCCTATAGTTTGCACTTTCCTGCCAATCATCCTGCAAATTCAGACTTTTTCAGCCACGTGGGGCGACAATTTTTCCCCGCACTAGCGAGATTCCCATCGTGCTAGGTGAAAATTATCATCTTCTTAATCGTTCCAATCAACCCATTGTCTTGCTAAATTCTCGCCACTTGGCCTCTCCTTCACCGTCGATTTTGGATTTCGGGTACGATTTCATGTCAAGCCGAACCTCAGATTGGTTGTGCTTTAATTTTGGTTTGGGTTATGGTTAGTGGGGCCACCGGGCTAACCATGGCAACAACTGCTGGGCCACCTGCATATGTGAATGCCCCATCGAACCTGACTGCCATCTCCTAAACAATCCAAACTACGCCCATAACATTAACTATCACCACGATATGTGAACACCCTGACCTGTCTATCGGTGACCTGGTGGTTAGCTCTGACCGTAGAAACAATTTTTGCGACTCTGTCACATGTGGTCACCACCGATCTAATCATTGTTTTAACCATTACCTTCACTGCTCTAGACTTTAGCATATGATTTTAATACTATGGTTTGGTTGTTGTATATATCCGCTCAAATATGTTTGCATTAGACTTTGGGTTATGTGGTTTATAACCATTGTTTAGTGGTTGCGGTATGTTGTAATCCTCCATCAACATATTTGAAATAAAAAATTGGATATAGGCTTTATACATATAACCTTTGGGGCCAGGGTTAGATCTTAACCCAAGTCCATGGATTGGGGTCAGGGGTTAACCCTAGTCCCCAACCCCTCATACGTTTCCAATAAAGCTTAAATATGGCTTGAAGACTATAGCTATCAAACAACAAAGAAACATAGATGGTTGGAAATATTGTTGGTTGGTTGGAGGTCCTGTGCTCGAACACCCAGAGGCCCACTATGGCCCTTAGAATAATTTTACATAGCCACCAGGAGGTCACTTGACAACCTCTGGTTGGTCCACGTGGTCCTCTCTGGTTGGACCAACACACCAACTTGTAAACCAATAAAAAATCATGAAATTAGAGCCAATAAGACTGTGCCAGGTGTCAAGCAGCCATTGGTCAAAGGATCATAGTCACTTGCCCAGTCATGGTCTAGTCATCAGTACAGACTACTGACTGTGCACCTCTATACAACCAAACCCAAAAAAAAATTTGTTTCCCAAAACAAACAGAACGCGATATCGAGAGCATCCGATGTCATATTTGAGCTAAATGAGCCGCGTCAGATTCAAAATGACGCGATATATGCACTTGTGCTAGTTTCGATCCATTCTAAGAAATTTAAAATTTGAGCATTAAATTGATCCACCGGATCAATGTAAAAACCATTTTCCTCAATGGTGTGATTGAGGAAGAAGTGTACATAGAACAAACTCAAGGTTTTTAGGTTCATGGGAAAGAGTCTCATGTTTGTAGATTGAAGAAAGCCTTGTATGGACTTAAGCAAGCATCCATAGCCTAGTATTCTTGAATTGATGGCTACTTTACAAGACTTGGTTTCTCCAAAAGTGATGATGATCCAAATCTATGTGTCAAGGTCAAGAAGAATGAACCTGTGATTTTATTATTGTATGTTGATGAATTATTTATGATAGGTGTAGAGCATCTCATTATTCAATGTAAGAGGGAGTTATCCTCTGGATTTGATAAGAAGGATATTGGGTTGATGCACTACTATTTGGGGTTAGAAGTATGGAAGAATCCTGGTGAAATATTCCTTGGTCAAGGAAAGTATATTAACATTATCCTGTAGAAGTTTCGAATGATGGAATGTAAATATATTACAATTCCCATGGTGACTAATTTTAGGAAGTTAAGAGACTTTGAGTCAGATATGGTAGATCCATCTATGTACCAAAATTTGATTGGCTCTTTGATGTATTTGGTTAATACTAGGTCACATATTTTCTTTTTAGTGAACACTATGAGCCAATTCTAGGTGAAACCGAGACATGATCATTGGATTGAAACAAAGTATATATTGAGATATTTGTGGCATACAATTGATTACAAATTAAGATATGTCTCAAACAGTGATATACATTTTCCATGGATACACATATTCAAATTGGGTACAGAGTTGGAAGGCATAAAATGTACATCTAGAAATTGTTTCAATTTGGGCTCTGTTATGACTTATTGGATGAGCGGGAAGTAGACATCTATTTCACTTAGCACTACCGAGGCCAAGTATATTGTAGCCTATTTAGCGAGTTGTGAAGCAGTGTGGCTTTGGAATTTACTCATAGGAATATTTTATTAGGAGTTGGAACTAACCATGATATATTATGACAATCAAAGCTATGTGTAATATCCTAAATTAGGAACAACTACACTATTGGGAATATCTCAAGATATTACCAATGTGGAGATCAGTAATACATAAACATGAGCTGGAAAATAGCAGTGAATGCATTAATACAAGAATGTCGGATGATCCACATAACCATTACATTAGATTATAATAGCAATAATGTATACAATATCTTGAGGATAATGATCTCTCAAGCTAGGCAATGCAGCCCCGATGAAACATATACATGGCACATGAAGAAATACTGCTATACAAGAGAAGCGCTAGCTATGACTGTGCAATCCATGAAGTAGAACTGCTGCAAATAATGTAAATACATATATACAACAATATATAGCTCAAATAAAGAAGGGGGATCAAGATCTCAACCCCTGGAAACAACAATACACAATCCTCAAAAGGATTGGCTGAAATATACACAAAATGGCAAATCTGCAGAAATGTCAGAGTTGCTAGGCAACGGCTACAACTCAGAAAATAGATATGGATGAATATAGCTTATGATGCTGCAAATGATGGTTGAATCTCATCCAAAGGATCTCTCAGGTGAAAGGCTGATCCAATCCATGAAGATCTCACCCTCCAAAATAGTGGAGTAAGTCCCCACTGCAAGTGCACTTAGAAATAACGCAGTCTAGAGAAGAGACTGTGTTGTTGGTGAAGATAAATGATTGGCTTGATGCCAATGATTTGAAATATTCTCATGAATCTCCCTCACTCACATCCCAGAGGAATAGAAGCTCCCTCCTCTGACAGATGAGCCAAGGAAATGGTGTAGGGTGTCCTCCACTACAACACCCAGCAACATTGCGTTATACTTGAGCAGAAATAACACAGTAACTGAAAGGATTAGCTTTGGACTTAAGCCAAGAGATGCGGAGAATGAAGAAAAATCCCTCAAGAGGCCTCTCAAGAAGGTGAAGAAATCCTAAATAGGAATTCCCCAGCAATTCTTGCTAAACAACAAAAGAATGCATAATGTCTGAATAGACCACGAAATCAATAATCCAAAGCATGAATAACAATGGCTGCCTCACCCTCCTTTTAAACAAGTGAAAGATCTCTCTCCATGGGCCCCATCCATTAGGGTTTCCTCCACCAAATATCCTCTTCCTCATTCACACTGTGTTGTCTCATAAAGTGATCCACTCGTCCTATGGCAGCGTTATTGACTTGGTCAAACATGACCCTGTCTTCATGCATTTTCCCCTTTTCACACTTGAGGGTGCAAAATGAAGCTACTTTGATGATCCCTTTCACATTATGAGGGATTTTATTCATGTCTTCAATAATAATGGGTTCCTTTACCCATTTATTTAGCTGCAAGGTGATAAAAGAAAAATTTTAATATTCCATTTAGCCATGTGCTAAAATGGGAATATTACAGTCCTCCCCTCCCAAATGTTGCTTGTCTTCAAGCAAATGCAAGGATAGAACTGAAGAATCTCCACCCAAGGCATGGAGTCTGAAATATGTTGAGGAACATCTTCCTCATGTAGATCCTCCATCCCCCAAGCAATCATTCATACAAAGTGAGTTACCTCCCAACATGGCAACTCCTGACAATCATCTTCCACCTTTGGTTCCTGCAATATAGGTGGGCTGAAATTCTGATCTTGGTAGACAAAATAGCCTACGCCACATTGTCCTCCTCTCCACTTAGGATAAATGTAGAGTATATGCTGATCTTGGGTTGCAATAAATTTTCCCTCCGATGGCAAGATGAAGACTAGACCTCCAAGGATCTCTTCCCCAACATTATGAAACCTGTTGTCCCAAATCACCTCATATGTGATGAGTTGGAATTCACCATCATATGTAATCCAATCAATCATATGGTTCACCTCGAATGGAAACAAATGTTTTTTTGTAGTGGCCACATGTCCTCTCATTCTCCCATTAGAACATGCAATGCAAATAATGTGGGAGATCTCTCCCCCAAGGGACACATCCAACCAATGTGCCATTCCCCCAATCATGCTCTCAAAAAATACAAAGACAACAACAACATAATGAACCATAATGAGAACCATGCTTGCTGTCATATGTGGCAAGGGAGAAGGACAATGGTCCCTTAATTGTAACCAATGCAGTTTGACCCTCAACTGCAAAAGAGTGTGACAAAAAGTGTGGCCTCTCAACCGCTTGCTTGTTGTCCTACTCTCCTCAAATTTATGGATAAAGTGAATGATATATGGTGTAAGGTGAGTAGGTTCTCCAAAATACATTTCCTCCCCAAATCCTCCTAGGGAGTGGTCACCAATAGTGCTCATGGCCTCAAGTAGACCATGGGGTCTAGAAAGAAGAATGCTCCTCCTTGGAGCAACATCCTGTACATATATGGTTAATGGATGAATATACAAATCATCACGCAAATAAACAATACCCTTACCATAAGTTTTGTGTATTCAAATGAAGTGGCTCAAAAGCGAGTCTCCTCTCATCCTCAAAGAGAAAAGAGGTGGTTGTGCTAACTCCTCCATCTGCACATGATCTATGCATCTCCTCATATGTTGATATGTCAATATCATGCTAATAAAATGATCCTGGGAATACTCCACCAACAACCTGGAGCTCCCTGGAAAAATGTCTCCATGCCATGAGACATCATCATCAAGAGGTGGATACATGTATGAATGAAAAAATATGTCCATGCTTCCACTGTGCAATCCAATCACCTCCTTAGGTGCATCAACCTCATACAATAGACATGGATGTGTGCTTCTCAACTCATCATGATGGTCATCCTCCCTATCTTCTCCTTGTGTCTCCATGGTTCCACACCTCCTCAACAATGGCACATGTAAAACATGAGTTGTGCCTTGATCTCCATACTTGAGATCCTGGGGACTTCCTTGCAAAGATGCAAGCATACCTCTACTTGGGGCAAGAGCTCCTCCTCCCTTTTCATGAGGCACTAGATAATCTCTAGATGGCACAACGTTGTTGCCCTCAGCTTCCTTAACATAGATGGGAAACCCTCCAATAGTGTTGCTGCAAATATGGAATCCCTCCCTCGGTGGAAGTAATTCCTAATCATCAAAGGTCAAGGAGTATCCCCTTTGCACCATGACAGTGCCATCTCCTACTCCTACAACATCATACAATAAATGAGAGCAAATCTGCTCTTGCTCTCCAAAGAATAACCCCAAAAACAAATGTTTTTGTTGTTTCCTCATGCTCTCGTCGTACAAGATATGTGATGAAGACATAGTGTATGATATGAATGTTGCATCATCACTATGCACCCATACTCTTTTCTACTCCATGATTTCAACGTCCTGCCACATCTTCTCCATCCTCATACCCTTGGAAAGAGTGTATGCCAAGTGATGGCCAAACTACTTCAAGAGTAACCAGCGCAGCCAAGCCTCCTGCTGCCTGATATCAAATCTGCAAGTTGCTCACCAACTTCTTGCTCCATCCACATCCACTCAACCAATTATGGATGCCTTCTTCCACCCTTCATCTTGGTACTCCTCCCATGAGGGCTACCATCATCCCAAATCAGATTCCTGCATTTCATGGGATCTTGAAATGAAATCTTTCTGAGGATAAATTTGACCCTATGAGGATCCAAATAGGTGGTAGGCAAAAACCTCCCATCATGATGTGCATGGCTCAAGGAATTTCCAACACAGTCATGAGAGATGTTATCCATCCAAAGATGTCCTCCATCTTCTATATATTCCTGTGAGAAGGAAATAACCTCCTCAAACTGTTGAAGAATCTTGCACTCCATGATGTGTGGGAGTGCACCTCCATTGAAATCTCTCCTTGAGATCTCCTCCTCATGCATGGTCCTCCAAAACCAACGAGGCCTTAGTTTTGCTGCCAGTAGAAGTCTCTCTTTGAGCTATGGCATGCTCATTGAGAGAGTGTCATCTAGAGAGGAGAAAGAGTTTCTTATCTCCAGATGTCTACTCCTTCTCTCTGCTTCCTCCATGGCTTCCTGAATGAAGCTGCTCTTTGAGTGCTCATATGAGGAATGGTTCCTCCTTTCTTCATCACTGCTTTTGCACAACGCAGTGCAATTCTGCTGCTCTTGGTCAACTGCATGCAATGATGTTGACCCATCCAAAGTGTTTGTTGAAATGACAAGAGATGTATTTTTAATCGTACCTTGGTGAACTGTGGAAGCTCCTTGCAGGGTTGCAAGAGTTTCCTCCTCATAAGTGTTGGCTTCCCAAACTTTTGAAGATAAAGACTGCTTCGCCATGGACTCAACAGTGCTGGTACATGCCTCATTAGCTGGTGGTGAGGGCTCCTCCCTCTTCTGGCCAAATCTCCTGATCAATCTCTAAGAAAACTCAACAAGAGTAGAAACCCTTGCATGGCTTAGATGGCTGATCCACCAATTCTTTGCTTCACCTTCAAGGTGCAGTGCTGTAATTTCTATAGCCTCTCTGTCTACTATAGGATGTAGCAGGAAGAAAGCCTCTAGCTTCTTCACCCAAACCTCTGCTGCACATGTGAGTGATCCATCAAATGTGGGCAATAGAAATCTATTGCCTCTCATCATCCCATAGATGTGGGGTCTTCTTTCTTCTTTCTGCTGAATAAAGTGTGGAAAAACTAGAGTCTCTTGGAAGGCTCTAGGTTTTGCTCGGTATTCAGAAAGATACTCACTTAGAATTTCGAATTCCAAGTATTCTTCATGCTTATGGTCTTCTTCTTTGTGAGAGTAGGAAGTGCATGGTCCTTCGACCTCTCCTCTTTCTTAAATCTTCTTGACCTCATTGGAGAGGTCTCCTCTGGGTCTGAAAATAGATGAGAGTAAACTCATCTTCTTCATCATGTTGATCTTCTTTGGTTGAGACTCACAGGCTGATCCAGAGATCATGCTTTGATACCACTGTAATATCCCAAATTAGGAACAACTACACAATTGGGAATATCTCAAGATATTACCAATGTGGAGATCAACAATACATAAACATGAGCTAGAAAATAGCAGTGAATGCATTAATACAAGAATGTTGGAAGATACACATAGCCATTACATTAGATTATAGCAGCAATAATGTATACAATATCTTGAGGATAATGATCTCTCAAGCTAGGCAATGTAGCACCGATGAAACATATACATGGAAAATGAAGAAATACTGCTATACTAGAGAAGCCCTGGCTATGACCGCGCAATCCATGAAGCAGAATTACTGCAAATAATGTCAATACATATATACAACAATATATATCTCAAATAAATAGGGGGGAGCAAAATCTCAACCACTGGAAACAACAATACACAATCCTCAAAAGGATTGGCTGAAATATACACAAAATGGAAAATTTGCAGAAATGCCGGAGTTGTTGGGCAGCAGCTGCAACTTAGAAAATAGATATGGATGAAGATAGTTGATGATGCTACAAATGATGAATGAATCTCATCCAAAGGATCTCTCAAGTGAAAGGCTGATCCAATCCCTGAAGATCTCACCCTCCAAAATAGTGGAGCAAGTCCCCACTGCAAGTGCACTCAGAAATAACGCAGTATAGAGAAGAGACTTCGTTGTTGGTGAAGAGAAATGCTTGGCCTGATGCCAATGATCTGCAATATGCTCATGAATCTCCCTCACTAACCTCCCAGAGGAATAGAAGCTCCCTCCTTTGACAGGTGAGCCAAGGAAATCGTGTATGGTGTCCTCCATTGCAACACCCAGCAACACTGCGTTATACTTGAGAAAAAATAACATAGTAACTGAAAGGAGTATCTTTGGCCTTGAGCCAAGAGATGTGGAGAATGAAGAAAAATCCCTCAAGAGGCCTCTTAAGAAGGTGAAGAAATCCTAAACAGGAATTCCCTGGAAATTCTTGCTAAACAGCAAAAGAATGCATAATGTCTGAATAGACCATGAAATCAATAATCCAAAGCATGAATAACAATGGCTGCCTTTCCCTCCTTTTAAAAAAATTAAATCTCTCTCTCCATGGGCCCCATCCATTAGGGTTTCCTCCACCAAATATCCTCTTCCCCATTCACACTGCGCTGTCTCATAAAGTGATCCACTCCTCCTATGGCAGTGTTGTTGACTTGGTCAAACATGGCCTTGTCTTCATGCATTGGCCCCTTTTCACACTTGAGGGTGAAAAATGAAGCTACTCTAATGATCCCTTTAACATTATGAGGGATTTTATTCATGTATTCAATAAGAATGGGTTCCTTTACCCATTTATTTAGCTGCAAGGTGATAAAAGCAAAATTTTAATCTTCCATTTAGTCATGTGCTAAAATGGGAATATTACACTATGTGAATCTTGCAAAGAGTTTAGTTTTCCATGAAAATTCCAAGAACATTGATATCAAGTACCATTTCATTCATGGCATGGTGTAAAATGGAGCAATGAAGCTACAACACATCTCTACTGATGAGCATATAGCTAATATTTTAAAAAAGGATTTTTCTAGAGAGAAGTTTGTATACTTCAAGGACAAGGTTGGACTTGTTGAGAATACCCCCCTCAATGAGAGGGAGTGTTGATGAGACAACATCAGGGAGAAATATTCTCCCCATGTCAAGTATGATTGTAGTTAGGGAGAATGGTCCAATAAAGTAAAATATTTCTTCCTGTGTCAATTATGTTGACTGTAATTAGGAAGAATGGTCTTAGAGGCCTAGGATCACTTAGTTTAGTGGGTGAATTTAAAAATCAAGCTGAAAAATCTCTATATAGGTTGAGTGAGCTCATTTAGGATCGGGCATTGAATTACTCAGGTAGAGTGTGGCCTTTTGAGATTCACCATGTGAAAAGATATTGACCAGAATGATGGTGAACTAATAATAGTCAATATACGATGTGTTATATAGACCATAATTATGGTGACTAGTTGATGTTAATGATGTACTATGTGTGAGGAGTACTAACCAATATTATTGTGAGGACACACCATAGGTCAGAGGTACCAACTGAAATTATGGTAACTTTCTGATGTTGTTCATTTACCATGTGTTAAAGTTGTTGAATATAATTATGGTAGTTGAATGATGTTGATGTTGACGATTAATTGTTATAAACTTTTCTTAAGAAATTTGTTAACTACAGGACATGTGGATGGTCATTATGAATACCTCCATGGCTAAGAGGGAGAGTTGAATTTTAAAGCCATGGTCGTTCTTCATAATTAATATTTTAGCCCATGAAATATATTGTGAAAAATGTAAGACATGTTCTTCATGTCATTTTATTGATTATCCCTTGAAATGATTAATACAAGACATGTTCTTCATGTCTGTTTCAAAAGAGAAAAAAATGAATTTTGAATTTTTGGCTCGAAACTTGTCAAGTCACCCCTCCTTCAAGTCAAGTCGGCTCCAGTGAAGAGACACCCTTTCAAGTGAGCCAAACACTATAAATAAGGAATTCAACCTCTTCCAAAAGGCACAGTTTGATCTCACACAAGACAAGATATATTATGGGAATCCAAGTGAAAAAGAAGAAGGATGAAGAAGGACGAATAAGGAAAAAATTATCTTAAGAATCTATCTCTCTCTTTGACTTCACACGTGTGACTTTCTGGGTATATTCTAGGTAGTAGGTCGATTTTCTGGGCAAGATATTCTAGGCAGAAGGGTTGAGTTTCTAGGTAGTTTTTGAGAGGCCAAATTTCATCATAGATAGATCAAGAAAGACCGAGTTTGTCAGGTAGAAGATTGAATTGACAAGAGGGATATTTAACCAGGTTTTACCATAGCATTGTTGGTTAGTTTGACCATCATATTAACTAGTAGAATTAGGTTTATCTCTTATTGAAATAAATAATTTCTCTAAGGAAAAGGTTGTCGTGTTTTTCACCCACGTTGGTTTTCCTAGGGTAAATCTTGTGTTCTCTTTGTACATTGTGATATCTACTATCCTTGTGCATTTGTTGAATTTATAAAGTGTAATTTCTTAATGATAAATTGAAAATGCTAAAAGAATATCTACATCATTAGAAGTACTTATCAGATTTCATAAATTAATTTTTGTATCTATTTCACTTGAAAAATCAATAACATCTTGGTTTTATTGCAAACATCTCTGTATTTATATTTTAGCTCTAGGTGCTAAACCACTAAGCACCCATGATTATGTTCCATGAAATTGATCCTAAAATATCACTCCCATACTCTTGTAGTTGCAAATGTCTTGGTAGACATATTTTGCAGCTGATAAACTTATCTGACTCTTTTGTAATTGACGACACTTTTCCTTGTCATATTGGACCAATCCACACTTGGTTTCTCTACCATTGGTCCATTCCAATACCCCAGTATAGAGCCCAATAAGGCTAAGCCCTTGGTTTTCTAAAACTATGGCCTACAACCTTGGATTTTCGACCAAAACTAAATACATAAGAGAATATTGCCAAATATGGTCCTAGCATAAGTCCCTAGACCTTTGGGTTTTCCATATCAATCCACCATGGACCAATAAATTTCTGCCACATGGTCCTTATGCCATGTCATATATTCCATGTCTATAATATACCATCCTTGATGATTATATATAAAAATGGAATCCAGTGCCTAGTGCCTCGGTACCTTGGTACAAGACCCACCATTTCTACTTTATTCTGCCAAGTCACTTGCAACTAAACTTGTCATGTCATTTTCTGTGACCAATCATTTCCTACTACATGTCTAAGTGTTGACATATAATTTTCACGCATCACCTACCAATCATCTAGTTGGACATCCAAATCAACCAAAAATGAGTGCCACATGTCACTTTCCGATGTTGCTACATCATCAGATATGGTAATTATTTTCCATGTGGTGCTATATCATACCTTAGTCATGTCACATCAAATATCGACCTTTCCTTTATGTTATACACCCAGTTATCGGTACCCCGGTGTCCCGATATGGAGATCCCCTAGTGCCAAGTCAGCTATCACAAGTCGTCCACATCACTACCACCTTTATGTTGATTAGGCTCGACCTGTTAGCCATGAATAAATTATGAAATTTGGTTCATTTGGATAACTATTTAACTTTGTGCACTATCAAATATCTAGATTCTCGAATATATATGTGAACAAAGTTGAGTCTACTACCCAAAACCCTTGTATGGTTAACATGACTAAACCTATCTGGTAACCTTTAATCATATCTTAACCATAGATTAGTGCACATGATTAACAATTTTGTTTTGACGAAAAATTTGTTTAATTTTAGTTTTAAATTATTCGCCCATAGTGTTGTATATTGACACTGCCCCTATAATGAATAAGGGCTATTGATCCCTCTTTGTGCCATGTCATCAATGAGGACTCCCCATGAACTTGACATCACTAAAAAATTAATGTTCAATAATATCCCCTTTTGAAATTGATGGAAATGTTTGATATTTTATCACTGTTGCTAATCTGCGACCCTTCCAATTTGCAATCTCTTAATGAACAATCTGAAATCAACTAATTCGCATGCCATTTCTCCCCCTTTGACATCAATGGCAAGGGGAAATGTCTATAGCTTCTAACTATCCCTGTATGATTGTCAACATGTCTCCACTTATACTTTGAATCCCCCGTGACATTAATGAGCTACACCCTTTGAAATTTCACATCGTCTCATCTGCATCTCTGGTTCACAACTCCCCCTGAACTGATGTTTCTTCTAATTAACAACTCCCCCCCCAATTAATACAAAATGAGCATAAAACAATTGATTATATTGATGCTCTTAGCTACTGGTGTAAATTATAATACCAATTATTGATGTGGATGCTAATACTAATTATGTATATTTTGGAAACTTTCCATTTCATTATTGTTCTCCCACAACTCACTTTCTAAAGTCTTCCTAGTCTTGACATGTGCCAAAGAGATTCAATATCCCACACTAAAAATACTAATGAGATGGAAGAGATATCACTCCCCACCCACATCATAGATATTCAAATGGCTCTTTTGGAAGAGGTTTGGTGAATATATTCACAATTATTTCTTTAGTAGCAATATATCCTAGCATGACAGTGTGATCAACTACCTGTTCTCTAAGGAAACGATATTTGATAGGAATATGCTTTGTCTTGGAATGCATAACAAGATTCTTGGAAATATGAATTTCACCTGTATTATCACACATAATTGAAATAGGGTGAGAATTTTCTACCTTGATGTTGTTTATAGTTTGTTTGAACTAGAGGAGTCGATGCAACATGTAGATGTTGTGATAAACTACGCTTCATCTATAAATAAAGAGATGGATGCATGTTTCTTAATAAACCATGATATTAAAAAATTTCCCAAGAATAATGTTGCTCCACTTGTGCTTTTATTATCATCAACATTGCCTGACCAGTGCCCAATTTTCATTTGTGTATGTTGTTAGAGTGAAATCTTTGCTCCTTGAGTACATAAGCCAAAATCTAGTGTTCCTTGAATATATTTAAAAATCTTCTTGAATTCCTGCAAATGAGTTTCCTTTAGGTTTGGATGAAATCCTCCATGCAAACCTAATGCTTGCATGATGTCTAGTCTTGAAGTTGTGAGATAAAGTAGGTTTCCAATCACCGATTAATAAATACGTTGATTTACCTCTGGAGATTCATCATCCTTGCCGAGTTTTAAACCTATTATCATGGATGTACTAACATGTTTACATTCCTCCATGCCAAATTTCCTCAACATTTCTTTGAGATATTTGGTTTGAGAGATAAATATCCCTTTTGTTGTTGCTAAACCTACAATCCAAGGAAGAACTATAATTACCTAAGCATGGACATTTTGAATTCTTTTTGCATATCAATAGCAATTTTTTGACCCATTTAATCAACATCACTTCCAAAAAATATATCATTTACATGTACAACAATAATCAATAAATTTTCATTATTAGTTTCAATGTAAATATTTCCATCTATTATGCCCCTTTTGAATCCTTGTTGTTGTTTTTATAAGTCAATTCTTGAATACTAGGCCATGGGAGATTGCTTTAACCCACAAAGAGCTTTCATTAATCTACATACTTGGGTTGTATAGTCTGATATATGAAATCCCCATGGATGTTAAATGTATACCTCTTCTTCTAGTTCACCATTCATAAATGATGACTTGACATCGATTTGATATTCTTTGAATTTTTTGAAACATGCGAATTCCAAAAACATTCTAAATGGTTCTAATCTAGTTATAGGAGCACAAATTTCTTGAAAATACCTTCTACTTGTGCATACCCTTTTCATACTAGTTTAGTTTTATTCCTCACTACTTGTCCATCCTCATTTAATTTGTTTCTAAAAGTCCACTTGGTGCCAATTACATTTTTTCCCTTTGGTCTAGGCACAAGTTCCCATGTTTCATTTTTATCTATCTGGTCTAATTATTTTACCATAACATTAACCCAATGCTTATCTTCACCAACTTGAGAAAAACATTTGGCTTTTATTTTAGAAAACAATGCTAGGTTTGCATGGCTTGATGTTCCTATAAATTTTCTTCGAGTTTGAACTCCCGATTCTTTTTTTCCAGGTATTTGACTTTTTGATTGGTGTTTTTGAACATATCTAGATGGATTTTTCGGATGCAATGATTCTTCCTCTTCTTCTTCCTATTTTTCTTCATAATAATTTTCTTCTTCCTCTTCTAAGTCTTCATTTACTTACAACTAAGTTTTAGGCAATGTTTCATCTACCCTTACATCAATGCATTTCATTATCTTACACAATATTTTGTTGTAGAACTTGTAGCCTTTGCTCCTCGATGAATAGCCCACGAAGATTGCTTCATCAACTCTCAAGTCAAAACTTTCCAAGTTGTTTTAAGTTCTTTTGATATAACACTTGGTTCCAAATATTTTAAGATGCTTGACTGAAGAAATTCTACCTTTCCTCTAAGTTGAGATCTATTTAATATATAATTTTTTGTTTGAAATGATTCTCTCCAAAAGGTGTTTGGAACTTGCTTCATCTAGCATAGATCTTACCATTTCTTGCACAGTTCTATTATTTTGTTCAACAAAACTATTTTGGTAATGGGTCCTTTCTATTGATAATTATCTTCTAACTCCATGATTTTCACATAATTCATGAAATTCATTTGAGGTAAAATCTCCTCTATCAGATCTCAAGCACTCAATCTTTAGATCCATTTCATTTTCAACTCGAGCTTTGAATATTTTGAACTTGATAAAGGCTTCCGACTTTTCTTTGAACAATATGTCCCATGTTGCCCTTGTATAATCATTAAAAAAAGGCATAAAGTGTCTCTCACCTCTTAAAGTTTGGGTTCTCGTAGGGCCACAAACATCTGTATGAACTAGTTCTAGTGGCCTGGTTGATGAATATTCTTTTTTCATGGAATGAACCATTGTCTACTTCCCTAACTAACATGACTTGCAAATATAATCACTTGGCCTTGATATTTTGGGCATGTCTGTTACTAATTCTGTTTTGCTAAATTTTTACCCAACTATCAAAGTTGATAATCACGAATCTTCTATGCCATAACTAGCTTTCATCCATTTTTCCCATGCAACATTTTTCTTTGGCTTGATCAAGAACATACACATTGCTAAGAGTTCTAATTTATTTTTCTATTAATTTCCCTATTCAACTTTCTTTATTTCACATCCTTTAGAATGAAAAGTGAGGTCATATCTTGGTCACACATTTTGCTAACACTCAATAGGTTATGTTTTAGACCATCAACATGTAGGACATTTTGAGCCTTAGCCTTTCCATTGTTAAGGCTAAAAATATCTTTACCCATTATTTTCTCTGGCGCATTATTTCCAAAAGTGACACTTCCTCCTTTATATTCATTTAAAGAGAAAAAATTACTCTTGGCTCTTGTCATGTGCTTTGAACACCAATGTCAATATACCACTATCCCTCTTGGTTGTGAGCATATAATGCAAATCCACATTCTTCATATTTATCGTGCTTCTTTTTCCACCTATTAGTGTTCTCTTCTTGTTGGATCTACTTGGGAAAATGTTTCGCGGGGGTTTTTATCAACCCGCTTCCACAATCCCTTGCCTTGTGTCCAAAATTATTGCATTTTTAGCATTTAATTTCATCTAGGAGGGGAGAAAATGAATCATTCTTGCGAGCATCATTAACATTGGAATTTATAGATCTACACATTAAGAATTGACCAGATCTAACATTTTCATTTCTAAAAAATCTATTGGATCTATAATTTACAACCTTATGATCAAAGTTATGAAATGAAAAACAATATCCATAAAAGATATTTGGGTACCTTGGTGTGAAGAATATTCTTGATGGTATTGATTTCAAGACTTGTTTTGTTTGCTAGCCTAAGGATGTTAAATATTCTGCTGCTTACTTGCTCCATTGTGATTTGTGAGGCTAGTTTTTTTTTTTTTTTTTTTTTTTTTTTTTTTGGCGCTGACTTATGAAATCATTTATTTCTTTGCTTAACTAGTTTCTTGATCCTTTTAGCACACTAGCATAGCTCCTAAATTCCTTTATTCAATGTATTGCAACTCAATTCTCCTTTGAATTTTCCACGATTTTCTTTGTAGCCCAAACCTATCTTGATTGATGGTGATATCTAATTGTCGAGAATATTGTTAAGGGTTTCAGAGCCCTTTACAAATATTACGTTTAGATCCATTTTAGCTTTATATTTTTCTAGATCTTTTCTTAGATAAACTACCTCCGCCTTAAGCCTTTCACAATTTCTCTCCCATTATGTTAGCTAGTTTGTAAGGATTTATTCTTTTCTTTTTGCTTCTTCGAGTTGGGTCTTCAGGGGGATGATTGCTTCTTCATTTGAATTAGGGCCTCTCTTTTCATATTTCTTAGATAGTTCCTTTATCAAGTACACGTTCTCATCTTTTAGTCTTTCACAACTTCTTTATTTGTCCTTTAGCTAATTTATCAAAGTTTCTTCAATTATTTTTTCTTGTACTGATTGAACCTTTAGAAGATTAATTGATTATTGATCATAACTACAATTTTCATTTTCTAGATTCTGAAATTGTTCTTTCAACCTCTTGTTATTTCTTCTAACCTTCTCTAATTCATCTCAATCAATAAATAGTTCACCTTCAAGGTTTACCTCGCCTTCAAAAAAAATTTCCTTGGGGTCTGAAATATCTTTATCATTATACTTAGTCTCTATTGAAATTTTTGACATTATTCTTGCTCTTCATCAAACACATGTTCATTACTTTATTTTGATGAGCAACCATCCTCTTTGGAATAGAATATTTTCTTCTTGAGAGGCTTTCCCTTTTTATATTTGTGAGATCTACTCTTATCCTCATTTTCTCTTTCTTTTTCACAATCTTATACCTTTTTAGAAGGACATTTAGAAGAAACATAACTAATTCTACCCCAATCAAAACATTTAAGGGGAAATTCACCTTTATACTTCCCATACCCCCTTTTTAGCTTCCTTAATAATTGAGTTACCTATGGATCTAATTCACTGCTACAAAAATCTTGGGCTTTTTCATTTGTTTTCTTTGATACTTTAAAGGAAATTTCCTTTGATTCTAAACTCTCTATTCTAATTCTCATTTCATATGCTACGAGCATTCCATGTAGCTCATCCATATTTAAAGTGTCTAGATTTTTTATCTCCACAATGGTTGAAATATTAGCATTGAATCTCATGGGAAGATATCTCAACACTTTCTCAACAATTATTGCTTCATCAACCTTTTCATCAAGTCCTTTGATGGTGTTTACAACTTCATTTATTTGAAGAAATAATCCTACAATATCTTCATCTTCTTTCATTTTTAGACTTTCCAACTGCATTTTATGTGTTTGAATTTTGACTCTCTTTACTTTGTCATATCCTTCATAGTTGTTATGAAGCTTATCCCAAATCTCCTTTGCATATTTACATTGCATCACTTCAAAAAACTCAGATTCAACAAGAACACATATAATTGCATTTATTTCTTTTATATTGTTTGTAAAGGCCATTCATCCATTCGGATCTATTGGAGGAGTTTTTGGAGATTTGTATCTATCCTCAACAGACATCCAAATGTAAAAACCAAGAGACATCAAATATGTTCTCATTCTTACTTTCCAGAATGCATAATTGGTTCCATCAAAGAGAGGTGCTCTATTTGAAAAGGTTAAATCACGACTGGCCATTAGTCTCTTTAAGATCTACCTTCCAATGATTAAACTGTCTTAGAAGGAACCAACCAACATAACACTCACTCCCTTCAAATGATACTTGACCATATTCCATGACCATAACCTCTGATGAAACCATGACCACTAGAACATTTACCTTTCATATTAGATATCAGACTATTCTCAAATCTCTTTAGCTCTAGGCTCTAGATTCTCAAGCCACCACAATCACATGTTATGACCTCAGTTCTAAGACACTGATTTGATATGCTCTAATTGAAAACATCTTGGAGCTGATAATTTAGCTCGAGGTGCTAAACTTCTAAGCACCCATGAGCATGTGCTATGACCTCGATCCTAATATACCACTCCGGCACTCTTCCAATTGCAAATGTACTGGTAGAAAAATTCACCAACTGACAAACTTATCCAACTTTCCTGTAATTGAAGGAAATTTTCCTCATCATACTAGACCATTCCATACTAGGCTACTCTATTGTACTTGGTCCCATTCTAGTACCCTAGTACCTCAATATAGAGCCCACAAAGGCAAAGCCCTTGATTTTCTACAACCAAGTCCCACAACCTTGGATTTTTGGCCAAAACTAAATATACAGGAGAACCTTGCCAAATATGGTCATGGCGCGAGTCCTGAGACCTATGGGTCTGCCACATCAATCCACCATGGAAAAATCACTATCCTCCATGTCAATACACCATGGAAAAATAATTGTCTACCATGTGGTACTTATGCCATGTCATTTGTGTGAGGTAATATTTTCCATGTCATATGGAATAATGACCTTGATGTTTATATATAAAAATTAACTTCAGTTCTCGGTGCCCCAATACGAGACCGACCGTTGCTATGTCATATTCCAAGTAACCTACCGCTGCACCTACAATGTCATTTTCTATGACCAATCACTTCTTGCTATGTGTCTAAGTGTTGAAACGTACCTGCCATGTCTAACTTGTCAATCATCCAATTGACCATCCAAATTGACCAAAAATGAGTGCCATGTATCACTCATCGATTTTGCCATGTCATTGGATCTGAAACTTGTTTTCCATGTGGTGCTACATCATAACATAGCCACATCACACCATATAATATCCTTTCCTTAAATTTATATTACCAATGCCCTGGTATTGGGACCCACCAGTGCCAAGTCATCTATCACAAGTTGTCCATGTCACTACCACCCATCTGTTGATTGTGTTCCACTTGTTATCTAGGATGAAAGTTTGAAATCTAGTTCATTTTGATAACTATTTAACCTAGTGCACTAATAGATATTCATATGCCCAGATATAGATGTGAACAAAGTTGAGTCTGATGCTCGATACCCTAGTATGGTTAACGTGAATAAACCTATATAGTACCCTTTAGTCATAGCTTAATGATGGATGAGTGCATGAGATTAATAAAAAAAAATGACAGAGAATTTCTTTGATTTCAATTTTAATTTCTTTGCTCGTATTGTTGTATATTGACATTGCACCCTCAAAATGAATAAGGGCCATTGATTTCTCTTCGTTCCATGCCATCAATGAGGACTCCCCATGAACTTGAAATAAATGACAACTAAATTTTACAAACTACACATCAATGGCACTTATTCATTTCGAGGGTTCACTTTATGGAGATTCAAGGCAAATTCTAGAGAAATATCAACAAATTCTAGAGCAATTATGGAGATTCAAGGAAAATTATAAAGCAATATCAACATCATAGCCCCTTAGTTTCTCAAAATACCCTAACCAATGATTCCTTTGAAAAATATTCACCACCTTAGGGCTTTGATAGACCCTAGTGGAGTCTGCAAGTTCCCTTTGGTCAAACCCTACCCCCATTGTTGTAAAAAAATCTACAAGCTTCTTTTTCATAGAGTGTATTTCTTATTTCTTATAGAATAGAAGTTGTAATGTGGTATTGTAAAATAGTTTGATTCTAAATAACCCTAAGAAACTCAATATAGGAGGGGTTAAAATACTGATATAAAGATTATCATGGTGAGAATTTCAGACAAAAAAATTGATAATAGACAACCAAAAAATCATTTGTATAGCACATACCTAACAAAAAATTTCCAACAATGATTTGATAACAATAGAAGATAAACTTTTTGAAATATACACGTTGGGCCAGAATTGTGAATTACGGATAAAACACGCTTCCCTAGATAGATGAAAATCTAGAACAATATATTAAAGACTATACGACTACCTTTCCTAACTCAGAGTAGACACACAGAAAGGATTAGAGGCTTACTTGTAATCCAAGTGCTTCTAAATGAATTCTTCTATTGCTTCCATTGTAGCTTCAAATTCAAGCGGTTTGTGTGAAATTCTTCCAACAAGAAAGAACACTAAAACAACAAAAGATAGCAATAATATAGATTTCTATTCAAGTTAGTTTGCTAAATCAGTAAAGCATAAACAATATACATCAACTAAGATCTTGCAATATGGAAAATCAAAGCCAATACAGATGCATATAGGGAAAAGTAAGCTGTATTATTTATTGATGATAGAAGGAGAGAGTAAAACCAAATGACTGATTTGAAGTGACCCTTCCAGCAATAATCCTCAACCCCATCACAGTATAAATCTCTCCAGCAGCTGTTAAACAAATCTAGCTCTCAATTGAAAATTCTCCAGCATTTCTCTACTCAAATTATTCCTTATCAAACACTCAGATCTATGCTCAATTTATAGATGAACTGAAGTTTGTTTTGCAATCAATGACTTTCCAATAATAGGCAAGACATTTTCCCAGTCATGTAGATGTCAAATGGACACTTGGATTTGAATCTTGACACATGTGAACTCTTCTAGAAGGCACTGGCCAAGTGGATATTCCGGAACAATGAGAATTTCACTCCCAATGTGACCAACGCACCCATAGATGTCGGGAAGTGCTTTGCAGAGCACCCTTGCATGGGGCTACCTGCATATGCAACGAACTTAGTCTCCTTAGAGGCAGCTTTGGTGAGTTCCCACATGCTATATAATAAACTTAAAACCTTGGAAACCTTTTCTTGATGAAATTCATGCTTGATTTGTCTTGTTCTTGCTTTGGGGAATGTAGCAACTTGAAACGATAGGGAATGATAGACCCTTAGTCACTGGTCCTAGAGATGATGCCTAGTTAACCAGGTCATTAGGAATGATGCCCAAATTGACCTATAACAATTTCCCCCTAAAGCATGAGGTCAAAATAATAAAAACATTTGATTGAGATGCTTTACACTGTGATGGGCTGGAGATGAAGCGGAGTGGTCACCTGCATCAATCTTACAATACATTACATCATGATATATCCTCTTTGATCATAATTGCTAAGGGTAGGCATTCCCATGTTCAACACATAAAAAATCTAATAACATGTGCATAATTCAGAAAGTCGTCGACACTGGAATGTTGCCCAATGCAGACATGCCTACAGATATAGGCCCATGTTCGGATGACAATCTATATGTAAGGTCACCATATAGATGATGTGTACAACAACCCTGAAATCGCAGCTCGGGTGGCTGAAACTAGATCCAAGGTCTTCTTATCTCATTCACTCGATCATTCGGGTACAAGTCTAGCCATGCGAATATATGATTCATCGTCGAATATGGAAATACATCATTTGATTACCAGCCAATAATGTGAGATGTTAACAAACGTGAGAGAACCACCATTAATGAAAATGGCCCTCAAGGTACTGCAGTACATTTCCTAAGGCGTGAATAGATGATTCGATGTCGAATGCCAAACAAAATATTTCGGTCAAAGGTCCGGAAGCGAGGATCTTGTCGATGTTGTAATAAGCCTCATGGTACTGGAATCTGATGTTTCTAAGTGAAATTACTGGATATTTATTTGTCGTCGATAGGAAGTCACCTTATTTCTAAATGGGAGTTACTGATTTCGGAGACAAGGGTATGACTTGATATAGCAATTTACAGGGATGACGATCATGAGAATGAAGGTTTACTAGTATTGCAGAAGGATGAGTTTATTCACTGGATGACTTCTCTTGAATATATCGGTGACACTGTGATGAGTTGGCAGCATTGACCCAAAACCGAAGTGAAGGTATGATGAACCATAGGTGTGAATGAACCGTCAAGATGATTAACCAACCCAAATAGTCACAGACATGGAGTGAAGGAAGTGTCATGTTCAAGAGTGACTTGCTACCATAAAGAAATTTTGCTCACTTTTCCCAAATTTTCCCTGGTCATTTGTTGACCAGTACCTCTTTATTTTTTAACAAGATTGAGGAGGATAACATTTGCTTGATCTATAATTCAACCCTTTGGGCTAATAAAGTATCACTATTTAATAATTTAACGAGTCTAGCGATGAATGAAACTCAATTCTTGCCATGATCGACAAGCCCGTCACTATTGTATGTTTTAACAAGCTTAACGATCGTGATAGCCCAGTCCTTTTTCATATTTAGAGATTTTGAAAAAGAGGATGAAAGAAAACTCCATGAGTAATTTTTCATAAATTTGTCACTCAGATCCGAAAAAAGTGTAAAATAATATCTGAGAGAACCTCTTTGGTCATGTTTAACCAAGGTATTCCTTTTTCGTAAATAATCTATCTCTGTCCGGAAAAGGGTTAAACTTATACTGATTAGATATCAATTCATTTACTTTTATGAGCTCGAAAATACAATTGCTTGGCAATATTTTCACATTATTGGAGTTTGAAAAGAGCTGAAAAAAGACTCCAGGGGTTCCTTTTTCGTTGTTATCGAAGCTCGAAAAAGAGATAAAAGTGCGCTTCAAATCCTTTTTCGTTTTTAACAAAGCTCCAAAAATAAGGAGAAAATGCATGCTTTGTGGTCAAGTCATTCTTTGAAATAAACATGCACATCTAATATGTTCATCAGTTGTATTTCATGTTCAGAACAACATCAAATGGATTAAAAATACCTGTTTCATGATAAAAACATAATAAAACTATAGTCATAGATATAAATTTAACTTGCAAATAATTAAATGACTATTTAAAAGTAGTTTCACTATTCATTTTACCATTCGATAGTTACCATTTGTATTTTGGAGCTCTGAACCTGATTTTTCCCCTGAACTTCAGCTGCTGATTGTGATCATTTCTGTGGATGGATTTTGTCGCCGTATGATCCAGGTTAGTGCCATGAACCTCCTCTTCCCTTTGGTATTCATTTCATTTCCAATTTCTGCAAATTTTTAGGGTTTTAAGGCCCCTAGGGTAAATTCTGCCAAAAATGAGGGCAACGCACCCCTGAATGTCGAAACCTATGTTGCATAGCAGGTATAGTGAGGTGTACTTGCATGTGCAACACACTGTCTCTTGTCAAGAAGTGCGTTGGCCGTAGTTTAAGTTTTTTATTTTCTTATTATGCCCAAAATTGACCCAGTTTTTTGCAATAAATGGAATCTAATGGATCTTATGGTTGTGTTTCAGGTTTCCATCAGATTATAATGACGATTACATGGAGGGAAAGAGAACATGAAGAATAAGATATGATTTCCTTGAATGATCTGGGTACTGTAAGAGCCCAAAGAGATTGTGGACTTCTTAAGTACTTCAAATTGTCTGGGATGAGGCAACAAATAGAACTCTTGGAGTTCTTAATTCGAGCATGGGATCCGATAATAGAGGCATTTCATATTAAGAACCAAGTGGTTCCCATAACAGTTGAGGATGTGTATTTTCTCACTGGTTTTTAGAGGAGAGGTTTGCCCATTTCTCTCATAAGGTCTATCGTTGGAGGAGAGACAGTGAGGGATTATATTCTGCAGTATTGATATCCAGGGGCAGAACCTAGCAAAGATGGAAAAATAAACATTTGGGATGTGAGAGATTTTCCTTTGAGAACTATCCTTTTTCACAATCGCTAATCTTGTCAGCACCGTTACACTACATGTAGCGAACATATCAAATATGCAGTATGTGCTAGAGTATATGGAGCCAACAGTCTTCAACTGGTCTGAAGTTGTTCTATCTCAGATAAAGGAACAACTGAACAAAGAAAAGGGAGGAAAGAAGAAGAATTTCAGTTATGGTTCTATCCTTATATCCTTCACCTTAGAATGGATTCCACTGATGCAGCCACAACATGTGACACTGGATATAGCTAGTCCTAGAGCTCCTCGAATGCAGAGATGGGTAGAACTCATGGGTCGACATGCAAGCCAATCGACTGTTGTGTTCTCCACTACATTCTTCACCTGGTTTCAATGACAGATCGTCTCCATCGATGAATATGCATACGCAGGCATCGATTTTCGAGGGGATCTAGATTTAGCATTGCCAAAAGGCGCTCAATGGGGTGCAATAGGTAAGAATGTTTTGACCATGCTTTTTTATTTTCCTAAGGTTTATACAATTTTTTTTTTTTTTTAATTTCTTTCCAAGATTAAACTAAATGTTTGATTTAATGCAAATGTTGGTCGTGTTCAACCAGTAGTGGAACCAGAGCGCGAAGCAAATGTGCCAGCAGAGAAGGCTGTCAGGAGAGCAGTCCTTCAGGATCATGATCTGGCTGAGACTCTGACTGAGCTTCAGCAGCACATAGAAGGCTTGACCTTCTGGATTCCGGATTGCCAGATCGAAGAGCTTCCTACGTGACTGCAGCGACACACTATTGGGGTTCCTAACCGTTGGATGCGGTTACTTCGTAGGATAGCTAGATCTATACCATGTGACCACGAGCACCAATAGTTTACTTATGACATTTTGCATACATTTTGAGGTCAGATGACCAATGTGTCTTGGGCACAAATTTTTTAAAAACCTATAACTATATATCTATATGATTTCAAAGTTTTTCCTATGTTTATTGTGCAATCCTATTCAATGATGTGAATGTTTTCTTTATGTATGTTGCAAATGTCTGTCTAAAACTTGATTAGCTAATGAATCAGTCAATGTGCTCAAATTTATGGAAATGTGTTGATATTGATTAAAATCAAAATGTCTTTCCAAAAATCGAACTCTTAGGAACAATCTAAGAAGTGTTGGATTTCTGACAGTATAAACACTAGTAAGTTGTAATACCACAAGTTGTGAGTCTAACCTTATGATTATGCGGTTAATACCAAATTAAATGGCATCAGAGAGAATTTCAATCAATGCGCTATACTCAGCAATATTGTTTGTTGATCTACCAATACAAATCCCTTAAAAACTCACTAACTCGCTGTTTGGAGCGAAAATGTCCCACGCTGCAGAGGATAAATTCTGCGTACTACGACTAGCACCATTAGCATATCCAAAAAATGGTTCCGAAGATTCACTCATCTGCAATGAAATGTAAAGTGGATTACTAATGTCAAGAAAACTCTAAAAACAAATTAAGATAGTGAATGCAAATCAACAACATATATTTACAATATAATACAAAAAATTACTACGCTCGTGATTAAGCATAGTAACGTTTCAAATACAACCCATTTCTAGGCTGCGCCAATGGAATTCCATCGTAATCAACTAACTCATAGGCACCCTTAGCAAGAACTGTGAGACAACATAGGGCTATGCCACAATGGCTCAAACTTTCCTTTACCTATTACATCATCTTCATCAGGAGAAGGACCAAGTCGCCCGAGAAATGCAGGCCGGACATTTTTGTCCTGGTTGTGCTCTTATATGTCTCTTATGCGCTTCGTTGGCCATTCTGAGCTTCACGACGTGTTTCATCAAGATGGATGAGGCTAAGGAGACACGCCTTCTTCTTCTCGAGGTGCTCGTGTAACAAGTCTATTGCGAGTTTTAACGATGATATTTCATACTGATTTAAAAGATACCTTCCGTAATTACAAGCATCACCTGAAAGGGGGGAATCTAGTCAGATTAACTCGCTGTCTGGCTGCACGCCACAAGGCGGAGGCTGTGATCGTACCGGTTTCTTTTTATGAACTCCTATAATTCGGTGAAGCATTCGTTTAAGATTTTTTTTAATAGCCTCAACTTGTCCATTTGATTGTGGACAATAAGGAGCATAATTATCATGTGACAATCCTAACTTGGCAGTCAATTCAGACACCATGTGGTTGCGAAAATGCTTCCCATGATCCATAAATATAGCCTGTGGGACCCCAAACCGTGTAATAACATGTTTAAAGAAAAACAATGCAATCGTTTGTCCCGTGTCATGAACGTAGGCATCGCTTACTATCTGCAACAGCTCCTAGGCATCGTAACATAACCTTGCCCCCTGCAGTGAGTGGTTACGTCATGAATTCAATACCCCATTTCAAAGATGGCTCCAAGAGACAACAGATGCATTACCTATGGCTCATGGATTTTACGTACAACAACCGTACAATGACAACTTCCGACCGCGAGGACGGGCCTCGAAAAGGCGGAGGGCTGGGTGCGAATCAAAAGGAGTATCTTCTCCGCCCGTAGCACATCCGCATAAATGTCCACCACAAAGCCCCAAAGTGATGACAATCATTTAACACTTTTTCAGCCTCCTCATGAGTGAGGCACCTCCTTGAAATGGTATCGACACCACGACGATAAAGTGTATCACCGACGATCATATAATCTTTGGCTTGGTATCGAATACGTCACTGTTCAGAGTGAGAGGTATTAGGTCAAAAAGTTTGGGTTTGGAGATAAATGATGAAATCCCCATACCAAGGATCAGATGATCTGATCAGAAACAGAAACTCATCTGGAATTGATGGTTCCGACATAGTTTCAGTTTTATCAGAGGGAAGGTCACAAAGAAGCTCAACCAAAACGAAAGACTTCTTTGACTTGGATTTGATAAATTCAAAATCAAGTTCCTACAAAATGACAATCCATTTTGAATATTTTCCCCCCAGCAATTGACGTGATAAGATGTAAGTCATGGGGTTGCAATCCAAAACTATTGTTGTTTTTTGGAGCAGGATATAATGGTGAAATCTTTGGATAGCTTGAACAGCTGCCAAGGCTATATTTTCTGCGTATGAGTACTTAGCTTCCGTATTATTGAGATTACGACTCAAATAATAAATCGGATGTTCAATTCCGTCTTCTACTTGGACCAATACCATAGAAATGGTCGTTTCGGCCACGACGATATATAGGAAATAATCATTTTGAGAATTAGGAGGATACATTAACGATGCTCGGACAAGAGTGTCCTTGACAGCATCAAAATAAGCTTCCGCAACTTGGTCCCAATGGAAGGAAACCCCATTTTTCAAGAGTCAAGTAAATCCTTTAGCCATTTCGACGTAATTTGGAATGAGCCTCCTTAGGAAGTTAGCCTTTCGTTGAAGTTTCTGTATTTGAAGTAAGTTTGATGGCGCAGGAAAATCAAGAATGGACTGAACCTTCAAAGGGTCAATTTGAATCCCTTCTTTTGATACTACAAATCCAAGAAAACGACTAGAACCAACACAAAACACACATTTATGTGGATCGAGGCATATTTTGTAGTGTCGACAACGTAAGAAAATGGCTCTCAAATGCATCGGGTGATCAGTCTGATTTCGTGAATGCGCTGGTAAATCATCTAGATATGGTTGAACAATGTGCTTGATGTCGTTGAAAGCATAATCCATTTCTCTCTGAAAAGTTGCCCGAGCATTCTTTAAACCAAACGGAAGTTTCCTATAAGTGACTGTGCCCCAAGGACAGATGAATGTTGTCTTATGTTGATCATCTGGGCGGATATTGATTTGATTGTAACTAGAAAATCCATCCATGTTGGAACAGGGTCTCCTAACAAGCTGTGAAACTGGTCCATTTTAGATATTTTTGATTAGATTTAATCTAGCCGAGGGGTTTTGGGGTGGGTCAAAGCCCCGAAAGCATTGTAATGGGTAAAAGGGTAAACTAGGGGTTCGAAAACCAGGATTTGCGGACCATAGGAAAGTCTAGGCTAGATTGTTATAAATAGAGGAGAATTTTGTATTGTAAAGGTAGGATATGATGAGCTATTGATGCGAATTGTGGTTTAAGCTATCTGTTTGGGTTTTGGGGAATGGACTCCAGCTGGCTGTGTGCGCGGAGATCCAAGTCCAGCTGTGTGCGGACCCTACTGCTATGTGCGCAGGTTGGGAAGGGAATTGTAAGGAAGAATTGATGAATGAATGAATAAGAAGGATTGAAAGAGAACTGAATTTGTGAGTAATCTTGTGCGAATTGCTGGTGATTGCTGTATTGTGCATTTTATGTCTTTAAGCTGCGAAAATCTGTGTAAGTGTGTTTCTGGATCTGGATCTATTCTGTTCTATTTATATAATGTCGTGTTATTGTCATAAAAGTATATAGCTATAGATCTAGTGCACATGGATGCGAACAGAGACCTAATTAACCCTATGCAGAACAAGGTAATCTGGATTACAGGACCTAGTGCAGCTCTACTTGCCTTACCCATCCTTTCTCAGGGTGTGGAAACCTGGTTCCAGCACCCATCCATACTACTTCGGGTGAGACTTTGACCTGCGCAAGAAGGTCACTGCCGAAAGGGCCAATAGTATAGGGGTTTGTTGGCAAACCTTGCACACCGAACCTGGGTTAGGACCCCTCAAGCCAATAATCCATGAACGAAAATATTTCACATCCAGCACAATCGTCAATAATCTGGTCGATAAAGGGAGTAGGATAGTTTTCTTTTGGACAAGCATGATTAACATCCCAATAATCAACGCACACTCTAATGGTTCCTTGTTTTTTCATGACAGGAACGATATTGGAAACCCACTCAGTTAGCGGAACAGGGTAAATGATACCAGCACGCAAAATTTTTTCAACTTCTACTTTGATGGCAACAGATTTCTTTGGATGAACATGACGAAGCCATTGATGCACCGGTTTGACATCAGGATACATATTAATAGTGTGTTCAACTATACTAGTATCTATGCCTGGAATTTCCTCGTAAGACCAAAAAAATACATCACAAAATTCACAAAAAAGAGAGCGATATGATTCGAGTTCTGATGGAGAACAAGATACACCGACATGAATATTCTCTACAACGCTAGGTTTGGTCGAAATATCGATAGAAAACTTTTCTTCGATATTTGAAAGATTTCGCTCGGAATTGTTTGCATTAATGGGAAAAGAATTCGAAAATAAATTTTTGATGGAAGGGTGATATAGTTCTCTAAGATCATTTTCTTCATAATAAGGAAGATGGGAATGATGATGATAATCTTCCCATGGTTCTCCTTCTGACATCATGGCTTCTAAAATATTCTCATTTGTTAAGAACGTTTAGGAAAATGGATCAGATGGAGTACCAAAATCTAAGGAACGATCAACCCAAACACTCAACGACGCTGATTTCAGATTTTCCGCCCAAGCCAGATAGATAGGGCTAGGCGGCAGAAACTCATCCAACGTAGAAATATCAGAATCACCTGTACTCTTCCTTAAGCCAAATAGAGTGGAAGAGATCATGTAGCAGGTCTCTATACTTGCAATTTTTGTCGACGTCGCTGGCGGCAGTAATGCAAAAGTTCCCATGAGAGTGGAATCCTTTAAGAGTCCTACACCAATGTTTTGAAGTTCTAGTTGGGGTATGTGAACGAATGGAACACTTATAGTTACCTACTAATCAGAGGCAAAGAAGGGTAGTTGATTAATGACCGTAATTGTACCTTTATGTGGAAAGGCAATCATTCTAAAATATGTAGAAAAAATAGTAGTCATCGCATATACCCATGGCCTTCCAAGTAAAATATTTTAGTCAAGGGGTCCGTCAACAACCTCAACATTAATACTCACTGTTTTTCCCCCTAGTTCAACATGCAAGTTATTAATAATACCACAAGGTTTATATGTACGTCCATCGAATGCCTTCAACGTTTTTGATGATTGTGATAAGCGCGGCGAGCCAAGTGACTTCCAACAGTTTAGAGACATAATGCATGTAGATTCTCCCTCATCAATAACAGTGCGATGAACAAGGTGATTGAGAACATTTACTTGTATGGAGAATGCCAATTCTACTGGCAGTTGCGGCACATAGCCCGTATGATTAAAGACAACAAGATTAGAATCAGTCGGATCAATTCCACCAATGGTCAAAAATGAAGACTATTTTTGGAAGGGACAATTTTGTAATACCTCAAGAGTAGACATAGCTGAAGGGGATTTAGCCAAATCTTCAACTATAGTATAATTTTGTGCAGCTCTTTCTCGAGGATTGTATGTCGATTTATGAATTACTCCTGTTGGTGGCTTGATTGTCAATTCAGGAATAGCAGTAGGTGGTACTGATTATGTAGATGGATTCATTGTCAAGGTAGTAGGTTGATCAGTGGCCTGACTACCATATGTTAGCCTCTCTCACAAAACAATAATAAATCCAAATTAAATTAATTAATTAAATATTAAAAGTTAGGAATTTGTGCCTAACTCTTGGGTTGTTCCTCTAAGATAGGAGTTAGTTTAGGTAGCTCCTATATTGGTGTGTTTTTGGTTGAGAAATTATTTCAAAAAGGTGTTCAAGATAGCACGTACTATATTGAGACACTGTCTCCTCATATATTTAATTGTAAAATTACATTCTTTTAATAATGAGAAAAATATGTGAGGAAGTTGTGAGGCTGAAGCCTTTTCCGCCAATATTTGGGGTCTGGTTTTTTATGTGTGTTTTCTATAATTTGTCTGAGTTAATTTAACTTTCAATATGTGGTATCAGAGCTAGTTAAGATGCTTGTTTTGAATATATACATAGACTGTGTGTGCAATTGTGAATGGCGCTGGTGAAATGATGAAAAACAAGATATATGTATGCTTCTTATGAGGTTATGAGTTGCAGGAAATCGAAGTTCATATGGAACGAGAATGTGGCCAGGCTAGGAAATTGTGTGAGAGTATGTTGTGGAAGTTGTAAGTGCAGTTAGAGTGTTAGGAGCTCGTTGTTGGAAAAGTTGTGACTTTAGCCAGAAAATGGAATCTGCATAGTTCGATAACGATGTGAATTCAACCAAAAAACCACATTTTTACAGAGATTGTCAAATTTGTGAGTGATAATCGTTCGAGCTATAGACCAAGAGAGTCCGTGCAATCGGTGAATACTATCAATTGCAGCCAGCAGCAGAATTCTTGAAGGATCGTTGGAGATCGTCCAACAGAGGATTTGGGTTGGATGATGAAACGTTGAATGGTGAAATTAACACCAATGCTAGAACGCAGTAGTGGATCGGGGTCAACAGCATGAATCAAAGGGTGAAGTGTGCAGTGTTATAACCTGCACCAGCAGAGTCAACAAGCAATCGAGTTGGAAACACCTCTGCATAGTGGGTGAATCTGGAGCAAAATCTACATCAGTAGCATTCGATGGTAACGCTACATGGTTGAGATGTGTTGTGTCTAACAGAGGTATAGTCCTCTGCTTTAGAATGTTGACTTGAAGAGCAGTCACGATATTGTGTCAATTATTTTGTGGGAACATCGATTGATCCATCGATGATTGAAGGTGAAATCCCTAATCCATCGATGATTGAAGGTGAAATCCCTCTGGTATCCAAAGTTAGACTGCCACTGTAGCCACCATCTTGTGTCTAGAGAGAGGTTAATGTTTGAAGAATTCCAATTGACGGGTACACAAGCTGAAGAAGAATTGTCTGTTCCACTCTCAGTATCAGAGTGAGACGGGTCGGATTGAGACTTTGACAATGTTGCATTCAGACAACAAGCCAATTTTGGAGCTCTTTTAGCATCCTCCTGCATGAAACAATGATTTGTAGTACACTACCAGGTAGCTCATGCTTCTGCTGCAGCCATTATGTCATCACAGATATTGGAAATCTGACACAATGACACTGTTGTAATTTACATGTGGCGATATGTCCGAAAAACAGATAGAAGGGTCATGAGATAACTCCCGAATCGCAGCCTATGATTTCTCAATAAGCCATTCAACAACTGTACATGGTTGGTCGAAGCCGAGTCTATCGTGGAGCCCATATAAGTTGATAATTGTTCCCACAGATAATCTTATTCTGCAGCCTCTAGGACTTTTTGAAGTGAGTACCTGATTGTGCCAATCTGTGCTTCCCGGAGGTCGATAAATCCAAGATCCGTTGAAGTGTCTTGTTGTCCTTTTAATTTGAATGCCAGCATATCTCTGTATTCAACAAGAATATATGAACTCACTCTTTGCATTACGAAAATTCCAGTGTATCTCTATATTCAACAAGAAGAGATGAACCGACTCTTTGTGTTATGAAAATGCCAACGTGGAGGACTATGAATTTTTTTTAAGGTGAGCTTCAGTTTTAAAATGACTTCATAAACATTATTTCATTTTTTTTAAGTAACATAAGAAAATTGAAAAGGGTGTGATCATAAAGTTAAGGTATGCAATATATATATATCTTTTGGATGCAATATATATATATATATATATATATATATATATATATATATATATATATATATATATATATATATATATATGCTATCAATTTATTAGAAGAGTGGAAAACTTTTAAGAAGGCCATGTAAATTTTGTAAAGACTTTTTTTAAGTCAAAATAAGGAGGGTAAAGTGATTTATCAAGTTTTGATTCACTTTGTAAAAGCGAATTCATAAATTTTTATGTAAATTTAAATAGAGACTTTGTAAATCTCATGAGAGATAATAAGTGGGAGAAGAGATAATGAGTGAAGAGAGTGCTCATATTATATGCTTTTCATGATTTTCATGGAACTATATTTTGAGATTAGAGATGAGTTTATGAAAGGCTTATAAATGTAAGTGCCCAAACATTCCAAGCAAATAAAAAGGAAATGGGTGCCAAGGTATATTTTGAATCATTATTGGGGTATCTTCACTTTTAAGTCATCAAGTCTTTGGAAGACAAGTGCATTGGATAGGAGAAGATTTTTATTTTTTCATAAGGGTGAAGCTTGTAATAAGTGGAGTAATAAGTTGTAACTTGGCGAAATAAGGTGCAATTTTGTTTTTGTAATTTTGGAGCAATAAGTGATTTTTTGGAGTGATAAGGATTCACATTTTTTGTAAATTTGGAATGATCAAAAGAAATCTCATTGTTGTAGGAGGTTGAGTTTGTTTTTGAAGTCATTTTTCTTCCAAAAAGATCTAAAACTTTGATTCGATGAAGATGTTGTGAAGCTGAACGATTATGTACTCCAAAGTTTAATAAAGATGTCATTTTTTGGTGATTGTGTCCTATATCAACCTGAAATTGAATAAGGGGATCTTAGGTACACCATGTGTGTTTGTTATGGCACATGTTTTTATGGATTCATGTTGTTGCTTTTGATTTGTGTCTAGTTTTGACACATAAATGATTTCATTTAACACATACATAAAGTTAAATACAAACAAGAACAACATCTATAAAAAATTAGCTACAACATCGACATTCTACTTCAACAAGCAAATTCACTCAATACAATCAAGTTCATGAATCTGGACACTCCAACGTTTCAAAGCAAAGTCTACATCAACGTTCTTGCAAATACATTTAAGAACTTGTAATCAAATTCATTGTTTTAAGTGAATCATTAAAATCATTGTAAGCTTTCTTGGGTACATTTTTGACAGTGTTCGACACCCTTTATTTAAGAAAAATCAAGTGAATGCATGAGTTTTAACTCTAAAGAAAACAAGCAACAAGTTCACATCTCCTGCAAGCGAGCGTGAGTATTCATTCAAAGAAATTTTCATCAAGTCAGTACAAATTTCAAACCATCAAGCGAGCTAGTGTGAATTTCATTGTAGCAACCATCAAAGCAATCAAACAAGTTCAACTCTAACATCAGTCAAGCAAGTTGAACTCTACAACAAGCGAGCATGAGTTCCAGCAAAACTTGAAACAAGAGAAACAAGTTTCACCAAGCAAGAGATCCAGCAAATTCTGAAGCAAGCGGGCGTGAGTATTCATTCAAGTGAATGTGATGTAATAAAGCAAGTCAAGTGAGTGTTCAAGTAAAGCGATTGTCATCAAGCGAGCGTGAATTCAAAAGTTCAAGCAAGAAAGTGTTCCAAGCAAGCGCAATAAGCAACAAATCAAGCGAGTGTGCCATTCAAGCCACATAGCAAGCGAGCATGTCATTCAAGTAACAAAATCAAGTGAAACAGTTCAAAGCATGACATCTACAACAAGAGAGCCTGAATTCAAGAGAGCAAGTTCATATGGCACAACACATCCAGCTGATAGAATTTCTTCACAATTTGATCATCTCAAGTGATGAAGACATGGTGCAAATCAGCAAAGAAACTCTTGCTGATCTTTCATGGCATCTACAACAGACGAATGAAACCATTGAGTTTCTTCAACTAGAGTCGCAACTACAATGAAATGAGTTGCAAGAAAAGAGTGATAATTCCAAGTCTTTGAACCATCCATATGATCAGTCATTCATCCAAACAGCTTCAAGTGTCGAAGTTGTTCCAGTTCAAATTTCTTCCAAGCCCATCATCGAGCCATGGGAAGAAATTCAAAATAACAAGAATCGAAGAGGCTTAGGATGTCAACAATGACACCAAATTTCATATCCCTGAGTATTCAAAGCCAATTAAGTTCGTCAGTGCAGGATTTCTTACACAAATCACCTTAGTAAGTTCTGAGAAAGTTGCAGAAAAACAAAAATGCACGCAACCTGAAGTTGTAGTCAAACCGAAATGTTCTCATTGTCAAAGAACCGATCATATGGATGATCAGTGTTTTGATCTCCATCCTTGTCACCATTGTGGCAAGCCCAATCATTCCTCAGAGAATGTCGCAACAACCAACAACAATCAACCAGCTTGAAGATACATTATGAATGGATCGATCCTTGGAAATGGTCATCCACAATCAAAAGATTGTCTTAGTTCTATAACCGAATACAATCACACATAGTGCAGCCAACAATGAAAATACGATTGTACTCTCATGCAGTTGAATGGGGGAGTACACCAGTGTAAAAATCCTACACCTAAAGGGGGGGAGTTCGGGAAAACTTTCCAAAGAAGTGTATCTCCTTTCAGCTGACAAAGGGGGGGAAATTTCAATGAAATTGACAGTGGTTGTCAAACTGAAAGTCTTGAAAAAACTAGCAAAATCAGCCAGTGGGCAGCTTCCACAGCCAGTGGGCAGTCGACAACAAAGAAGCAGTGAGCATTTTTCAATACAACAAAAGAAACAGAGAGTTTTTTTTGACATCATCAGCCAGTGGGCATTCAACAATTTTTTTTCAGTGGACAAAGGATGTTGATTTCACACAAAGGACAGATGGATCCTTTTGCAACTTGGCACATGATGGAGTTTTCAAGCGAAATTCAGAGATGAATCATACATGAAGCTGACTCATGGTCTCTTCAAATTACAGTTTTTCAGCATCCAGCTTTGGCAGTTTTTCAGGCAATGTTTTTGAGGATCAACATGATAACTTGGAAGATGGTTCCTCATTCTTCTTTTGGATTTATCATTGAAGGGGGGAATGTTAGACTCTCTCACAAAACAATAATAAATCCAAAAATAAATTAATTAATTAAATATTACAAGTTAGGAATTTGTGCCTAACTCTTGGGTTGTTCCTCTAAGATAGGAGTTAGTTTAGGTAGCTCCTATATTGGTGTGTGTTTGGTTGAGAAATTATCTCAACAAGGTGTTCAAGATAGCATGTACTATATTGAGACACTGTCTCCTCATCTATTTAATTGTAAAATTAAATTCTTTTAATAATGTGAAAAATATGTGAGGAAGGTGTGAGGCTGAAGCCTTTTCCGCCAATATTTGGTGTCTGGTTTTTTATATGTGTTTCATGTAATTTGTTTGAGTTAATTTATTTTTCAATACCATAATATTTATTTCACATCGACACAAAAATATTTTTTTAAGGTTTTGTGATAGATAACATTAACACTTGGGAACTAGGAGTTGGATCCATAGCAACCATATTTGTGTCTGGATTTGGAAATGGGTCTGTCAACACAGCTAACGCATTAGAAGTCTTGATGATTTTTGAGACTTCAGCATGGTGAGGAAAATCCCTAACAAAGTGTTCCTAATTATAGATTATGCATGGGTAATGAGGTTTCCAAGGTCCAGACGGTTGATCAGATGATATTTCCTTCGGGTTAGAAGTTTTCTTTGTCTTTGATTTCCCCTTTTTATTACTTCCTGGTTGCTTGTCACCTTTGCCTTTGCCAAATGACACGAAATTAATTGCGGAAGTAGGATTAGGATTAGATGCAGTAGTGTTGTGTGTGCTTGCAGTGCCTATCAAGCCGTCTCTGGCATGAGAGTCATTTAATTGAGGAGGAACATTGAAATTAGATCTCGCCGCATTAGGGATTTTTTCATAGAGCATGCCAGACTAAGTGTAAATCAAGTCTAAATATTGGGCACGAGCGATAACATGCTCTTCTGTGACGACGCCACCCTTAGCTACATCCTCAGTTGTAGATGGTAACAGGGACTTAATGAATCATTCAACAAGGAGTTGATCCGGAACAAAGGTCTTAACCATTCGATGATGATGACGCCACTCATGAATATGATCAAAGATGTGAGTAGCACTAGTATGTTTGAAACTGGTCAAGAGTTCTGTTCCAGTTTCATATCTGATGGGTAACTGGAAATGAGTCAAAAAGACAGTAGCTAGGGCTGTGAAATTATCAAAAGAAGCTCTTTCTAATTCAATGTACCATTTTTCAACTGGACCTGTGAGCATACACTGGAAAAGACGTAGTCGAACAGAATCATCATTCAGGGAATTTGATGAACACCATAAATCATAAGTCATAACATGAGTCAACGGATCTTCTCCAGGGTTTCCATTGAACTTAGGAATATACGAGGGTAATTTGTGAGGTATCATCGGCCACCAAGGAGCATAGTTGATTGGATCATTGGTTAACCGATTTAAATCTGGTAACTCTAAAGTTGCAACAAAAGGCAATTATCTATTAAGGTTAGGTTGAGCATAGCCAAGATAAGATGGAATTTCTTGAGAAACAGACCTTTGAGCACCAACATAAGGAATCTGCTGCTAGTAACCCAGATAGGGGTTGTTTTTCATAGCAAACGCTTAAGGATTCTGTTGACCAAAACCTGGATATGATACTTGTTGGAATGAAGTTTGAGGCATTTGCGCCTGTGGCTGCCAAGGGGTCTGTCCACCAATGTTATAACCCAAAATAACATGACTTGGATTCGATTGATATGTATAGCTCGGTTGCGTTTGTGACATCCCATAAAATGGTAGACCATCTTGTGAATAAATAATTCCTGATATAGGTTGTTGTAAATTAATCAAAGGATGTGGAGTATTTGGACCCAACATTTGATGATATTGAGTTGTAGGACCCACTTGATAAGGTTGATGATGTACAACATTTTTATTCTGTAACAAGGTTATAGATGTATTAACAAGTGGTAATGAAGAGGGTGTAACAGGTGGAACCGGTTGATACGATTGTACAACCATTTGTGGTTGGATAGGCAGAGTGGGCTGCCATTGACAAACATTCGTTTCAACATTAGATTGACCAAAAAGTGACGGAGTACTGTCATATTGGGTGACCAAAGGTTCCCCCCCAGCATGAGGAGGATAATAAGACGGAAAATATTTCTCTCCAAATGTTGGGAGTCCAGTTGATATGGTACTTGAAGGAATAGACCCAGATGGATCGGCTTGATATTGCCCTGATGATGTGTATAATGAATCAAGTTGTTCAGTACTTATGATAGGATTACCGGTTAAAATATTAGATGATGACATTGATAAAGTCCATGGATTTGAAGATGCACCAGAGAAAATTCCAGATAATTATTTTCAACCTGATGGGACCATAGGGCCACCATGAAAATATGACTCTGGTGAAGTGGTAAACATCGATGGGGTAGCGAGGGCAGGAGCTGAAGTAATTGGAACAGCTGGCCCAACCGAAGATGTTGGTTCAGACATGGTTACTTGACCAAATGTATACCCTTTTGAATTGATGGGAATTTGAAAAGGAGGAAGATCAACAAAAGCAGAGGGTGTCGATTGAGAAAAAGACTCGTACAGGTAAAGGTCATCCCCAAAATGGATTTTAAGGTGTATTGTTTTGTGGGATTTCTTCAATCCCAATTAAACCAGGTGGAAGTATTTCATTGTCAGGCCAAAAGTATATTTCAAGTGGTTGACTGTGTGATATGGGAGATTCAATAGCTACATAAATTTTTTGGGATGACCAAGGTAGGAACAACTTCCGGTCATTCGACTTCAGGATTCAGATTTTTTGGCAAAGAAGAGACAGGATCTGGATCAATTTGTGGTTGAACAACGTCAGGTCCAGGAGGTATGGTCTCACTAATTGGATGGATCGTGACCACGGGTAGCTGTGAAGACTCCGTTTTGACAAGAGTAGACGAACCGGGATTTGTAGAAACAACTTGAGCTAACTTTGGTTTATGGGAAAATGATGTTTCACCAGAGGTACGAATTGTACTTGATTCGTTAGATCGTGATCGCCTTCGCCTACCAAAAGTAAATTCTGGCAGTAAAGGTGGTTTTAAATCTAATCTACGCGAATGAGGGGGAAATGATTTTGTTCTTCCACGATTACTGATTAATTTTAACCAAAAACAAATAAACAAAAAAATGGTAATTCTAGGTAAAAGGGTTTACCAAGAAACTGTGAACTGCAAAATACCTCTCGGTGAACTAAGAAGTATAGGCAAGCAATCTCCCGAATGCTATGTTCGGTGTATCACAATTTACAAGGCAGCTGACTCGGTTCACTATGGATGGATAAAACCTAAAATTTGTCCTCCAAAATATACCTGAAGGTACGTGGAGGCCCAAGTCTATATTAGCGATGTCTGATGCGAAACTGCACAGTGAGAGCACCCCTTTATACTTATCATACTGTAACACCACCCGATATACCCGAAAGTACATGGACGAGCTATGATATACTTATGTACGTGGAGTGAGGTATCACACTCGGAATGTATCACAAACAAGTTAACGACAACTGCTATGTTTTACGACGCTAAAACACGTCTCTAACCTAGACCTTCTAAATGTTCTCGTTATGGTTCCAATGCTTTGTTAGGTAAATTGAGATTAATTTTATGTTGATCTTGCTTACAATTTGCCTTTCAAAGGTTCACCGCGATGATGTATTGGAAAATTTTTAAAATGCAACTAAAAATGATAAGCAATCTTTCACTTTCACTTTCTTCAATTAAAAACCTAGCTACTAAGGCAAGAGAGCAAATAATTTGTGAGCAAACAAATCAATGATCAAAAACTAAATGCAAATTTCTTAATATTCCTTTTTGCAAAACACACAAAAATCCTACATGCAAATGCAAGTTTTTCTTTTCAGTTTCCTTAATGTTATGAATGTAGAAGAAACTAGGTGCACTAAATCAGCAATTCAAATTCCTTTTACTTTCAAGAAATTACAAAAAACAATTTCAATTTTGAAGGAAAAATGAGGATTTCAACAAAAATTTCTCCTATCAAGGAAATGAAGATTTTACGATAATTTCCTGTTTCGAAAGAAAATGATTCTTAATGTGACCATAAAAAATACTTTGAAATCAACTTTTCAATGATAAAGAAAAACTTTTTAAACAAACATTGAACAAATTTTCAGTCAAAGGAGGAAGAAGTATATAGAGTCACTGGTCAATATGAGATTCAAACTTTTCAAAACACAGCGGAAAACAAATTGAAGCAAATTGCAAAGTAAAATTCAAAGGAATCTGGGTGGTTTCACGAGTCAACGCAATATCCAAGGGGAGATAGTGCTCTGCAACGCAGGCCTAAAAGGGAGACATTTCTATGCAAAGCACTGTGTCCTGTCTAAGGGTGCGTTGGGCGTAGTGTATAAGGAAAAATAATACTGCTTAATTCACTTTCTTTGCAAATTTGGCTTTGAAAAATTTTAATCTTTTTGTGTAACAACTACTAGGTGGACAAACAAAGAAAATCAGAGGCTAAGTCACCTAGATCTAAGAGAAATTCTCCCCAGCGGAGTCGCCAATTTGTTGGGCCAAAATTGTGAATTATGGATAAAACATGCTTCCCTAGACATATGACAATCTAGAACAACAGATTAAAGAATATACAACTACCTTTCCTAACTCAGAGCAGACACACAGAAAGGATTAAAGGCTTACTTGTAATCCAAGCGCTTCTAAATGACTCCTTCTGTCGCTTCCATTGTAGCTTGAAATTCAAGCGGTTTGTGCGAAATGATTCTTGCAAGAAAGAACACTAAAACAACAAAATATAGCAATAATACAGATGTCTATTCAAGTTAGTTTTCTAAATCAGTAGAGCATAAACAATATACATCAACTAAGATCTTGCAATATGGAAAATCAAAGCCAATACATATGCACATAGGGAAAATTAAGCTGTATTCTTTGTTGATGATAGAAGGAGAGGTTATAACCAAATGACTGATTTGAAGTGACCCTTCCAGCAATGATCCTCAGCCCCATCACAGTATAAATCTCTCTAGCATCTGTTACACAAATCTAGCTCTCAATTGAAAATTCTCCAGCATTTCTCTACTCAAATTCTTCCTTATCAAACACTCAGATCTGTGTTCAATTTATAGATGAACTGAAGGTTGTTTTGCAATCAATGGCTTTCCAATAATAGGAAATACATGTTCCCAGTCATGTATATGTCAAATGGACACTTGGATTCGAAGCTTGACACATGTGAACTCTTCTAGAAGGCACTAGCCAAGTGGAGATTCCGAAACAATGAGAATTTCGCTCCCAATGTGACCAACGCACCCATAGATGTCGGGAAGTGCTTTGCAGAGCAGCCTTGCATGGGGCTACCTGCATATGCAACGCACTTAGTCCCCTTAGAGGCAGCTTTGGTGAGTTCCCACATGCTATATAATAAACTTCAAACCTTGGAAACCTTTGCTTGATGAAAATAATGCTTGATTTGTCTTGTTCTTGCCTTAGGGCATGTAGCAACTTGAAATGATAGGGAATGATAGACCCTTAGTAATTGGTCCTAGAGACGATGCCCAGTTAACCATGTCATTGGGAATGATGCCCAAATTGACCTATAACAATACAGTTTGGAAAAAATTAGGTCAACTTTCCCCCTTTGAGTGCTATATTCCCCTTCTTCTATGAATCTTGCAGTGTTGTCTGCAGTTTATTATAGGGGGACTATGTTCCTACTACATATACAAAGGGTTGTTTTGGTTGTGGAAAAATTTAATGAATTCGATGAGGGATAGTTTGTTTCCAAGAAAGAGATGTTCAAATGAAGGGCGATGGTTTATTTCAAATTTATCTTAGCACACGACTTTGTGATAATGTCTCTTAGTCATTTATTTCTCCACAACCACACTTCACTTGATTTCCACTTAATATACTTCACACTTAACGCTTCTTAGTCATCATTGGGCAATGATTTCATGTAGCTTTCTCATGATTGCAATATCATTTATGATTTTGAGGACTCCTTGGGTCACATCGTATCCCCTCGTACCACCTCAACCCCCCCAACCTAGAACATGGCAGTTGAAAAATACCTCAAAGTCTTGGCCTTATGGTTTGTTGTGTTATTTTTTGTAGAGAATATTGTAGAAATATGGGGGATCCTGTAGAAGTGCTTCACAATGAAGATTTATTTATTGTTGAGTGTGAATGGTACAAAGAGGATGTTTTGTTTAAAATATGGAGTCGCGGAGATCAATATTTTTTAAATTTCTAGCTTTTATGTATTGCTATACATTTATGTATAAATATAGGGATTATGTAGGCAATCATATTGGTGACCATTCAAACGACTAATTATTGTTTGGGAAGCTAGGAAAGGTGGAAAAAATATTTATGGTGATGAATATAATGTTAAGATGGTATGATAACAATATCTAAAAAATGGTTTGTTGGTATGGTGTGATGAGCCAAATACTTATATATGAGTGAATGATCTTGTGGCATAAATGATGGATTGATGGTTTTGCAATAAATATTGTGGAATTAAGAATGGAAATATTGGTAAATGAACTGTTGAATTATGAAATATGTTGGTGAACTCAAAACTTGTGGTAACCTTGTTGTTATCTCCATTTGCATCTAAAATTTTTCTTGATTGATGTATTCTTTGGCTTGGTACTGAGATGAGTTGTATTCTTTTGTTACAGGTTCTTGATGGAGGTATTTTCATTCAACAACGAAATAAAATTTATTACATTTTTCATGCCCAAATTTTCTTTTATTTTTATGGCTTCTATGTGGAAAAGAGTTTTCCTTCTCTCTTCATCCATTGCATTTAAATGTTTCCTTCTTTCTTCTTGCACATTTTACAAATTCGTATCCAAACTGGAGGTTTTCCTAAAAGTAGTGAATTTAAAGTCAATATGTAGCATGGATTTCTTTCCATAAACCAATTTATAAGGAGTAAATCTTGTGGTGGTCTTCCATTTGGTGTTATAGGCCCATGTTTTTTACAATCTATTGGCCCAATCTCTCTTGGTTGAATTGATTGTCTTTGTGAGTATGTTCTCCAACTCCCCATTAGTTACTTCAACCTATCCATTGGCCTATGGGTGGTAAGAAGAGGATTTTCTATAGTGGATGTGGTGTTACTCTACGATTCTCTAAATGATGTTGAAGTGAATTGAGAACCCTGGTTTATATCTATCTCCATTATAAATCAAAATTTGTAGAAATTATTCTCTCTTAAGAACTCAACTATGTTTTTGTTTTGTAACTAGTTTTACTTCCTTTACCTCATGCCACTTAGTTAAGTAATCAGTGCACACATTTATATATTTATTTTGTCCAAAAGGAGGATCAATTTGTCCTATAAAGTCCATACCCCACCTATCAAAAGGTTATAGTGACACTTTGGGTTGGAGTGGCATCTCACTTATTCTAGTGGATTTTCCCCATCCTTTAAAATTCATCAGAACGAGAAGTTTATTTGAAGGCATCATTGTGGAGGGTATGCCAAAAGTAGCCAACCCTCAAAATTTTGTAGGTCATCCTCTTTGCTACATAATTTCCTCCAAATGGTCCATCATGGAATTCCTAGAGGACATCGTGCACTTCATCCTCCCTCACACATCTCCTTAAGATCTAATATAGTCCGAACTTAAATGAACATCTTGCAATCCAAGTGTATGATGCACTTTTCCTGACAAGTTTACACCTTTCCTTGTATGAAAAATGCGAAGGGAACTTCCCTATTGTGAAGTAGTTAGCTAAGCCAACAAACCAAAGGGTGTGTACTGAGATGACAATGAAATGTTCATCTAGAATGTTGCCATATATCATCCCTTTTTAGGTAGAAATTCTTAGTCTTGACAAAAAAGATGCAACAAAATTTTTCTTTCATGGTTTATCATCTATGGTTAAATCAATTTGTTGTAATAACAAGAGCCATCTGATAATTATTCCATTGATATTAAATTTATTCATTAGGTATTTGATCGCAACATGATTTTTTTACATAAAAACTTCGCACATAGTAACATAGTGCCTAAATTTATTAACAACATGAACCAAAAGAAACTCTTTTTCAATGATTGTGTAATTTAGATGTGCATTAGTTAAATTTTTGTTGATAAAATATATTGCATAAGGCATTTTATCTTTTTTTTAACCAAGAACTACTACTACTTTTTCCGAATCATCGATATGGATATGGAAGGGCAGGTCCTAATTAGGGCATTGTAGGAAATATGAATAATTTAGATATCTGAATCACTTATTCATTGTGGCTAATGTTTGTTTTAAACATGAAAAAGTGTCAATAAAGAATGCCAAAATGTTTTTCATTGATCGTTCTAGGTATTTATATTCCAATTGTTTGCAACATACATTTTCATTTTTTGTTACATATAATGATGTACAATGTAAGAGGTATTTAAAACATTAGTATATAATAAACATGGAAATATAAAGTTAGAGATATGATGTGTACATTGATCCTCTAATCAATGAACTTAAAAATTCATGGGTTGGGATCACTATGTATGACATATTCAAACCAATAGGGAAACAATAATTCCAATTCAATAGAATACTTATATGAATGATTCATGATACACTAGGACTATCACAATTACGTGGTACATGAAGTGTGTAGAAATTATATGCACTAAGCATGAATATGTCCAAGATCCACCTGATCTCACACGATTTAAATTTATGCAAGATACTGAATCTATTCCACTTGTTAATATTTTGTGGAAAAATTAATTGCACACACATGTGAAGCATAAACAAAAATATTCAATCGCACATAACACAGTTTTTAACTGGGAAAGCCTGAAGCTGAAAACCCCAACTATATATTATGTAACATGGAGATCATATGAAAATCTCATACAAACATACAAAGCTTATCACAAGCTCTCAATACAGTACAATCATCATACACTAATCAAGCCTAATCTTGCAAATCCATGCACCGATCTTTGCCACCTGCTAGCTTGCCTCCACTGCGCAATATCTGCTAAAGAATAGCTCTGAATGAATTCGAATTACTCCATCCTTGACAATGCAATCCTCATTGGCATCTCCACTGAGTGTTGGATGCAATCAATGCATCACTATAGTCACAACAGATAGTCTATCTTGCCCTTTCACCTATCTCTCCACCGGTCTCCACTGAAACTGCCATGCACTGTAGTTAACTGATGTATTGTTCAATTGATTAATGAGTTATTATTTATGAATTAATTAACTAATTAATTCCCTTTTCTCTCACAAGTGTATCAATCAGTTAGACTAGATACAACTAGCTCAACTGAGTCTAATTGAATTAAACTAAATACAACTCCATAACTACTTCTTCCAACTATGTCATAACTCTTCCACTTGAGTTCTAACTGAGTCCTCCATGCATTAGCTCCAGTAAACCCTTAGGAATAGCATAATTCCTTCTGCCAGCTGTTGTGCCACATCTATGCACTGAACTGAAGTGCTCCAAGAGAATAAGTCGATGTTTATAGTCTGATTATTATTAAGAGCTAATAATAATCGACATGCATCTATTTTTAGATTGACGATCTATAAATAGACTTCGCCCAATATTCTAAAAATAGAATTTCATCTATTTTTCCAACTTGATCAACCATCCACAAATAGCATCCTGCAACTTCTGAAATATGATCATCATGTCTAAAAATAGACATAGTCTAAAAATATACTTGTGCCAAAAATAGCCCTGGCGGCCCACTTAAGAAGGCGACTTCTTTTCAATAAGCTCATCATCTTGTTGAATCTCAACACTTCCTCTCAACAAGATAGGGATTATCCTTCACCCCGATCCTGCCTCTATGGTATTCAAATTTTCTCCTAGTGAGCACCTTCGTCAAAATATCTGCATCCTGATCCTCCATGGGAATGTACTGAAGCAACATGATCTTCTGCTGCACACAATCTCTGAGATGATGATACCGGATATCAATATGTTTAGATCTATCATGAAACATAGGATTAACCGAGAGTTTAATGCAACTCTGATTATCACAATGAATCACCATAGGATCTAAATGTGAACTGAACAAACCAACCAGAATCTTCCTCATCCAGATAGCCTCACATGCAGCTAAAATTGTTGCCATGTATTCTTCTTCCGCTGAACTGAGTGCCACAGATATTTGTTTCCCGTTGTACCAAGAAACTTCTGTAGATCTGATACTGAAAATCCCTCCTGATGTGCTCTTTCTATCTGTTGGGCTTCCTGCCCAATCTGCATCCATGAAGCCATGCAACTTCACCTCATCCATCTGTCTGTACCATAAACCATACTCAGATGTGCCCCTGAGATATCTCAGGACATGCTTGCCCGCCTTCCAAAAGAGCTTGGTAGGCTTAACCATCGCTTGTGAAAGCTGGTTCATAGCATAGCATATGTCCGGTCTTGTATTGACTAAATACATGAGCGAACCCACCAACTATCGATAAACAGTGGCATCCACTACTTCTACCGATGTAGCATCCTCTTTCTTCCAATTTCCTGGAAGAGGAGTGTCGATAGGCTTGCATCCTTGCATGTGAAAGTTCTCCAGTATCTCCCTAGCATACTTGCCTTGAGACACAAACAATTCACCTTCCCGCGTGCTATATTTCCAATCTAAGGAAATAATGAAGGAGGCCTAAATCCTTCATCTCAAACTCCTTTGCAAGATCACCCGTATGAGTGTATCAACTACTCATCACCTGTTAGTATTAAATCATCAACATAAAGTATAATGATTAAAAGCTTACCCTCCACCACAATCTAGTACAGGTTTCCATCTGCCTCACTCTTGGTGAAGCCAAGTCAAGTGAAATAGTTGTCGATCCGAGTGTACCAAGCACGGGGTCCTTGTTTCATCCCATACAACGCTCTTTTGAGCCTGCACACATATGACTCGCTGCTGAAGATCTCAAATCCTTCAGGCTGCTCAATGTACACCTCTTCCTCAATGATCCCATTAAGGAACGAGGCCTCACATCCATCCGATGAATGTGCCAACCCATCTACGTCGAGACCCATCTGCGTCGAGAGATCAAGGATGGTCTCCAGAGTGGAAGAAAGCCATGCATGTGCAAAGGTTTGTTCATAGTCAATCCCCTCAACTGCAGGAGAAGCCCTGTGAAAAAATCTTGCCTTATACTTCTCGACGCTCCCATCGACAAACTACCTACCTTGTAGATCCATCTTGATCCTACAACTTATTGTCCCTCCACCTACTTTGGAACAATCTCCCAAGCACTGTTTCTGACAATGGAGTCATACTCCTCCACCATGGCATCTACCCATGTGGGCTCCTACATTGCTTCTTCAAAAGAAGATGGCTCTGTCACAATACACTTGCTCATAAGAGCCATGTATCCAGTATATTGGTCAGGTGACTATCTCTGTATGTGCTGTGATGTAGGAACTCCTACATTCTGTGCCGCATCCACCTTCAGTCTCTCAAATTCTGTGGTACGCTTCCTGCCTTGTCTGATGTTTGGTTCTGCATGAGTGGACTCCTCCACTCCATGAATCTCCTCCCGTGGTTGATCCACATCCAGAGGCTTATCTTTGGGAACAAGAAGTTCCTCCTCTGCATGCAAGTGTAGCTCCCTCTTAAGCGACAACTTCATGGCTTTCACCTCAATGAATTTTATATCCTGCCGCATAACATTCATCCGACTGTTTGGAAAATACACACGATAGTTATGGGGTGTTTCTGTGTACCCCAAAAATATCCCAACTTCTGTAGTCGGCTCCAACTTCTTCCTGGCATCCTTCGTCACATGAATGTAAACAGGTGAGCCAAAAATATTCAAATGAGAAATATCAAAGCTTCTTACCAAGAAAGTTTACCCGTGTACTCATGCCAAGTACTCTATGAGGACACCGATTTTGCACATAAACTGCAATGTTGCATGCTTCCACCCACAAGCGCATGTAGCTCCCCGGTCATGCCATTGCTTATGCAAGACCCATGATCGTTCGTTATTTCCTCTCTCGTGAGAACCTTCTACTGTGGGTTATGAGGCGCTATGAGTTCTCTTCGAATTCCTTCTTTGCTACAGAAGTCTTTGAATTCGCCAGAGATGTATTCACCACCATTATCGCTCCTTAGAGCTTTCACCTATTTCCCCGACTCCTTCTCCACCAATGCCTTGAACTCACAGAACTTTGAGAACGTTTCACTCTTCTTCTGCATGAAGAAGATCCAGCATCTACGAGAAAATTCATCAACAAATATCACATAATACCTGTGTTTTGCTATTGAAGCAACTGAGAATGGTCCACACACGTCTGTGTGAATTCTCTCCAAGATCACCGAAGCACGGTTCTTGTTCTCATGAAAGTGGTTCGATAAACTTGCCTTCAATTGTACATCCTCTTGCACTGATCCGACCGTGCAAGAGTACCCTTGGGAAGTCCAATAGAATTCTGTCGCAAAATTTTCAATCTTCAATCGCCATGGTGAAGATGGCCCAATATCCTCGTGCCATAATTCGCCCTCATCCCGCTCACCACTTCTTCTCGCTTTTTCCACCATTGCAAGACAGCCATCTACCTCTAGCTTGTAGATATTCTTAATTCGAACCCCCATCTTCTTGGTTTGACCCGTTGTTTTATGCCGAAGGAAGGCTTTTCCTCACCGAAAACAACATCATAACCCCGGCTCAAAGATTGAGACCGAGACCCCGGTTCTTCTTCAGACCTGGAACATGCATGAAATTCTTCAACAAGAATGGATTACCAGACTCCCTCTCAAAGGTAATGGTCCCAATTCCAGTCGCACTATACCGACCATTGTCACCCATCTCTATATGCATCTGGAGGTTCTTCTCCTCCAAGTCACTAAACAACTCTTTGTCTCCTGTCATATGGAAAGACACACCACTATCAACATACCACACCGATCCCATGCAGCTTGAAGCCAAGCATGTGATCAAGGAAAAATCGAGCTCAAATTGTGAGGCTAAGGCCTCTCCAGCTGTAGATCCAATAGCTTGCTTATTCTTCTTCTTCTGTGGACAGCTAGTAGCGTAATGTCCATGCTCGTGATACTGAAAACACTTCACTTTGGACAAGTCTTGCTTCTTGCCTTTCGCATCAGATTTAGAAGGATTTTTCTTCCCCTTCCCTTTCCTTGCTTTGGCAGCCAAAGTGCAATTCTCTTCATCTTCATTCTTTTATTAAGATCCATCCCTGGTACCCTGCCTTATCTCCTCCTACACAAGATCCAACCAAAGTCGCTCCCATCCTGGCAGTTTCTCCCGTCCATTGATAGACTCTTCGTAGCTATGCCAACTCTTCGGAAGCCCAAGTAGAGCCAAGCTCACCAAGTCTTCTTCATCAACAGTAACCCCCACACTTCCCAGCTCATCTTTGCAGTGGACAAACTTCGTGAGGTATTCTAGGATATTGTCGCCTTTCTCCATTTTTATTTTTCTGAGCTTGTCTTTAATTGCCAACTTCCTCTGGTCACTTCTGCTTTGGAACAAGTCTATCAAAGCCTTCCACATTAATAATGGAGTGGATTTCCCGTGAAGGTTTGACACAATTTGGTCCTTCACACCTTCCAACAGAATCCTCCTTGTCTTTGTAGTCTTCTTTTTCCATGCATCAAGTAATGCGACATCGCTAGATCCTGGCTTAGGAACATCGCTATCGATGAAATCCTTTATCCCATTATCCTCTAGCACCGCCTCCATCCTGTTCTTCCAGGCTATGTAATTCAAGCTCCCATCAAGGGCATACTCCAATCTCAACCCGTTGAAATACATTTCAATTTATACTCAATTTCTACACCAAGAATCTTCTGTACCAAATTCGAATTTTCCACTAGCACAAACTCACTTCACAATTGCAATCTTCAATCAACAATGCTCCAATACCATGTAGAAATTATATGCACTAAGCATGCATATGTCCAAGATCCACTTGATCTCACACTATTTAACTTTATGCAAGATATTGAATCTATTCCAATTGTTAATCTTTTGCGGAAAAATTAATTGCACACACATGTGAAGCATAAACAAAAATATTCAATCGCACATAACACAATTTTTAACCGGGAAAGCCTGAACTTAAAAACCCCAACTATATATTATGTAAAATGGAGATCATATGAAAATCTCGTACAAACATACAAAGCTTATCACAAGCTCTCAGTACAGTACAATCATCATACACTAATCAGGCCTAATCTTGCAAATCCATGCACCAATATTTTCCACCTGCTAGCCTACCTCCACTGCGCAATCTCTACTGAAGAATAGCTCTGAATGAATTCGAATTACTCCATCCTTGACTACGCAATCCTCATTGGCATCTCCACTGAGTGTTGGATGCAATCAATGCATCACTATAGTCACAACTGATAGTCACACTTGCTCTTTCACCTATCTCTCCACTGGTCTCCACTGAAACTGCCATGCACTGTAGTTAACTGATGTATTCTTCAGTTGATTAATGAGTTATTATTTTTTAATTAATTAACTAATTAATTCACTCCACTCTCACTAGTGTATCAATGAGTTAGACTAGATACAACTAGCTCAACTGAGTCTAACTGAGTTAAACTGAATACAACTCCATAACTACTTCTTCCAACTGTGTCATAACTCTTCCACTTGAGTTCTAACTGAGTCCTCCATGCATTAGCTCCAGTAAACCCTTAGGAATAGCGTAATTCCTTATGTCAGTTGTTGTGCCACATCTGTGCACTGAACTAAGTGCTCCAAGAGAATAAGTCGATGTTTAGAGTCTGATTATTATTAAGAGCTAATAATAATCGACATGCATCTATTTTTAGATTGAAGATCTATGCATAGACTTCGCCCAATATTCTAAAAATAGAATTTCATATATTTTTCTAACTTGATCAACCATCCAAAAATAGCATCCTGCAACTTCTGAAATATGATCAGCATGTCTAAAAATAGACAGTCTAAAAATAGACTTGCGCCAAAAATAGCCTACGGGCCCACTTAGTGAAGGCGACTCTTTTCACTAAGCTCATCATCTTGTTGAATCTCAACAAAGTGGACTTGAATCTTAACCTTGAAATAATTTTCACACAATAACGTTAATTAAAAAAGTTGTGGAATTAAATAAATATATCCCTATTATTGGCCATATGATAAGAGGCCCTTGAGTCTAAAATCCAATCATAGTTTTTTTTTAACTAGAGGAATAAAAAATAGGGTCAGTTTTGTACTCGCATGACAAGGGGTTGATTTTGACTGTTACCACTACACTTCTAGGTGCCTACATATGCCCATTCCGCAGACATGGGCAAATTTGGGGGATTTGAACCTTGAACCTCCTGGTACATAACACTTCATTTTCATGGCCATCGACAATTGAGATGCCCCCAAGGGCTTAAAATCAAATCATAGTTAGGTTAACATGCCATTGAAAAAAATTCGTGAGGTTTAGAAGTAGTAGAGGACAAGGACTCTATTTGGAGACCATACTTATTCATGGATACTTCCAACAAAGTCTATCAAGATGCCCATCTTTGTTACAAAATAATAAATTCATTAGGATGTATTTTCCTTCAATTTGGTTCCTTTTTAGGACTTTGGAGGAATCATTGTAATATGCTTGGCGGTTGTGCACTGCATGGTTACCTTGGACCGCTTCTTGAAGGGTTTGGTTCCTTTATTGTAGTTAGAAAATAAGGCTTTATATTTAGAACCTATATGAAGTGCAAACATGTGAAAAATTGTCTTGCTCATATGTTAACACTAGAGGCATCTTATAAATTTCCAACTAATGCATATTTAGTGGAATAAAATGCAAAGACAAAATTATTAGGAGCTTTGAGCTTAGAAATTATAGCCATGATTGTCTTATCAATTGGCTTAGTGATTGTACAATCACTAAGTAAAATTATTAAGAGCTTGAATTTCATCATGTAATATTACTTTTGGAAATTTTTATCTAATCAAGAGAGATAAATTAATTTTTTAACGAATGAGTACAAATTAAATTTGTTTTCCCAAATAGTTGTAAATTTATGTAGATGTTCTAAGCTTGATGCAACTTTACTTTTACTCCCAATACCGGTCAGCAATCACATAAACAATAAATTAAAATTTTGATAGAACATACCAGTAGATTGACAGAAGACAAACCAGAAATATATAAGTGAGATGGTGCGTTACATCGGTTAACATGATCCTTCAACCAACAATGTCACACAACCCTCTAGGACCGCCCAAATGGTCAACTCGAAAGTCAACGTTTTCAATCAACGGTAAACGCAAACAGCAGCATTAGCTAGGTCAACGCATCAAAGTCAAAGTCAATGTCTAGCCTCGAGAATAGTGCCAAAAAAATTAGATTTGAAAGATCGAAATTTAGGGAGAGTTTCAGGTTTGTTTGACCTTGTGTTGACCAAAGTCAACGTTGGTCAACCCTAGGCAAAAAATAGAAAAGTGAAGCTGCTGAAATTTTCCCATGTGTGGAGAGAAGTGTAATGTTCCAAAATTTTAGCCTCCAAGCTAAATGGAACATTAGAGTTAGCAGCAGCTCTAGCAGGTAAATAAATGGGTAGAAAAGCCCATAAGTATCCTAAGGAGGATAAAAACACTCCAAGTGTGAAAGGAGACACTCTTTCTAGCTCAATAAAACACCTCCATGTGTGAAAAGAGATAAGATCAAGCTGCCTTGACTAAGTCAACAGCACAATTTTAGTGGAGGAGGAATCCAAGGATGAATAACGCAATTTTGGAGGGAGATGTAACTTGGGTTAGAAGTAACCTAATTGAGTGGGGCAAAGGGCAAGAAAAATCATGTCATATATAAGGAAGAGGATGGCAGCATTATTCTTCATTTCTTAGATTATTATTCTTGTCTGCCAAGACTTGTTGCTACTTTGTTGCTTAGCAAAGTTGTAGTGTTGTTTAGCACTGGGTGTTCTCGGGCGGGAATCCCACCTCTCTCCGTTGAGGAGCCTCATTGGGAGATTTTTCATTCATCATTCCACATCATCTTTTCAGGCCAAGCTTCAGCCATCTTCATCAGCACATATTTTCCAGAGATTGTGCAATGTTGTTGGGTGCAGCAGTGGAAGGGATTGAAATCCCGGCTTCTGAGCTAGTTTCTCATTGGAGGAAGCTTTCCTTCACTTGAGAGATCTGTTTGGAGAGCTCCAGGACTTATTTCAGCTCTGTGGTATCAAACCACACATTTCCCATACCCTCCCAGCTTTTTTTCTGCTAGGGAGTGCATTATTTTGGAGGCAGTGTTCATTGCATGGTTTGGTGGCTCCATTGTCGAGTTTCCTTGTGATTGAGAGGTTCATCCTTTCATGGGAGGAAGCCCTTGAGGGATATATATCAGATCAGACATCTTTCAGCCTTGTACACTCATGTGCTTCAATATTGCAGTGATGATTCTGTAATTTTCTAAATATCACATCTTGTATGTAGAGTGTTTGACAAGAAACCCTTGCCGGTTTCTTTTGTATTTTGTATAGGAGATTAGATCTTTGTTCTTCAACATTATTTATCAATATATGAGTAGATCTATTGTTCTCCTATGATTTTATGTGTAAACCCTCTCTTAGACTGTGCAGTCCCTTGAGTAGCTGCTCTGGAATTTTTCAGTCTTGGGGTTTTAGCACTTTTTGGCAATTCTAGGTGTGGGAGATCTGTTTAACCCACCTAGTTTGCTTTCTTTCAGCTCTATTCTTGGATTTAAGTTTCATATTTCTAATCTATGGGATCCAAGAGTCCATTTCACTTTTTTATTGCATTTTTTGCTGGAAATGCGTTTTTCATTACATGATTCATGAGCAATCCTGAAAAAGGAATATTACAATGGTATCAAAGCATGATCTTTGGCTCAGCCTGTGAGATCCAGCTATCAGAGGAAGGAGAGATGGACAGAAGCCAGAAAGCCTCAGTATGTGACAGAAAAAAGGAAGACAAGCTTACAAAGCTTCTTCCAAAAGCTATGCAGAGCTTTCAAGGAGAGCTGAAGAAAACAACATTAGAGATGGGATCTCCAAATAAGGTTGAATCTAGAGCTGAATCTAGATTTTCACATGGTGAGTGTGAGCATGCAGCTACACTCCATGATGCACAACGTAGTCAATTTCCCAGAGCTATCCTGAGATGGATGGGAGGAGGAAAAATGCCTAAGAGGAGAACTCTTAGTGATTTGTTGCATGAGTATGAATCTCAAACTAAGAGGTTTAGAGATCATACTGATTTCCAGGAGTTTTGCAAGATCAAAACGGAGAAGAACCAGCAGCGGGATGCAGATAGATTTCTTCTATCTACTTTTTCCGGATCCCCCACATGTTTAGCTGGAGCTTGGGTGAAGGAGCTAGACTCCTATTTGCAGCTGCACCATATTTATGGGGATGAAGTTATCAGAGTTGCAGCACTGCATTTCAGAGGTAAGGCTCATGCATGGTGGATTTTTGAATCTTATTCCTTAAAGAATGCCAACACTTTCTCTTATGCAAGATTCATAAAAACATTGATGGAGAGGTTTGGTGAAAAACTTCCTAAGACACATGAGCAAGGAAAACTTGAGAAAACAAAACCCTTACATGTGATGGAGGAAACTCCATTTCAGAAAACCATGGGAGGAGCTTATGTCTTGCATTACACATTGCCGGAAGCAAAACCTCCAGTTCATATTCTTGAACAAGAGGGCATGGGGATCACTTTTTCACAAAGGGATCCAATTGTTGAGATGTTGCCTACACACATTGATGAAGAAGAGGGCAACAGTGTTGTCACATCTAGAGCACATCCAGTGCCTCATGCAGAGGAGGGAGGAACACATGCTCCAATAGGAGGGATTCTTGTGCCTTTGCAAGAAGTTCCCCAGGATCTCATACATGGAGGTACAAGCACAATCAGTGAGCAACATGATTGTGTAGCATTGCAGCTGGAAGGAGGAGGAATGGAGGAAGAGCAACATCATTTGATGAGAGGTACACACCCTTCTCTATTTCAGAGAGCCAGTGCAAGAAAGAGGCAGACTGATTTGCGTTGTAAGGGCAAGGGAAAGGTTGCCCAATCATATGTACAGTCTACTCTTGACATTGATGTCTCACTACATAGAGGCATTCCACCAAGGAGGCTACCAGATCTACAGTTGATGAGAGATATATTGTCTTTGGGTTCACCACTCTTGGATTTTGGAGAGGTGAAGAGTTTGGAGGAATACTTTGGCATGGGGGATGTTAAAGTAGCAGGCAGCAGCATGAGGAGAGCTTCACATGCCAGATCACCAGCGCTGTCACTGAGGAGGATTGATCTTTACTGGAGATCTCAGCTCTTGGTAGAGTATTCCAAGGATCTTGGTGCATGCATGATTCTTGATGACCCGAATGGAGATGACATATACATGGTGGATGATGTGGTCATCTATTCCTATGGCAGGATCTTCTTGACTAGATCTTCCAGTCTCAAGGAGAAGCTGCAACATGCAGCACATGAGGACTTCTCTTCTATGCACTTTGATGCATATTTCCATTTGATGGAGGAGTTCACTTAGGAGGGCATCCAGCAGGACATATATCATCATATAGAGAGATGCATAGCCCGGATGGTGATAGAGAGGATGTCACATCCACCTTCCTACTCATTGAGAGTGAGGGAGAATTTCCAGTGGAGCCATTTCAGCTCAAGACCTCAAGTACATGATGGAGGAGGTATCGTTTTACAGTTTGTATTGTACTTCTTTTCCTTATTTGAGCAGCATGATGTATCAAGAGGAGTTGCTTCTTCTTGCATATTGTATGATGATGTACTTGCAGCTAATTGTAGCTTTGATCTTGGCTATATTTTTGATGAGATGTGGGGGAAGCCATATGTCTCTTGGTGTGCACCAATGACACCATATTGTAACTTCATGTTTTCATCTTATGAGATGACTGTGGCAGAAAAAAAGTGGCTGACAAAGCACTTATTATTTCTTATTTTGATGTAGGCCAAGGATGCACTGTGCTGGTTCCATGAGAGGGACCATGATTCACTCTCCGGTTGTCATTTGGAAACTTGTTTTTATTGTATCTTGCTTCCATGTATTACTGATGTGTGTTTGTTCAAGGGAAGCTTTGTATGGAGAGAGAAACCAATTGGATGGCATGGCACCCATATGATAGAGCAGCAGAAGACTTGTTGGTATGGGGAATCATACAAGTTAACCATCATGATCTCACTTCATGGCTTGTATGAGGGAGAGATGAGGAAGCAGCAAAAGTTGTTGTTGCTATGGTTTCACTTGGGAGAGTTTGGGCAGAAATTTTCCCATACTTTCCATGATATTTCCGGAGAGAGGGAAGGCACATTCATGGTGCAAGGAGGCTACCCTTCAGCATTGGAGGATCATGAGAGGATTCCCTACAGGAAGAAGATCTTCTCACATAGCAGCATAATGGTGGATGAATTTGGCATATGGAATGTCAAAGAGAGGAGTCATGGAGCCTTATTACAAAGGCCTACAACGCTGTCACATAGGAGCATGTTCTCATGGATGAAACATTCCAAGGAGAGGAGGTATTCTTTCTTCTTGCAGATTTTTATGAAGAGATTCTCATGGGAGGACTCATTGGAGGGTATCACTTTCATCCAACTCACTATGTATGGTAGAGAATGAATTTTTGTACTTGTTGATTACTCCATTGAGTATTTGTACTTTCTCACCATGTTTGCACAGTGCATTGCTCATCAAAAGGGCAAGAGTATTTTTGGGTTTTATGGTCACTTTGGGGCCAATGTTTATGATGATAGCAGCCCATCTATACATGACTTTGGGCAAGTGTATTGTTATTCTATCTATGTACAACTGATAGACATTGATGCTTACTTCCCCATGTTGGGAGAACAAACATATACAGCTTGTAACTTGTTGAAGGATCACTTGCCATATGACATTCTCAAGCAGCAGTTGGGGGAACTGTGTAATATCCACTTGGAGAACCTTTGGCACAATCCAAAATTGCACCTAAATTTCAACAATTTTCTGATTTGGGGGTCAAATGGTGATGATGTGCCATTCATATTGGATGGAATGGTTTGGGTTGACATGTCTTATGATTTTGGAGGAAGAGTCATTGGAGGCTCAATCTTCTTCTTGCCATTGAATGGAAATCATGTTTCAGCCCAAGATCAGCATACCCTCTACACTTATCATGAGTGGAGAGGAGGACAGTGTGGGATAGGCCCTTTTTCCTATCATGTTCACTTATTCAGCCCACCTATGTTTCAGGAGCACAAGGTGGAGGAGACTTTTCATGAGTTGCCATGTTGGAGGGTGACTCACTTCATTTGGATGATAGCATGGGTGAGGGAGGCACTCATTCACCATGATGATCATCACTCCTACTTTGTGGAGGCCATGATACAGCTAGTAGGTTTCCATTCACCCTTTCCACCTCTGATTGATGCAGACACTTTGGTTTTTCACACTTGGGAGGAAGCATTGGATGACAGTATATTTGCAGATTCTCTTGATGCAGTGATGGGGGATATTGATGGAGGCCACATGAGGAAGAGGGGAGAAATTTTGTTCTCCTTATGCATTTTCTTGAGGGAAAGCAAATATTTTGGAGGGGAGGACTGTAATGTTCCAAAATTTTAGCCTCCAAGCTAAATGGAACATTAGAGTTAACAGCATCTCTAGCCGGTAAATAAATGGGTAGAAAATCCCATAAGTCTCCTAAGGAGGATAAAAAAAATCCAAGTGTGAAAGGAGACACTCTTTCTAGCTCAATAAAACACCTCCATGTGTGAACAAAGATAAGATCAAGCTGCTTTGACTAAGTCAACAACATAGTTTTAATGTAGGAGGAATCCAAGGATGAATAACGCAATTTTGGAGGGAGATGTAACTTGGGTTAGAAGTAACCTAATTGAGTGGGGCCAAGGGCAAGAAAACTCGTGTCTTAAATAAGGAAGAGGATGGCATCATTATTCTTCATGTCTTAGATTATTATTCTTGTTTTCCAAGACTTGTTGCTGCTTTGTTGCTTAGCAAAGTTGCAGTGTTGTTTAGCACTGGGTGTTCCCCGGCGGGAATCCCACCTCTCTCCTTTGAGGAGCCTCATTGGGAGAGTTTTCATTCATCATTACACATCAGGTTTTTGGGCCAAGCTTTAGCCATCTTCCTCAGCACAACTTTGTCGGAGATTGTGCAGTGTTGCTGGGTGCAGCAGTGGAAGGGATTGAAATCTCGGCTTCTGAGCTAGTTTCTCATTGAAGGAAGCTTTCCGTCACTTGAGAGATCTGTTTAGAGAGCTCCAGGACTTATTTCAGATCTTTGGTATCAGATCACACATTTCCCATACCCTCCCAGCGTTTTTTCTGCTAGGGAGTGCGTTATTTTGGAGGCAGTGTTCATTGCATGTTTGGTGGCTCCATTGCCGAGTTTCCTTGTGATTGAGAGGTTCATCCTTTCATGGGAGGAAGACCTTGAGGGATATACATCAAATCAGACATCTTTCAGCCTTGTACACTCATGTGCTTCAGTATTGCAGTGATGATTTAGTAATTTTCTGAATATCACATCTTGTATGTAGAGTGTTTGACAAGAAACCCTTGCCAGTTTCTTTTGTATTCTGTATAGGAGATTAGATCTTTTTTCTTCAAAATTATTTATCAATATATGAGTAGATATATTGTTCTCCTATGATTTTATGTGTAAACCCTCTCTTATATTTTGCAGTCCCTTGAGCAGCGGCTCCGACATTTTGCAGTCTTGGGGTTTTAGCACTTTTTGGCAATTCTAGGTGTGGGGGATTTGTTTAACCCACCTAGTTTGTTTTGTTTCAGCTCTATTCTTGGATTTAAGTTGAATATTGTCTAATCTATGGGATGCAATAGTCCATTTCACTGTTTTATTGCATTTTTTGCTGGAAATGCGTTTTTCATTACATGATTCATGAGCAATCTTGAAAAAGGAATATTACAAGAAGAGCCTCCAAGGTTATCAAACCAATCAGATGAGGAGAGAGAAATGTGTGAGAATGAGATGAGTGAAAATGTCCTCCAACATTGACCAATTTATATCGATCAGTGAGGGTGTGTGACACAACTGTTGGGGCACAAAACCTTAAGGCCGACCTGCACATATTTTGAATAAATTCAAAATAAATTTTCTGCTCATTAGATTAAGATGATCGTTAGATCGATCTTGAACCTCTTTGAAAGAGGAGTCCAATAAAAATATTGGCATCTTCATCTGAGCATCACAACATGGATTTTGTACCTAGTTTTCCAAAATTAACACTCCCTCTCAACTAGGGAGAACTCCATCCACCTATGCAATCCAAACATCGTGCGTCTCCCATCGTAACTTGCTTTGATCGCTTCTTTATTTCAGAACAAAAGTGGGTTAGTCACAAAGACATCATTCTCGGCTGACAGAATCAGCCCAGAGGTCTAAAACATCTATTGGACTCACAAAAAGTCTCATACCAACTCGAAGTTTTTTTACCTAACCCAAAGTCAGTTGGAGGTCCAAAACCTCACTTGGACTCAAGAGAGTCATATACTAACCCGAAGTTAGTTTCACTGACACAAATTCAATTGGAGGTCTGAAACCTCACTTGGATTCAAGAGATTCATATACTAACCCGAAGTTAGTTTCATTGACACAAAGTCAGTTGGAGGTCTGAAACCTCATTAGACTTGATCACAGATCAAGTTGTTGGACCATGCCATCATAGATAGAGAGTACGAAAATCTCTGATACATCCATCAGTCTTTGGTACTAGTCTCTAGCTTTTCCCACCTCACTGGCCAAATGAGAGGTACTTTCCATGAGTCTGGAACTCAAATGGGTAGGATGCATACAGGGCACAGATCATGAGAGGTGAACCAACTCAATCATCATAACGGTGGGGCAGAAGCACACCAACAAGGTTAGGCAAGCCTAGCCCTATGGTTGCTTATAGCTCCGAGAAGTTATCCCCAAAGCCTCCCCAGAGCTCCAAGAGCTCATCATCCAACGGGACCCTCAGAATAGGGTCGTTCCACGATTCCAAGATTCTCACAGAAGGTTAGGAACATGACCTTCCCCAAGGGCATTGTGAGAATATCCGTGACCTGCTCATCAGTTCCTACATGATCGAGCCTTACGGCGCCTCGCTGTACCATATCCTGGATAAAGTGGTACTAGCCATCAACATGCTTGGATCGATCGTGGAACATGGGAATTTCTGACAAATGAATCCCCCACTGGTTATCACAAAGGATAACGGTGGCATCTAGCACATGCTCGAACAACTCATTGAAGAGCTTTCGCAACCAAGTGACTTCACAACAAGCCATACATGCTGCAATGTATTTGGCCATAGCAGTGCTCAAGGCTATAGACTTTTTCTTCCTGCTCGAAGCACACCTACTTGTGAAGCAGCATCCAAATGTGCTCCTGCGATCCACCACACTGCCAGCCCAATCGACATCAGTATATCCATGGAGTGTCATGCTCCTGGCAGTGTATCTCAGCCCATGGTCTATTGTGCCCTAGATATATCTCAAGGGTTTCTTGGCACCAACCCAGTGAATGTTATGAGGCTCAACCATATGTTGACTCAAAGTGTTCACTGCAAAACATACATCCAAACGGGTGTTCACAAGAACATCAAGGCCCCTATGTGTTGACGATACTCAGTATGATTTGCTAGCACGGGCCCAGGACCGCTGCCATTCAACTTCTTAAAGTTGAGCTCCATCGGTGTTGACACGGAATTACAGTCCACCATACCAAATCTTTCCAGAAGCTTCACAATGTATTTTCCTTAAGAAAGGAAAATCTCGCTAGGTCTCTGCTAGACCTCGAGGCCTAGGAAGTAATGAATCAGTCCTAGGTCCTTCATCTCAAACTCAGCAGCGAGCTCCCTCTTGCACTGATGAATGAGAGGGTCAGCACTTGTCAGGAAGAGGTTGTCCACATACAACACCAGAATGAGAGGCTTTTCTCTATCAACCTTGAAGTAAAGGTTTGGATCAGCATTACTATGAGTAAAGCCCAACTTCATTAGGTAGATATCTATCCTCTCGTACCAAGCTCTGGGTGCTTGCTTCAACCCATAGAGGGATTTTTTCAACCTACAGACATGGGTGTCCTGATCCTGGATTTCGAACCCCATAGTTTTCTCCACATGCACCTCTTCCTTTATCGCACCATGCATAATTGTGGTCTTCACATCCATCTGATGAAGACTCTATCCTTGCGTAGCAACAAGGGCTATGATAGATCGGATGGTGGTATATCGGGCCACAGGTGAAAATATGTCATCATAGTCTAGGCCATCCTTTTGAGAGAAGCCACAGGCAACAAATCTTGCCTTGAAATTTTCAGCACTTCCATCAGATCCATGCTTGATCTTGTAGAGCCATTTTGAGGTGACATCCCATACATAATTCTTCATTATGGACTCATACTCTTCGTGCATAACATCCTTCCAGACTTGATGCTTTACGGCTTCCTCAAAATATCCAGGCTCAGATTGTACAATAGTACTCATGGCTGCTAGATACCCTTGGTATCTATTCGGCTTCTTGCTTTCACGGAATGTCCTCCTTGGGGCCATATGTCCCTCGGAATCCTTGAGAGTGTCCATGAGCCATGATGGTCTCTTCCCTATTGAATGAGGTGGATCAATCGGGACCATCGGTCCTTCAGCATCGAGCATCATCTCATCCTTCGGTTCGTCTTGATTTCCAGGCCTTGCTTCATGATCTTCCTCAGATCTCGGAAGATTGACTACTTTCCTCAAAGAAGCATCTTCGTCAAAGGTGACATCGTGGCATATCTCCACTTCCCTTTGACCAAGCACATAGACTCTATAGGCCTTCAAAACTTCTTTATAGCCCACAAACATTCCCTTCTTCCCAGAAGCATCCATCTTACTCCCCTTCTCTTTCGGCACATCAAAATAAACAGGACATCCCAAAACTCTAAAATGTGAGACGTCAGGTTTCTTACTAGAGAAAACCTCTTCGGGAGTTTTGGAGTTCAGAGCGGAATGCGAGCATCAGTTTTGTATGTACACAGCAGTGTTCGCAGCTTCTCCCCACATAAACTTTGGTAGACCTTGGTCACATAGCATGGCACGAGCAGCTTCCACAATGGTCCTATTCTTTCGTTCAGCAATGCCATTCTGCTCAAGAGTATAGACAGTTGTGGTCTCCCTCTTGATGTCATCTTCTCTGTAAAAGTTCTTGAACTCGTTCATATTCAGTGCCATTATCGGTTTGTCAGATATTATCACATGTCATCGCTCCCAATGGACTTCCTCCAACCTGGTAGAGTGTATCAACTCTAAACCTTATCATGATAACTTTCTTGGAACTCTTCTTCCAGATACGCACCTTCCCATCAATGAATGCCACATTGAAACCTTTGTCTTCCATGGCTAAAATAGACACAAGATTCTTCTTCAAATCAGGTACATAGAGTACCTCCTGCAAGCGTAGGACTTGACCTTGAGACAAGTGGAGGGTCACAGTCCCTATCCCTTTCACGGGATATGTGGCATTATCTCCAAGGATAATTTCTAGATTATTATCCTTCTCAACCATATCACATAAAGTGCTTCCTTGAACCCAGTGATGTGCCTTGAGGCACCACTATCTATCAACTAGAAATCCATAGTGTCGGGTGGAGATGCAACAGAGAGGGCAGATACAAGAATGAATTCATTTCTTTTATCAACAACATTTGATTCCTCATACCTAGAATTTCTCGACCTTTTGAAAGGTTGACCATTTCCGTCGAAGGGAGCCTTCCTCTTCCCCTTGAACCTATTTTTCCTTTGATTGCCATTCCTCCAGTTGTTATTGTTGTCATCATCATCGGGAGAATCCTTCTTGAAAGGGAATTCTCTAGCATAGTGGCCTGGATTGTCACAAGTGTAACACTTGCCTTTATTTCCTTGGGCCCATGCTCTTCCTTTGCTCCTTGGACCACCAAAGTTCTTCTTTCTAGAATGAGCAGCGAAGGCAACATTTCCTTCATTTTCACATTCCTTCATCCTTGTCTCTTCTTGTACGCATCTCGATAGTACTTCGTCAAAATTAGGTATCGCATTATTATTGAGAATGGTAGTGTTGAACACATGCCATTCGAATGAGAGACCTCCAAGTGCGGTGAGTACCATATCTCGATCAACTATTGTCTCCCCAATAGCCAGCAGATTATTCTTGATCTCAGTCAGCTTAAGAAAATATGATTGAACAGACTCATCCCTACCTTTCTTCAGATTCTTCAATTGATTCTTGAAGAATAGGACTTGATTCGCATTATTGGCCTTGAACATGTGGACCAACTTATCATACATATCCTTGGATGTGCCCAGCTCAGAGATGTAGGGAACCAGACTCTTGTGAATTGAGTCCCTATTCATCAACTTTTCTTTGATTTCCCCCTTCTTATACTTTGTTTGGGAAGCAGCAGTTGCAGTGGATGGAGGCTCTTGGATTTTACACTGCACATAGTCCATGACATATTGGTCTTCCAAATTAGGATCCAATGTCATCTTCCAAGCATGGAAGTCATCCTTCCCAGTCAATTTGTCATCAGCCTTAAAGCCATTGTAGTTTGAGGAACCCATCCTCTTCTTCGATGATTGCTACAAACTAGGGCTTTGTCTTCACCTCAGCTCTGATACCATGTAAATTTATGTAGATGTTATATGCTTGATGCAACTTTACTTTTACTCCCAATATCAATCAGCAATCAAATAAAAAATAAAGTAAAATGCTGATAGAACATACCAGTAGATCAACAGAAGACAAGCCATAAATATATAAGTGAGATGGTGCGTTACAGCGGTCAACGGGATGCTTCAACCAACAAAGTCTCAATATGGTCAGCCAACCAGCAATGTCACACAACCCTCTAGGACAACCAAAACAGACAACTAAAAATTCAACCCAAAAGTCAACACTATCAGTCAATGGCCAATGCAAATAGTAGCAACAACTGGGTCAGCGCAGCAAATTCAAAGTCAACATCTAGCCTTGGGAATAGTGCCAAAAAATGTGGATTTGAAAGATCGAAATTTAGGGAGAGTTTCAGGTTTGTTTGACCTTGCGTTGACCAAAGTCAACGCTAGTCAAAGTTGCTGCAGAAACCTTAGGCCAGAAACAGAAAAGTGTAGCTGCTGAAAATTTTCCACGTGTGGAGAGAAGAGCCTCCAAGGTCATCGAACCAATCAGATGAGAAGAGAGAAATGTGTGAGGATGAGATGAGTGAAAATTTCCTCCAACGTTGACCAATTTATATGCATCAGTGAGGGTGTGTGATACTGTTGGGGCGCAAAACCTTAAGGCCGACCTGCACATATTTTGAATAAATTCAAAATAAATGTTCTACTCATCGGATTAAGATGATCTTTAGATCGATCTTGCACCTCTCCAAAAGAGGAGTCCAATAAAAATATTGGCATCTTCATCTGAGCATCACAACATGGAATTTGGACCTAGTTGTCCAAAATTAACAGTTTTTCATGTTAAGAAATCTAGGGCAACTAGATTAGATGATTTCTCTTACTTTGAAAACTGCCTATGTCGTACTTTTATCTAACTTGATTAGCTTCTTCTTTCACTTGATTAGTATTAGTGTTCTCTATCATCAAACTACCAAAAATAAAATCAACGAGACGATAAGACACAAGATGTTGGCTATCAGCTAAGGCCAAAGCCTCTCCTCTTGAGAGGAAAACCCACAAGAATTATTCTTCTTATAGAATCTTCAATTGACGAACTCCAAGAACTGTAACCCTTGACCAAGACCCTCCAAGACCCTCCAAGACCAATTCTAATCTGAGCTTTTCCTTCCCGTAAGTCCTGCAATTTTGACCTCCAACAAATTCTTCTGCCCAATAGATTCTTCTGCAATTTCGACCCTTCCAACAGATTCTTCTACAACTTCGACCCTTCCAATAGATTCTTCTGCAACTTCGACCCCTCTAACAAATTATTCTGCAACTTCAACCCCTCCAACAAATTCTTCTGCAACTTTATCCTTCTAGTAGATTCTTCTGCAAAAACCCTAAGTGACATGTGTGTGAGAATGATGGAGACCTTGTCCTTCTTTTCTTCTTCGCTAGAGATGAGACCTTCGTCTTATCAACTCAGCTTGCAAGATAGATTTCCTTTGATCCAAAAACTAGACCTTCTTGAAGTGACCACAATTGAATTTTTTCCGCTGCAAGATGATGCCCTAACCTTCACCCATGTCGAGAATATATCCCAAAAAAAAATCATAAACTCACTTTTCTTGTCTTGTTATAGTATCTCTCTTCTTTGCACTTCTTACTCTTCCTTGTATGAATTGGTGATTTAATGTGTGTGTATTCCAAGTAAGGTCGAAGTCTCCTTTTTATAGGTCTTTCACTAGGCCAAATTGCACCTTTTAGGCTAACTTGTCCATGTGTGCAGGATGACTTGATATTTGCACCAAGATAAGGTCTTGGAGGGTGTTTTGACTCTATTTTGATTCAAATAAATTTTTCTTTACAATGTGTTACATGCCCAAATGGGTCTTCAATACATGAGAGTGACTTAATTGACTTTATGACAAACCTAGAAGCACTCAATGGGTGCTTGACCTAAAAATAAATTTCCCCTGAGTATGAAACCCTTGCCTCAAGAACAACAATAATAAATTTATATTTCTCTTCATATAAAATCATGATTACATGTGTCATTATGAAAACCAAACCTAGTTACACATTTCAACACTCCCTCTTAAATAGGGATGTATTCATAATAAATACAAGGTACTTGGACATTTTCAATCTAAATAATTCTCATAAGAAGAGTCAAATTGGTAAGCCATTTGTTTAGCATCATACCAATCAACATTGCCACATATCAGGGCCTTGGATAACAACTATATCTCTCTAAAAGATCAAAGCACAATGCTGGCGAGGCCAATGACTGACAAACGCCATCATCATTGTCTCTCAAGGCACATACCTCACCCGGGTGTTCACAGGGTATGTCCTTCCAAGACTATTCTTATCTTGGATTTCCATTCCTCAAAGAATATTGGTCCTCTTTGACTACTCTTATCTTGAATGCCATACCTCATACTCAAAGAGCATCATATGCCAGATGCTTACCCAATCCTCCATTCTTTATTCACGATATGAAGACAATAATGATGCATCTATCTCTCCCCCTTAACCAAGGAAAATACACCCATTCCTATAAAGGAATGTACCCAAACCCCCTCTAAACTAGGGACTTGTTTTCATCGGTTTTCTACTCTTTGGTGGAGATCATGGGACCTTTAGTTGCTTCTAGAGCTCCTCCTTTCGATGTCATGAATTTATTCTTCTTCATTATGGAGCCTTCAACTTTTAGTTCTTCTTTGTAGCGCATCGACCATCCATCACTTTCTTTCAATGAACCATAGGAGTCATGTCGTCCTTCTTTTCATCAGAAAGTGATATTTTAGTACACATCTGGCTTTCATTTATACAATTACCTCTTCCAAGTCATGTTTCCTTTTGTGATGACCTTTCATCATGGCATTTTCTTGCCTTCATCATCAACATCCCATACATTCATAAACACACATCCAAGACTATTCAATATCAAGGGTCTCCTTTCTTTACAGACCTCATCAGGGTCTTCATACCTTCTCTATGGAGATGTCATAGCCAATTTTTCTAATCATCAGATATTGATTTCATTTTCTACGTGACCATAGTTGCGTCTTTCATGATATCTTATTTCTTTCTTCACATATTGCTCCCCAAGAACTTCCATTCATAGTTCCTTCATCTTTTTCAACCACCTCTTATTCCATATGAGGACATATTATGTTGATTTCACCTTTCCAATATGTGAATCATGACTTCATGCATATTTCCAAAGGAAGAGATCCCATTTCTTTGATCGTGCTCATGAGATAGAGCATTTACCCATGATTTCTGCAACTATATGATGACATGAATCAATCTATCAAATATATACATACCTCTCTTTCCCTTTGGTCATCTAGACTTCCTTCAACAACTTCCTTTCCTTGATTCAGAGTATTTCAATCATCTTGACATGTTGCACTCCTTTGTCACCATACCATCATTCTTCCAAACAATGAATCCCATATAAGGTGGAATTCTCAGTGAGACACTTTCTTTTTCCAAGAGAGGTGAACCTTCTAATGAAGATTCCAACAAAGGATCTTGATTGTCCTGATACTTCAAATGCTCCTTTTCTAATGATGATGATGCATGATGAACTCTATGCTAGATGAATTTCTTCTACCCGTAAGTACTACTTGTACTTTCAATGAGGTTACCAAGAGTTACTACCTTCTTATGATGATGGCTATAGACTTCTACTTTAGCTATCTTTCAACCTTCTTATAATGATGTCATGAGCTCTTGCTTAAATCGTATGCTATTGTGATGCCATATCCTAAAATGATGCATCCTATCATACTTAATAAGGTTTCCTACCATGATAGTTATATTTTACAAACTTAAAAGAACTATGTGAATAAGGTTATCTTATTTAATTAATTAATTAATTTACTTGTTTATTTATTTATTTTATTTATTTATTAAAATCCTTCTAGGCAGGTTTGTTCTTATTATTTTAATTAAATTATTGATTACTTAATTAATTAATTATATATTTTTAAATTCTTTCTTATCTATTATATTTATTTGAATTAAATTATTGATTTTTCTTTACAATTAATTAATTAATTAATTATTTATTTATTTTTAAATTCTTTCTTACCTATTATATTTATTTAAATTACTTGATACTTTATTAACCTGTTTGTAATAAAATTTTCATTTAATTAATTTATTTATTTTTAAAACTAACTAACTAACTTTCTAACGGTTAGTTCTTAACATCTAGTCTTAACAGCTAGTTCTTAACAACTAGTTCTCAACAGCTATTTCCGGGCAATGATGCATCTCCCTATTTATTCATGAAGATCGATTAGTCTCTCCACCTTGTCCTGAGGATGAACCACATTAGTTGGTTCGAAATGTCGACCTAATCCTAATGATGTGATTTATCCGAAAGTACTTTTATCTACATTGTGGATCACAAAAGTCTTAGATCTAAGGTTATCTCAGTCATAGTAGAGATCTCTCACTTCTTCCTTATTTGATTTCTTCTTCTCAAATTCTTCCACTTCTTCAATGATATGAGCTTCATTCCTTTTCTTGTTGTCCTTGAATTTAGGACAATTTCTCTTGTAGTGCCCATATTATTGACGACCATAACATTAGATCTTTGACATATCTATCTTCTTTTTATGAGGACCAAACTTCCAAAATTTTCATTTTCTCTTAGCTAAGGCAACAAATGCTTGAACTCGTTCACTTGGTCCCATACGAATCTTAGCTTTTAACTTGGTTTCTTCAATTTTACACAATGACCAAAGTTCACTGAATGGGGTGGATTCCTTCTTTCCATAGATGCTTAATACGAAGTTGTCCCATTCATCTGATAATGCATTGAGTACAATAGTGGTCATTTCTTTATTAGACATTATTTCCTCAACTCTTGCAGTTGGTCTCGTATTTTTGACACCCACATAAAGTATGAGGCTATTCCTTCTTCCTTTTATATCTTCATTTTATAGAGCTCGATTCTCAATGATATCACTTCTCTTGTAGTGCTTACAAAAAGCAATTCTACCAGTTTGTCATAGATGTCTTTTAAATTTTTCAATTTTGCTACATATGGGATGAGATAATCCTTGATTAATTCTATAAGGATTCTTTGAGCCCTTATTTATCCATTAATGCATTTTGCTAGAGCTTGATCTTCTTCTTTTGGCGATTCGACAATTAAACCCTTAACATGATCAATGACTTTATTTTCTGTAAGGATCAAACCTGTCTTCTTTTTCCATGCAAGATAGTTTGTTGACCCAACCAATTTGTTGCTTTCCTTGTGAAATAAAGTCATTTTAACAGATTTAGACATATATATATAAATATACTTACTTGTGAAGATACTCCTTCATGACAATATCTCCAACTTGATGTCTCCTCGATTTTGATGATGATGTTGATAATAGAAAATGTATTCTTGATGAGGATGTATTCCTTCAAAAGTGATCCTTGGCTCAAAGAGAGGGAGATCACCTTGATTCCTTTGATGACGATGAAAATGCCTTCTTCTTGCTTCTTTGGATGATGGAGTAGGATGTAGTGGCTTTCCCAAGTCGTTTCAAATGTTGAGTCTTTCTTTGAGTGGATGTTTGGTCCTTGAGGTCTTATTTTCCTTGTTCAATGTGTAAGATTTCCAAGAATGCTTCAATTGAAGAGCCCTTCCATGAATGAGTTAGGGTTTTGAGGTCTTCTTTGATGTTTCTTAGTTACTTCAAGAGATGAGAGGGTTAGTCATTCTTGATGATTGATTCTCTTGTAAAAGATGTCTTCATTGTGCTTCAACCCTCGAGTGTCCTTTAAGATGCCTTTCCTTGTATTGTCACCTTAGCTCTGATGCCATGTCGAGAAATCTAGGGTAGCTAGATTATATGATTTCTCTTACTTTGATAACTGCTTAAGACATAATTTTACTTAACTTGATTAGATTCTTCTTTCACTTGATTATTATTAGTCTTCTTTATCATCAAACAACTACTAACAATAAAATCGATCATACAATAAGGCACAAGATGTAGGCTATTAGCCAGGGCCAAAACCTCTCCTCTTGATAGGAAAACCCACAAGAATTCTTCTTCTTATAGAATCTTCAATTTACGAACTCCAAGACCTATGACCCTTGACCAAGACTCTCCAAGGCCAAGTCAAATATGACCTTTTCCTTCCAGCAAGTCCTGTAATTTTGACCTCCAGTAAATTCTACTTCCCAATATATTCTTCTGCAATTTCGACTCCTCTAGCAGATTCTTCTGCAACTTCAACCCCTCCAGCAGATTCTTCTACAACTTCAACCCCTCCAGTGGATTCTTCTGTAACTTCGTCCTTCGAGCAGATTCTTCTGTAGAAACCCTAAGTGACACGTGTGAAGTGATGATGGAGACCTTGTCCTTCTTTTCTTCTTCGCTAGAGATGATCCCTTCTTCTTATCAACTTGGCTTGCAAGATAGATTTCCTTCGACCCACAAACTCGGCCTTCTTGAAGTGATTGCAACTCGATTTCTATTGATGCAAGATGATGCCATAGCCTTCATGAAGGTGGAGAATATAGCCCAAAAACAAATCAGAAAACTCACTTTTCTTGTCTTCTTCTAGTCTCTCTCTTCTTCACACTTCTTGCTCTTCCTAGTAAATATTGGTGAGTGAACATGCATGTCTTCCAATTGAGTTCTAAGTCTCCTTTATATAGGTCTTCCAATATGTTGAATTACACCTTTTAGGCGGATTTGTCCATGTGTGTAGAACGACTTGATCTTTGCACCATGACAAGATCTTGGAGGGTCTTTTGACTTTATTTTGATTCAAAAAAAAATTTCTTTACAATGTGTAACATGCCCAAATGGGTGTCTTCAATACATGACAATGGCTTAATTGACTTTATGACAAACCTAGAAGCACTCAATGGATGCTTGACCTAAAAATAAATTTCCCTTGAGCATGAAAACCATGCCTCAAGAACAACAATAATAAATTTATTTTTCTCTTTATATAAAATCATGATTACACGTGTCATTATGAAGACCAAACCTAGTTACATATTTCAACAGTTCGAACTATAAACATACTTCATGTCACGCATCAAAGCACTAAATATGGAAATTTCACATCTTACGATTGACATGCTAATAATTCCTCTTACTTTGTAATTTAAGAATTTTGCTCATTTCTCATTGTCTAGTTGTGCAACATCCAACCCAATTGTGATTCTATACAAACTATTACTTATTAGTAGATCCTCCATGAAGAATTTCCAAGAGTACTAATTTTTACCTATTAATCAAACCTCACTTTGCATATTTCTTGTTGTCTAGTGGTGCAACATCTAGCTCAAGGGTGATTCAATGCAAACTTTTACTTCTAATTAATGTTCAGATTTTGGGGGTAGCATCGGATGTGTTCTAGCTCCGAAATTTTATGGAGGAGCTAGAGTACATGAGATCTCCAAGACCCATAATGTGTTTGGAGAAATTCCATTTAGTTTAAGAGTTATTCAAATAATTAATCTTTTTAATTAAGGACCCTAAGTCTAACTTAGGAAAATTAAAAGATTAAAGTAAATTAAACTAAACATGTGATGAGAATTGTCTAAGTGACATGGATCAAGCAATTTCTAATCTTAGTCGTTGATTAGAGATTAGATCACAGTCGTTGGTTTGCCAACGAGAAAAGTATAAGAGAAGGGATTGGGGTCATTTGGAGGATACACACATTGGTAGAGCACTGAAGCTAAGCTGAAATTCTAGGGCGTGGTTTGCTAAGAATTTCAGAGAGAGTTTGCAATGCAGCAGTATTGGGGATGGATTCTGATCCAAGGCCAAGAATACAACATCGACAGAGAGGCAGCATATCCACCAGTGCAGGGGCCAGCCAGAGCTACACAGTTCAACTAGAGCCCAGTCAGCGACAACGCAGAGGCAGCATGAGCCCTTCAGGGGTCACGCAGGCCCAGTCAAGGTAGCGCAGGGGCAACGTAAGCCCAGAGAGGGTGACGCAGGTCCTTCCAGAGCATCGCAAAGGATAATGCAGGTCAAAAAGGTTGACGCAGAGGGCCGAGGAGAAGGGTTGGGGTTTCCAGTGGGCCAGAAAGGGCTCAAGTTCTGTAAATCTCGTTTGAGGGTGTGAATCAACCATATTTTTTGTCTCTGAGTTAAAGAGGTATTACTGTTGTGATTTTCTCTGTAGGGCCAACCATGTCTAGTGCCCAAAAATTGTTGTAATCAGATTATGCACAATAACAAAACCCTCTAGAGCTCGCTGCACCGGTTTTCCCGGATTGGTTTTTTCTGGGGACATTTGTACGAAAAATCTGTCACTTTGTCATATGTGTGTTATATTCAGTAAATGATATGTATGTGTACCCTGCTATTGTAATTCGTTGTTTTTCTGAATATTCATATTAATAACTTGTATAAATAATCAAGTAGGAGAAGTAAATCAATAGTTAGCAGTAGGGTTTCTTAGATTAAGAAATTTTCACATGGTTCCAAAGCATTGTAGATCAAGCTGAATCACCAGCGAAGTGGCCGAAGAATTTTTTGCTGTAGAGGAGGCAGTTGAAGCAACAGAGTTCTGAAGAGGACAACGCAACACCAAGAGGACGCAGTCCCAGGAGAGGCCACGCAAGGGCTGACGTAGTCCCAGCTGAGTGACACAGAAGCAGCGGAGAGCCTTCAAGAGTGACACATGAACATCATGCGCTACGCTGAGCTAGTTTGCTCATGTAGAGGCCAACCAGAGGAACGCAATCCAGTTTTGAGATTGTTGTGAAGATTTGCTAGAATCCGGAAGCAGAGCTTTAGATCTTCAGAGGTTGCTGGTGTGGTGGAGGTTCTGCCGATGCAAAATTGTGCCTAGCTAAGTTTACAAAGAGCAAGAGGAGAACAACTGCTCAACAGATTTTTGCCAAAGAAGTCTGAGGATCGATCAGGAGGGTGATCGAAGAGGGTTGTTTCATAAGATTTGGAAGATTTCCAAGGAGGGAAGTCGGTTGTCAGAGGGAGAAGTTACTGTAGAGGGTGCCTTTTGCCAAGGACCCTAGATACGGGCTTCTGTTGAGAGTAACAACAACAACGGGGAGAAGAGTATATGTTTCAAAGATTTCTTTGAGCTAGATGGTGCCATACAGACTACGTGATCAAGATAGGTTGGACGACTAGTCCAACTTTGCTATCTGGAAGGCCAGAATCCTGACGGTCCTGGAGACATATGCACTACAGGAGCATGCAGAGAACATCTTGGTTATACCAACCGATGATGTTCGTCTCGCAAAGCATAATGAAGCAAAGGCGCATGCTAAGCTCTTCATCATGGACGAGGTCAAGGATCATGTGGTCCCACACCGCCGAGAAGAAGACAACCAATGCCATGTGGACAAAGTTGACCACAATGTATCAAGGGAAATTTGTCCAGAAGAAGATGCTTCTGGAGAACCAGATGAGGTTGTTTGCGATGAATAAGGGAGAGGAAATCGATCCTTTCCTCTTTAGGATGTTGTCGATCCGGGATCAACTGATTGCCATGGGGGTCAAGGTGGATGATGATGTCATGGTGAGGATTGCTCTAAATGCAATCACAGATGATTCAGAAATGTCTGTCCAAAGAATCTTGGGTAGATAAGACCTTTCAAGCTGGGACGACATGTGGGCTATCCTCCAACAAGAGAAAATTTGCCGGATCACCAAGAGACAAGCCAACACCAAATCCAACAAAGTGAAGAAGGAGGAAGAGGAAGACGCAGCCCTTGCATCTAAGAAGCAGCAAGGGAAAAAGAAGAGGGATCTATCCAAGATCCGTTGCTTCAGGTGTGGTGAAGTTGGACACTTTGCCACCACTTGTCCTCTAAGGAAGAAGGACAAGGAAGATGAATCCAAGGCTGCGACAACTAAAGAAGACAATGGCTCTGATGATTATGTGGCCATGAGTACTCATGTGCCTCGAGAGAAGAGGTGGGGCGATATTGATCTATAGAACAACTACAGATGGAAGGCAGGATCCTTGAGGTGCCCAACTCTTGGATCACATACGTGCTACGGGAGCCTTAAGACAGTAGCAGGTATGACTGGAGCAGTGGGTGCAGAAGATCACAGTGAAGCAGAGGGCAGAGCTGGGACGTTGTAGAGGGAACAACATAGTGCAGATGCAGCAGCAACGTAGAAGTAGCAGCCTAGAGGGGCTAGTGGGACTTCAGCAACGCAGAGGGAGAAGTGCTTACGCAGTGCAAAGTTGTAGCCGACTAACTTGTCTATCAGTGATTGGGCAGGGGCCCTTCAGTTTCTTACTTCTCAACAACTGAGTTGCAGTGCAGCAGTTAGCAGTGGCAGTGCTATGGGAAGCATGATGCATCAATTTGAGAGGGAGCTGCAGTGCAGATGTGGCAGAGTCATGGGCAGCAGTACAGAGTGCAACAACAACGCAGTGATGGAGGACAATAGGCCAAGCATCAGTACGAAGAACAATGTCAGAGATCAAGGTAGTACATCAGTGTGGATGTATTGTTAGAGCACATTCCTCGCTAAGAGGGAGTGTTGTGATTTTGGGGTAGCATCAGATGTGCTCTAGCTCCGAAATTTTGTGGAGGAGCTGGAGTACATGAGATCCCCAAGACCCAAAAAGTGTTTGGAGAAATTCCATCTGGTTTAAGAGTTATTCAAATAATTAATATTTTTAATTAAGGACCCTAAGTCAAACTTAAGAAAATTAAAAGATTAAAGTGAATTAAATTAAACATGTGATGAGAATGTTCACAGTGACGTGGATCAAGCAGCTTCTAATCTTAGTCGTTGATTAGAGATTAGATCATGACCATGGGTTTTCCAACGAGAAAAGTATAAGAAAAGGGCTTGGGGTCAGTTGGAGGATACACATATTGGCAGAGCATTGAAGCTAAGCCGAAATTCTAGGGCGTGGTTTGCTAAGAATTTCAGAGAGTTTGCAGTGCAGTGAGGGGCAGTATTGGCGAGGGATTCTGATCCAAGGCCAAGAATACAACAGCGGCAGAGAGGCAGCATATCCAGCAGCACAAAGGCCAACCAAAGCTACGCAGTTCAATCAGAGCTCAGTTAGAGGCAATGCAGAGGCAGCAGGAGCCCTTCAATGGTAACACAGGCCCAGTCAGGGCACCGTTAGCCCAGAGAGGGCGACGCAGGCCCTTACAGAGCAACGCAGAGGCTAACGCAGGCCCTTCTAGAGCAACGCAGAGGCTGACGCAGGCTAGAAAGGCTGACGCAGAGGGCTGAGGAGCAACACTGGGGTTTCCGGTGGGCCAGAAAGGGCTCGAGTTCTGTAAATCTCGTTTGAGGGTGTGAATCAGCCATATTTTCTATCTTTGAGTGAAAGAGGTATTACTGATGTGATTTTCTTTGTAGGGCCAACAATGTCTAGTGCCCAGAAATTGTTGTATTCAGATTATGCATAATAACAAGACCCTCCAGAGCTAGCTACACCGGTTTTCCCGCATTGGGTTTTTCCGAGGACATTTGTCCAAAAAAATTGTGTCATTTTTTCATATGTGCATTATATTCAGTAATTGATCTGTATGTGTAGGCTACTATTTGTGTTTACTTCATTGTTTTTCTGAATATTTAGATTAATAAATTGTATAAATAATCAAGTAGGAGAAGTAAATCAATAGTTAGCAGTAGGGTTTCTTAGATTAAGAAAATTTGACAAGTCCTCCATGTAGAATTCTAGGAATAATAATTTGTATTTATTAACCAAATCTCATGATGATTAGAAGTAGCCGTTTTGTAAAATGAGAAAATATGATAGCCATTATGTAGATCTCAAAAAATAGTTAAATTGTTAAATGAGAGAGAAAGAGAGAGAGAATCAAATCCAACTATATGTGAAAAAGTTATGCCCCTAGAAAGTGGCAAAAATGAAGATGAACTATGCAAGTCCAGTAAAAATCAACTTTCAATGCATCATATAGCAAAATAATCTAAAATCACCTATGCCCTTGTGTCAAAGACTCAAAAAACACATAGACCAATAAAAATAACACCCAAATCCATGTCCAAATGACAAAGTTATATTAGTTTAAAATTTATGTCTAAAAGCTAATTATGAATATGTGCAAAGGGGGACTAAAATGCCATGTGGCATTATTTGATTGGTTTGATGAATAGGCAACTAACCATACTTAACAATTAGGTAGTTATTGAGTAGCATTGTGTAAGCTAACTAGGTTAAAATGATGATGTACTCCCTATGGTGAGGACATATGTTGTGTAGAGTTGTGACATTGACATGGCAACATGTAATGTTGCTACATGGCATCATTGATAATGTGGCACACTAAAGTAAATGGTACCATGTGGATAGTAAGATCACATGGATGAGAGAGCATAATCAAAGGTCACAATGTCAATTTTGGAGGTTGCATGAAAAGGAGGTCCACATGGATGAAAACCATGTGAAGGGTCTTTATTACCAAGGAGTTGTAGGTCAAAGGGTTCACGATTGGATGTAGGACTGTGAAGGTACCAAGGTAAAGGGTAATATCATTGGAGAATTACACGAAGTATTGAGGGGGCACCATGATAGGAGGAACATTACCCTAAGAATTGGGAGTACAATCCAAATCAGAGAGAGCACAAGAGGGTGGAAAGATAAGGGGGAAATCATGTGGAGCTTACAAATGCAATTGTCACAATATAAGGAGGGCATCAAAAAGGGCTAACACTAGCTAGATATGCAAGTGTTTATGACAAAAGAGACGTGATTGATGATTAGATAAGGGCATCATTAGGGGAGTCCATAATAGAAAAGGGATAAATCACACCAATAATGGGGGAGGTTGTCGAAAACTACCATAAGCGTCCAATCACTAGAAAAGTAGAGGATGATAAAAAAAAGCTCCAAACATGTAAAAAAACCAAGGTCAAAGAAAAAAATTGAATTTGTTAATGACATTTCAAGAAATTAACCAAAAAAATACATCAACAAAAGACTTACAAAATCCCTTATATAGATGAGAAAATAAGCAGATCATAGGCATCTGAAGTTTGTTTCCCATGAAATGAGAAGTGTTCTTGGCTAATTTGGCCACTCCCAACTCAATTGCACAATTGTATTGGTCCAAAAAGACACCAAAATTTCTAAATCTATGAAGTGCACACACAACTAGCTTGTAAAAACTTATAATCTAATATGTTCCATAATCAAAATTTACCTTGGAACAACTCCAATAATATGTCCAAAATTGCACATGAACGCAAGATCATAACATAATAGCATAACCACAAATGGCATTGGATATACATGGTAAACACAATTATAAAATAATAGCAAAGTCACAAATGACATAAGATATACATGATAAGACCCTTCAAAGAGAAACGTCCACGAATCAAATGGGTTGAGCTCTATTATTTCTCTATCAACTCTTTTCTAATATAATGAAAACCCAAGTCCTTTATTTATAAACAAATACTTCGTGTGATTTTCTCATTTATTTTTAGTTCACCAAACCCTAACTTGGATTCTCAATGTAAACTTGATCTTAATAAATCTATTGATATGGATAATTACAAAGTTATTTATTGTGCAAATTTAATTTATTGGATATGCACAAATAACTAACATTATTCACATAATTAAGCCACTAAGGAACATTTCCTTCACACTTTCTTCATTATGGTTTTGTTTTGGGAATTTTCGAAGTGCATAGTAATGGTTTTTTAAGGTCTTTCAATTTATTGATCCCTCGATTGTTTCAAGTTTAGGATTGGCAGTGCAATATTCATGATATTTGTTGAAGAAATCATGTCTCATCTCCTCCCAATATTTCTTAGTCTTTCTTGAGACTCGAACCATAACAATATATTTTAATATAGACATAAAATATTCAACTTTTTTCCAGCTTTGATATGGTGATGCCTACTAGATATATGATTTTGAACTCAAATATAAATGAGTCATATTCTTCATGCAGGTTTTCATAAAACCACACAAAATTATTAATGGGAATTGTCTTTCTTTTTCCAAAAATATCATCATTGATAGGAAGCACAATAATAAAAGTGATTTCATCATTGTTGCATATTATTTTTCTTTAGGTGTTAGGCATGGTGTTTGAATATATATATATATATATATATATATATATATATATATATTGAAAATATTTGGATTGGGTAAGGATGGAATTCACTTCTTCGAGAACTAATGACACCTTATTTGGTTTTCACAGATTCACAAGTTGTGCTCCTTGAATTTTCCCAAAAAATTGAGGCATGTCTCCAACAATAGCACCAAGAATGTTGGGTAAGATCTTAACTAAGTATTATGACATGTCCTCCCCCCCTTTCGTGTCACGTATTTCATGCGTCAAACATGACACATGTCTAACATGAATTTGACTCGTGTCTTGTTTGCAGGACACGAGTTTGACTGGTATCTAACACAAGCCCTATTAGTGTCCCGAAATTTGGACATGCTCTCAAAGGTTTTGTAGTGTAACTAAGGGTGATTAAACAATGTTAGAAGAGATTCTAAGTGTTGAGAAGTGGATTTGTCTAGGTCCTATTAATGCTATACAATTAATGGTAATGTTAAATTCTAAAAGTAAAAGGATTACTTAATTTTTTAGCATTACCATTAATTGACTCAAGATGTTTAAGAGTGGTTCTGACCTCATTGGATTTGATATGGAGAAAATAGAATTTTAGATCCCACTCAAGATCCAACAGACCTAATAGTTTTCAGGATTTGAAGAATGAGGGAATTGTAATATTTCCATTGGACTCTGTCATGAATGAGAATATGGTACTAGAATTTAATTAATAGGACTAAGTCCTCTATGTACCTCAATGCCGGTGGCATTGATTGTTGAACTCCTTTGTCATGATCATGATAAAAAAAGTACCTATCACTCAAACTGAATCTTGATTTGACTATTAAGCTTTTTCTATCATACTTTAATGCTTTTCGGGTGATACTGATGATGAGGATGCCAATATAGGCAATGTTTTTGATGATATGTAGTATTCGTTAATTGTCATAGCATGATTTTTTGGACTCTACAGAGCATTTAGAGCCTCTTTGTCAATGTATTTTTAGTTCAGAGATGGATTGCACTCATTGCTATTTTGGTTATATGCATTAGTTGTATGATTGAATTTGTATCATCATCATGTAAATGTTTGATATATTTCATATTTTAGGTGTAATTAACTAATTTGATATATTTTTAATATATAATATATAACTTTTCATCTGTGTCATGTTCTAGAGGGTCATTGTGTCACATGTCAGATACTTGTATTTTCATGTCCACTATGTCTCATGTCCTCATGTCAAGTGACTTAGGATCTTAGGGATCAAATTATGCTTCTTGGTTTCACCACTAAGAACTTGTCAAATAAGTCAAACAAACAACATTAGCTTCCAACATGTCATTCAACTCACAACCCGAATTGCTTATTATTATTATTATTATTATGGTATTTCTATGTCATAGAGAGACAAACTATTGCTTTGAATTAAAAATGCCAAGAATATACCATATCACACATCCATTCAACCACATAACACTCTTTGGAGTTCAAAACTAACATTTGCAATACAAAGATACCATTGTAATAACCATTTCACAAACCCATTCAACGATATACCACCATCGGAATTCAAAACCAGATTTGCAACTATGAAATATATCATTGCAATAAAGAAATTAGATATGTGTTATTACATATTTGTTGAAATCATACAAAAATCTAATTTGACAAGAGGAAGGGGTGGTTGTCTCGTGATGCTATGGGACCCATCCAAATGACAATTGACTAGATGCACTAACTTGCCAAGACAACTACACACATGAATATACACAGCGTTGAAGGCCCAAATACAGCTCATGCCTCCACTCCACCTTTCACAGTGAAATAAAGTGAAATAAGAGGACACATGTTCATAGTAAAAATATACCGAGAATTACATTAAAGAGAACTAATTATGGCTAATTAAATTTAACTTATAAAAAGGCATGTAATCAGCATTCAAGGTGCCCTCACATCAAGGTGGGCGTAGTTATTGTTCCACCTTAACTAACCTCTATATATCATCCAAAAATATACAATGGTCTTGCAAATGTGTTAGAACTTGGTTCAAATATCCATGTGTGACCGCTCTGTTACCTATCAAAAATAGCCACCATGGCAAGGGCATGATGAAACAATGTGGTGGATGATGTATGATGGGCCCCAATGTTGAGGACAATAATATAATTCGATTATAGCACAGTACCTATGCTTTGTACTTCCCAAACATGAGTTAAACTAGAGTATGAAACACGAATTAACCTAGGGTACACAACAAATACAAAAACAATTCACCACATGTTTGAGTTCATGTAAATTTGAAGATATAACCAAATATGAAACTAAGTCTTCAACCATTGATGACGAGATTTTTTTATCCATGAAAAACAATCTCAAAGTGAGATTTAATTCTTTATTTACAAGTTATAAAAAGTTACTTGGACGTTTTTGTAGCTAAACATGATACCAATCTTCTCACAGACCAAAAGGAATTTCTATAACATATTAAACCATATTCAACTGGCATAAAGACTAAAATGAATTAGTTGAATATGGAGACCAATGCAATAATTTAAATTTTGAAATAATGTACCAAATGAAAATGTATTACAAAAAGTATTTCATTCGAACATCTCTCCTCATGGCATTGTATACTGCTTGAACCTGTAATATGAAAGATGATTTGATGAGTGATTGGAGACCTCCAAGAATCAAAAACTTAAGTTGTGATTAGAAAACTATAACAACAACAGGGATGCACCTCCATATAACTTTGTGAACAAAACAATCATATGCCACAACGAAGAGTGAAATAAATATCTACAATGTAGTTTTGAGATGCTTTCTCTTCTATATTGAAGCATCGAGGCAAGATTGAAACGACTTTAAATATCATGCCAAAGCAGTTTTGTGACGTTTGTTTTTATTCACCTATTTATGTAAGTTTTGGTTTAGATGATGCATAAGGTGTGCTTCAATGTGTTACCATTTAGCAATGTTTGCATAAGTTGATTTCTATTTAAAATTTATACAACTTAGCCCACTTAAATATGCTTTCTGTATGTGGTTTTCAATTTCTAATGCAATTTTTCTTTTACCATCAAAAACTGTCTCTGACTACCAGCTTTCTTCAACCATCCCAACTTTTGAGATGATAAACTAGTTACTTTCAACCTCCTCGCCCAATTTTTAACCTAGTTATGGAGTACTTGGGGGAGTGATTTTGTCAACAACATAAAGAATACCATTCCCACTACAATGTGTGAGAATAAAATACTAACATATGGGATTTTATGGTTATACATTGTGGACTGATCACTAACATCTCACTCCCTTTTAAGGTTTGCCATTGCCACCAAAAGGATTGGGGCAATTAGAGAAATATGCTAATGACAAAGAGATTGATCTAACAGAAATAACTCTAGAAGGCCAAACAAACTGAAGGAAAGTGAAGGCCATGGAAAGAAACAACCGATTCTTGAGGCAGCATCAGAAAATGAAGTGCCCATAATTTTGCTTCTGGTAGAAACTTTTATTAAGACCAACTCAACAGTTAACGTAAAATAAAATTGAAAGTTTGAACCACAAGAGCCTTGATATGTGCATTATTAATAAGTTATTTTTCAAATGAAAGTGAAACAATGCAATAAAAAGATAATCGGATTTGAATCATTGCCAAAGAATACCATAAGAAACAAATACAACACTCGTTACAAAAGAAATAAAGGTACAAGAATTCAACTACACTAGTGAAAATTGAAGTTAAAGAAAAGCAAGAAGAATGAGAATAAAATGACTTCAAAATAAATCCACCAATTTTTGGTATAATGTTCAAGGAAACAATCTATCATAAAGGCATGGAATTTGAATCACATATTTGAAGCCATGAAAGACATGAAAAATATAATTCTCCAAGCATGGTTCTCTCAAACTAGAAGCATCTTCACATTCCTCCTATAGAAATTTTGAAAAAAATGCAGCTCAATGCAAATTTAGAAATTTCACATCAACCTTGAGGTTCCCCATATCTATTTCCTATGAACTTTCAACCTTAGGGCTAAATATGAAATGTAAATTACAATAGTATATATTTCACATACGTCCAACCAGATACACAGTACAACTGAAAACATAAACAATGAAAATTTGAACTTCAAGTGGGAAATATTTCCAACCGTTAGGGCACAAGTCCCAACATATAATGGATCTGAAATTTATTTATCGTTGAAAGTTGTGGCAGCTATCGGATGAATTTCCTCATAAGAACCCAACTACCAAGGAGGAACCATTGTGCCCCAAAAAGAGAATTCAAAATTGATAAAAGAAATATTGTTATTGATATGTTTGGGGTACTCCTTCTATTATTTAATATGACAACTTTATCTGGGCAAGCAATAATCAAATCAATTGGTAAATTTATTTATAAGTATTCATGTGTAAATTGAAAGGGTTTTCAATCAAGTCGGCTTTACAAAATGAAGGATTTTCATGGCCACTAAAGGCACACCTTGGCTCCTCATCGATTAGTATAAATTTACAAGCCTTGAAGCTCATTCAACACACAACAACATACTCCTTTGATCTGAGATTTCAGTGGAAAGGGAAGTTCTGCTCCAGCATTCGTAGGGAGTTTATCTTTGATCTATTTTGTGGTGAGGATGTTCAACTATGTGGCCTATTCTCTGTGGCATACTCTCCTTCAGCAGTGCAGCCTATGTTCAACCTTTCTATGTATTCTTGTTGACCGAATTGGACAGGGTAAGTCTGCGCTGGTTTGAAGTCAACTTTTGTCATGGTTCATGCCCTAGTTAGGGCTACTTCTGTGGACATGTAGCTGTATTAAAGGACTGTCTTAACTAGCTCAAGTCTGTGCACATTGGAGAGGGCCGAGACCCAAAGAAGGTGAGTAAAATGATTGGTTTATGTCTGTGTTAAAGGCCACAGGCAATTCTGTCCAGTACACAAGGACCGAGTCTCTGTTTTGGGAAGGCTGTTATGCCTAATAAGTAGCTGAAGATGGGCTGAGTCCTTCTCCAAGGACAATGAAGTGATTTGAGGGAGATAGAGCCCTAATCTAGGCCTGAAGTGAGTGTCACAGTAAGCCCTAATCTGTAATATTCCCAAATAGGGAATGCAGCAATATATAAAAGATATGCACAAAAATAACACAGATCACCAAGGAGGCAGCAGGAGGCCAATAAGAAGACCTTCTAAATGTATTTACAATAGCAAAATAGATGTACAATGAGGCCCATAAGATATACAACAGAAAATAGAAGTCTCCAATAGAAGAAAATCCTCAAAAAAAGGTGCTGCAACCATGTATTAAGACTGAAAAAAGCTTGACAGCGTTATTTTAATGAGCTACAATGGCTGTTGATTACACTTTAGATCTAGAGCAAATCAGTGCATGAAAAGTCAGATCTGTAACAAATCCATACACTAGATAGGCTCTTCTTCAAAATCCCCTTGGGGTTTTCAGCAGAAGACCTTGTACAAGGAGTAGATTTGAGATCTAAATCTGCAGATCTGCATAAATATTCAGATATTCAGGAATATTCAGATCTGACCTGATATGTACAATAAAATGATCCTCTTCAATGGATCTCAAAGGTGAAGGGCAGATCCCCAACACTTGAAAACCACTCCTCCAAAAGATGTACCAAAAGACCCTGCAACAACACCTACAGGAAAAACGCAGATCTGGAAGTAAAACTGTGTTGTAGGGTTTAGAACATAGTTGGCCACATGCCAAGATCTGAAAATGATGCTTCAATGATCCAATACTCTCTTGCCAATGGGATAGAAGCCTTCCCCACTGAAAATGAACACTAGAATGGTCTAGATCTGGTAGATCTAGTCTCTACTCGCTGTAGCTTTCAAAGACAACCAAACCCTCAACAGGATCTACGTTGTAGTTGGAAGAAGAAGCTTGGCCTCAAGCCAGATAGTGGACTATGCCATACAAGACTCTCCCAAGAGCTACTCAATGGGAAGAGGTGGGATTCCCGATCAAGAACACCCAATGCTAAACAACATTTGCAATCTAGGCTAAACAACCAAAGAAAGTTGTATGTCTAAACAGACAATACTTTAAAAATTCAATATCATTCAACAACCTTTTGATGTTGCCATCCTCTTCCTTTTATAAGTTAAGAGCTTATAAACCCTAAACCACCTTCAATGAAATAGCTTCTTTTACACAAGCCATCTCCATCTAAAATTGCGTTGTGTCTCATTGATGGCCACTCCTCCAAGACAGCGCTGTAGATTTGGTCATGGTTGACCCAGTCAAAATATCCAGCCCCTTTCACACCTAAGGGTGCTTGCTTACAATGCCAAGATTTAGCTTTTTTTCACATTTGGCATTGATTTATTTATTGTTTAGGAGTTTTATGAACCTCCTTTACATTTTTATTCATGAAACAGAAAAATAAAACAAAAATGAATATTCCCATTAACTTAGGATTAATTGGGAATATTATAGTCCTTCCCTCCCAAATGTTGCTTGTCCTTGAGCAACTAATAAGGTGAGTGCTGCAACTCTTCTCCCCCTCCATTGGTGACACCATCATGTGATAAGCTTCCTCCATAAGCTAAGTGTTCACCAATCCAACCTTCCATGAATTGTTCCTCCAAAATTCTCATGAGATGTAAATAGTCCATCCCACAAGGAGTTAATAACTCAAATGAAACAAACATGGCTTGCCCAATGTCATCCCTGAAAGATGTAGCATAAGATACATGGAGAACCTCCATCCCATAGGACACATACATACCTCCCATCCTCCCTCCATACATCCCCATAAAAGTACAAGTATATCATCAATGTATGGGAGCAAAACAATATACATACAAATAGAAATTTGTGCATATGGAGGTGGGTCATAATCCCACATTTGGAACCAGCGCAGTGCATCTCCTGCCTGTGTCAGCTCTAGATGTGGTAAGTGGTTTCCCTCCACTTACTTGCCGCCCATGTTATCTCACTATGGTTGAAAGTGTGAGATATATTTGGTGCCTTAGGAAAGCACCCATCATAATGAAAAAGCTCCCTTTGTCCACCAAGGAAGTGGCCAAGTTCAGAAATTATTGTGGCCCAATGTTGGCCATGAAGTTTACAAGATATAATACTCCTCTTTAGAGTCATGTCCTGCATAAACATGGTGAAAGAATGCATACAATCAAAAAATAAAACATGTTTTACATGAGCATGTTCTTCACCTACAATCCTCCTCATACAAATGGAGTGGTGCATAGATTTATCTCCTCTCTCAAAAGAAGGAAGAGATGGTTGAAAAAACTCTTTCATAGTCATGTTGCTATCCCAACTCCACATGGTCCATGCATTCTTGAAAATGTTGATGTAGTTCTCCTTCAAAGCCTTCCCAATCAAAGCTCCTCATGATGATGTTGTAGACCTTCATGAAATATTTGTGGCTGAAACAGAACTCTTTATAAGTTCTTTGTAGCAACTTCTCCTTGAGCTTGGAGGCTCTAGACAAGAAGATCCTACCATGATGATAGATGACTCCTGCTTGGACTAAATAGCCCTCTACATGCAGCTGGTCATCAAGTATCATACAAGTGTGAAGATCCTTGGAATAATCGACCAACAGTTGGGATTTCCATTATGGATCTAAACTACCCAACAATTACAGCGCTGATGATGCATCAACAAAAATGTTTGTCATGTTGCTGCTCTCCTCCTTGACATCTCCCATGCCAAAGGTATATGTTGGAAGGCCATTCCTTCCATTCTTCTCCTCCCACAGTGCAGAATCAAAAATGAGAGTGGGTGATGATGATAAGGGAAGAAGATCTCCCTCCTCCTTGAGCCTACCCAAGCCTCCCAACGCTATATCATTTTCTTCCGATGCTCCCATCCCTCCTGGATCTGAATTTGGAGCACCATGTTGTGAGATATCTCCCACAAAAACTGAATCAAGTGGCCTCCCAGGTGGTTTGCCTCTAGATAAGAGTGTTCCATGCAGAAATCTCATGAGCATGATAGATGGGACTGTAAGGTCCTTGCTTCCACTACGCAAATCCATCTCTGTTTTTTGTGTGGAAGTGGTATGTGAGGGATATGTATGCATGCCTTTGATCATTTGGGTTTCACCACTCTTCTTGTCCACCCATTCCATTTGCAAAGCCTCCCAATCAGTGGTGACTTTTCCCAATGTAATCAACCATTGAACACCCAAAATCACATTGGTGTCAAGTATGTCAACCACAAAGAAGTGATCAACCAATGTATAAGTTCCATGGTGACTGAAAGTGATGAGAAATAATGCATGCATTGCATTGTTCTATCTCCTGGGACCAAAATAGAGAATCCCTCAAAAGTATCAGTGGGTATTGCCCTCCTTTGCACTAGATGGGCATCAATGAAATTGTGGGTTGCCCCATTATCAATCAAAACAGAGACCCTCTGATTCAAGATGGAACCTTGAACTCTTAAGGTCAAGTACTTGGGTACTCCCCTCAAAGATGCAAGAGCCCCTCCAATAGGAGCAAATGCTCCATCCCCATCTCCTAATGGTGTTGGCTCTCCTCTTGCAATGTCAGCGCTGTGACCTCTTCTTGGTTCATCTTCTTCTTCCTCCTCAACATCTGAGAAGACCTTTATGTAATGTGTTTTTCCAGCAGCACATCTATGTCCAGGTGCCCATGATTCTTGGCAAGTGAAGCATAGCTTCATTTTTCTTAGATCTCTCTGGACTTCATCATCAAGAGGCTTCTTGTATGAGCTCTCCTTGGAAGGAGCAGCTTTTTCTTCCTTTCCCTTTGAAGGAAAAGAGGGCTTATGCTGAAAGCTTGCCTTTGGTTTTGGCAAGGCATCTTGAAGGTCTCTAGCCCATTCAATAGCATCATGCAGGGTAGTGGGCTTGGTAGATTTAACCAACCCATGAAGAGATTCATCTAAACCATCAATGAACAGGTACACCCTTCTTGTTGCAGACAAATCAGGAACCATAACAGATAATCTTAAAAATTTAGAAATGTAAGACTCTGTATTACCTGATTGTTTCAACTTTGCAAGGCTCATGAATGGTGCCTCTGGATCTCTTCTATCAAATCTTTCCACTAGCCTTCTAGTGAACTCTGAATAGGTAGTCACATTGGAATGACCCAATGTAGACAAGCCATGGAACCACCAATTATGTGCTTTACCTTCAAAGTGCACCGCTGCAATCTTGATAGCCTCCATCTCTGGAACCTTGTTCAATTGAAAGTAGATGTCAAGTTTTTCTATCCATGATTTGGTAGAACTCTTGGATGACCCATCAAAGTTGGGTAGAAAGAATCTACCCATAGAGTGATGTCGATCATGATTCTGAATAAATCCACCACCTCTATGATGATGCTCTGGTCTTCTTTTGTCCTTGAGGTGACAAAACTCCTGAAAACTCAAGTGATCCTTGAATCTCTGATTTTGAGACTCATATTCTTCAAAATAGTCTTCAAGGGATTCTTTCTCTTGAAACCCTTCATTTCCCACGGCCAAAAAGGTAGGCATGGTAGAGCGTTGGGAAACATGTGGCTGATGCACTGGTTGATCATTCCAGTGATGAGACATGTCAGAGCTTTCTCCAAGATGGAATCCTTTAGGGGATTCTTTGATTCTGTCCAATCTCATCTCTTTGATCTCTCTAGCAAGATCTTGCATGGCTTTCAAAAGGATCTTAGGAAAACCCTTTTCTTCTTCTTCACTTCCAGATACAGGGGCTTTACCCTTGTCTTCATTGTCATTGGTGTAATCAAATTTCTTCTTCTATCTTCTCTTGATATACCTCTTCTCTCTGTCAGTAAGAGCTTCTTCTTCTTCAAAGACATATTGGCTTCTTAGAATGCACAGGTTGTGCCAAGATGATGCTCTGATACCACTGTAATATTCCCAAATAGGGAATGCAACAATATATAAAAGATATGCAGAAATAACGCAGATCACCAAGGAGACAGCAGGAAGCCAATAAGGAGACCTTATAAATGTATTTACAACAGCAAAATAGATGTACAATGAGGCCCATAAGATGTACAACAGGAAATAGAAGTCTCCAATAGAAGAAAATCCTCAAAAAGAGGTGCTGCAACCATGTATTAAGACTGAAAAAAGCTTGACAATGAGCTACAACGGCTGTTGATTACACTTTAGATCTAGAGCAAATCAGTGCATGAAAAGTCGGATCTATAACAGATACATACACTAGATAGGCTCTTCTTCAAAATCCCCTTGGGGTTTTCAGCAAAAGACCTTGTACAAGGAGTAGATTTGAGATCTAAATCTGCAGATCTGCAGAAATATTTAGATATTTAGGAGTATTCAAATCTGATCTAATATGTACAATAAAATGATCCTCTTCAATGGATCTCAAAGGTGAAGGGCAGATCCCCAACACTTGAAAACCACTCCTCCAAAAGATGTGCCAAAAGACCCTGCAACAGCACCTACAGGAAAAACGCAGATCTGGAAGTAAAACTGCGTTGTAGGGTTTAGAACATAGTTGGCCACATGCCAAGATTTGAAAATGATTCTCCAATGATCCAGCCCTCTACGCTGATGGGATGAAGCCTTCCCCCGCGAAAAACCTTTAGAATGGGTCTAGATGCAGCGGATGTCACCTCCACTTCTTTGCGACTTTCAGGAACAACCAAACCCTCAACAGGATCTGCGTTGTAGGTGGAAGAAGAAGCTTGGCCTCAAGCCAGATAGTGGACTATGCAACACAAGACTCTCCCAAGAGCTACTCAATGGGAAGAGGTGGGATTCCCAATCAGGAACACCCAATGCTAAACAACATTTGCAATCTAGGCTAAACAGTCAAAGAAATTTGTATGTCTAAGCAAACAATACTTCAGAAATTCAATATCATTCAACAACCTTTTGATGCTACCATCCTCTTCCTTTTGTAAGTTAAGAGCTTGTAAACCATAAACCACCTTCAATGAAATAGCTTCTTTTACACAAGCCATCTCCATCTAAAACTATATTGCGCCTCATTGATGGCCACTCCTCCAAGACAGCACTGTAGATTTGGTCATGGTTGACCCAGTCAAAATATCCAGCCCCTTTCACACCTAAGGGTGCTTGCTTACAATGCCAAGATTTAGCCTTTTTCACATTTGGCATTGATTTATTTACTGTTTAGGAGTTTTATGAACCTCCTTTACATTTTTATTCATGAAATAGAAAAATAAAATAAAAAAAAATATTCCCATTAGCTTAGGACTAATTTGGAATATTACATAATCAGAGGGCTCTAATCTCAGTCTTCAGAAGCACAGGGCCAAGTATAGGAGGGAAAAAGAAGAGATATGTATAATCGGTTTTACATGTGAGGTTTGCTAAAGTATGTCTGATTTTGGACGATGTTTGGGGCAACCTAAGGATAGTGTGTATGATCGGTTAGTGGCTGGATTGATGAGCCCTAGAATAATGACATATGGCAACAATGCCTATGTGTATGATAGTGACATGTAAAGCGTTTCTATATGACCATGATGATTGATAACTTCAGTAATGTATGGTAGAATCTTTATGATGGTATCTTCAGTAATGTATGACAGGTCCTTTATTTCCATGATATATGGCATTGTTCTTATGATAGACTTCCTGCTTATGTCCCATGCAGACTTTCTGAAAACCCTAGTGACAGAATGGATTGATAGGGGAGCAGGCATATTTCATGAGTTGTCATGGCATGTTGGGCGTACATGGGATTGTAGGATGATTAACCTACTCTGGCAAGAGTTGGTAGGAGGAGGTGGCATGGAAAAACCACCAGATAGGGTATTGTATGGAGACGATGCTCTCTCACCGGTATATTGGACACAGGAGCTACTGAGGATAGGATTTTTTGTTGAGGGCAGCAGCAGAAGAAGGGAGAAGAGTATTTGCTTCGACAACTTTTGAGCAAAGATGGCCGCACATGGATTGAGGGATCAAGACAAGTTGGATGGAGTATCCCCTTCGTCGTTTGCAAGGCCAGAATCTTGTCAGTTCTAGATGAAGATCGCATCAAAGATCACGCCGAGAAAGTTTGCGTTGTTCCTGTTGATGCTGATCTGTTGAAGAAGTATAAGGAAGCGCAAGCAAGGGCCAAGCACTTGATTATGGATGGGGTCAAGGATCATGTGGTCCCACGTATTGCTGAAAAAACACAGCAAATGAGATGTGGACAACGCCGACCACAATGTATCAAGGGACTTTTGTCCAAAGGACAATGCTTCTGGAGAATCAGCTTCAACTATTTCAGATGCATAAGGGAGAGGAAATCGACCCCTTCCTCATTAGATTGAAGGCGATTCGTGATCAGCTGGCTGCTATGGGGGCCACTCCTTATGAGGGTCTATTGGTCAGGACTGCCCTGAATGCAATGTCTGAAGAGTGGGAGACCTTTGTCCTAGGCATTTTGGGTAGATAAACACTTCCAAGTTGGGAAGACATGTGGGTAGCTCTTCGACAAGAAGAGATCAAGAGATTGACCAAGGCGAGCAACACCAACAGCAGAATCAAGATCAAGAAGGAGGAGGAGGAAGATGTGACTCTCGCATATAAGGGACAGCAGGGGCAGTGAGGGAAAAAGAAGAGAGACCTTTCAAAGGTCAGGTGCTTCAGATGTGGTGAACTAGCACATTTCGCCACTACTTGTCCTCAGAAGAAGAAGGGAAGGAAGACTGGGATTCAAAGGCTGCAGCAACAAAGGGTGATGAGGGGAGTGATGATGATGTGGCTATGAGCGCTCATGTGCCTCAAGAGAAGAGGTGGGGCGACAGATGGTGTAGGGGGCAGGATCCTTGAGGTGCCCAAACTCTTGGATCACATACGAGCTACGGGAGCCCTTAATGACAATAGTAGAGTGTCTGGAGTTAGTTGGTGCGGAGTATTGTGGAGGCACATTGGGAGAGCTAGGACGCTGAAGACTGGAGCAATGCAGAGCAGAGGCAGCAATAGTGCAGAGGCAATGCTTACGCAGTGCAGAGCAACAACACAGAGGCACCAGAGTGTCAGCGCAGATTAGCAGCAGAGGGTGTTTCAGTATCGAGATGCAACCAGACTGACTTGTCTATCAAGGTTTTGGGTGATGTCTTTCAGTTTCTTAACTCTCAACAACTGAGTTGCAGTGCAGTAGTTAGCAGTGGTAGTGCTATGGGCAGCATGATGCACATTTGAGAGGGAGCTGCAGTACAAATGAGGCAGTGACTGTGACAGAGTCATGGGCAGCAATACAAAAGGTAGCAACGCAATGGATGAGGTGCAACAAGCCAAGCATCAGTAGCACAGGATACTGATGCCATGGATCAGGGTGATGCTTCAGGATGAAGTGTTGCTAGAGCACATTCTTCGCTAAGAGGGAGTGTTGATTTTTGGGTAGCATCGGATGTGCTCTAGTTACGAAACTTTGTGGAGGGCTTAGAACACATGAGATCTCCAAGACCCAGAAATCGTTTGGAGAAATTCCACTCGGAGCTTAAGTTATTCAAATAATTAATTATTTTAATGGAGACCCTAAGTCTAACTTAGGGAAATTCAATAATTAAAGTGAATCAATTTAAACATGTGGGTGAGAATGTTCTAAGTGACGAGGATCAAGTCTTTTCTAATCTTAGCCATCGATTAGAGATTAGATCACAACCGTTGATTCGTCAACTGGAAAAGTATTCAAGGAAGACTTGGGGTCAGTTGGAGAACACAGACAAAGTGGTAACACTTGAGCTAAGTCAAAATTATGGGGCGCGGTTTGCTGAGAATTTTCGAGTGAGCTTGCAGTGCAACGAGAGGCAGTTCAGTAGTGGGATTTCAGATCTGAAGATGAGAATACATTAGCAGAGAGGCAAATCCGTACTAGAGGAGCATCGCAGGCCTAGGAGGGGTGACGCAGGCCCAATAGGGGTGACGCAAGCCCAGCTAGGCTCACGCAGAGCCAATGTAGAGGCTCACGCAGGCCCAAAGGGGTGACGCAAAGCAAGAGGAGCTACTGCAGAGCCATCAGAGGCAGCACTGGGGTTTCAGTGGGCCAGATAGGGCTCGTATTCAGTAGATCTGAAAGGGTGGCATAACCACATTGAAGGGTGATGCAGTGATTTCGTAGGCACCTATGGGGTTCTTCATCCTTAGCTGAATCAACCATATTATCTGTTTCCAGAGATAGAGGTACTTCTGTCGAGTTATTCTCTGTTGGGTAAACCACTATTGGTACCCTAGTTTGTATTCAGAAACTGCATAATAATAAAACCCTCAAGAGCTGCTGCACCGGTTTTCCCACATTTGGTTTTTCCGAGGACATTTGTCTGAAAAATCTCGTGTGTCCTTTGTCGAATGTGCTTAATTCTTCAGTACTTGATATGTATATTTGTGTAGGCTGCAATGTGTTTACTTCAATGTTTTCTGAATATTTCTGAAAATAACTTTTTAATTTAAAATTACAAGTAGGAGAAGTAAACCAGATTTCTACAGTAGAATTTATGTTAAGTGAATTCACAAATTATCACAGAGAATTCATAGCATTCTGCAAGAAGGAAGGGATCAAGAAGGAAATCATTGTACCTTATACACCTGACAGAATGGTCTGGCTAAAAGAAAGAACCAATCGATATTAGAAGTTGCTCCCGCTATGCTACATGATCATAAGGTACCAAAGTTTCTATGGGCTGAAGCAGTCAATACAATTGTCTATGTTCAGAACTGAGTGCCTCATCGAGCATTGAAGAATAAGACTCCAGAAGAAGTCTTCACAGGAAATAGGTCAGACATCAGCCATTTACGCATATTTGGATGTCCAATATTCTTCCATGTACTGAAAGATAAGAGGAATAAGTTGGAAGCTACAGGCAGAAAAGGTATCTTCATGGGTTATTGTGAAAACTCCAAGGCATACAGAATTTACATTCCGGGTCAAAGGAAGGTTGAGATTAGCAAAGATGTAACCTTTGATGAAGATGTAGCGCTTTGTAAAGCAAGGGATCTTCCTCTGCCTCAAAAGGAAGATGATGTTGAAAAGGATATCCGAGATATCCCCTTAGTACCTGAGTCAGAGATTGATGATAATCCAATAGACCTATGGATCCATTAGATCCACCTCCAAGTGATCCTCCTACAAGCAAAAGATCGTTGTGGCTTCGCGATACTTTGCAGGACAGTGAAAGGCATATTCCTGTTCGTCAATCATTCAAGGAAAGGAAGGAACCTTGCAGGTATCAAGGTTATCTAGCAGCCATGAGTACTTTGATTCAAGCTGAACCATCTTCATTTGAAGAAGCAGTAAAAGAGCAAGCATGGAAGGACACCATGACCAAAGAATATGAATCAATCGTGAAAAACGATGTATTGCATGTTGTACTGAGACCACATGGGAAGTCAGTTGTGGCTTCGAAATGGTTGTTCAAAATCAAGCATGGTGTTAATGGTAGCATCGAGAAGTACAAGGTGAGATTCATAGCTCGTGGTTTCTCTCAGAAAGAGGGAGAAGACTACGACGATATATTTGTTCCCATGGCTCGATATACAACTATCTCCTCAATAGGTTCCCTTGCTGCCAGTCAAGGATGTAAACTTCATCAGATGGATGTAAAGACAACCTTCCTCCATGGTATGTTGCAGGAAGAAGTCTATGTGGAACAACCACAGGGATTTGAAGTCGAAGATCGCACATCACATTTTTGCAGGTTGAATAAAGCACTGTACGGATTGAAACAAGCTCCCCGATCTTGGTATGCTCACATTGACATCTATCTAATGAAACTGAGTTTCACTAGAAGCACTATTGATCCCAACCTCTATTTTAAAGTTTTTCATCGTATGCCTCTAATTTTGGTTCTATATGTTGATGATTTATTCTTAATAGGAAGCGAACCCTTGATAATCGAATGCAAGAGGAAGCTAGCCTCTGAATTCGAGATGAAAGACCTCAGCCTCATGCATTACTTTTTGGGTCTTGAGGTATGGCAAAGACCTGGTGAAATCTTTCTCACAGGGAAAGTATGTGGTAAAGCTGTTGGAAAGGTTTGGTATCACTGGTTGCAAGTCCATGGTCACTCCGATGGAAATGAACTTCAAGAAGTTGTGTGTTAAATCAACTGGACCTGATCTGGTGAATCCATCCGAGTATAGACAGTTGATTGGAGCTCTGATGTTCCTTGTGAACACCCGTCCAGATATATGTTACGCAATAAACACATCGAGTCAGTTCATGACTAAGCCCCTTCATGTGCATTGGATAACAGCTAAACATGTATTGAGGTATTTGCATGGATCGATCACACTTGGTAGAAGATACTCTCTTGGAGATATCCATCTTCATGGATTCACTGATGCACACTGGGCAGGTAATGTTTTTGACAGAAAGAGTACATTTGGATGCTACTTCAGTCTTGGTTCTACCATGATATACTAGATGAGCAGGAAGCAGAAGTCAGTTGCATTTAGCACCGCAGAAGCAGAGTACATTGCTGCTAGCACAACAAGTTGTGAAGTTGTGTGGTTAAGGAAGCTCTTTGGTGAGCTCCTTGGTTAAGTGTTGGACACTACTGTGATATATTGTCACAACAAAAGTGGGATTCGTTTGGCAGAGAATCTTGTATTTCATGACAAGTCCAAGCATATCGAGATTCGATATCACTTCATACATGACATGGTGCAGAGAGGAGCTGTGAGACTCCAACACATTGTGACTGGTGATCAAACAACAAATATTCTTACCAAGGCTTTGCTGAAAGGAAAGTTCTTGGTTTTTAGAGAACATCTTGGACTGATGGATGTAGCCCCTCCGGATAAGGGGCAGTGCTGATCGAGAACACTGAGTACTCTTCCTACCGTGCTTGAGCTCTCAGGGTGAGGAATTGAGATAAAGGGATCCTGGGGTTGAGGGAACTCTGGACAATAAGGCATATTCCATATCTGTCACTCATGGGTATGTGTGTGATCCTTTTCTATTTTGAAAAGTCGAATATCTCCTCCACCGTTGAGTCTTTGCAAAGTATACCCCACTTGGCATCATACCCACAAGCAGGGCTTGTTGGGATTGTCCCTCCGTGTTTGGCCAATGGGTTGAGGAGGCTTGAAGGCATGTGATCCTTACCACTTGGTAAGTCGGGTATCTCATCCAAGTTGGGTTATGATGCAGGTGTTCTACCACTTGACTGATGAGAGTTCATTGATGGGAAGATTAGTAGGTGATAGGATTGGGTTGAGACTTGCTCCCCTTTTATGTTTTCAGGTTGAGAGTGAGCTCCCCGATGAGATTCCAAGGTCAGAGATATGCTCCCCTGTGTGACGAGATATCTTGTTGCTAGATGCGGGTGGAAGCGATCGCTCCCTGATTCTTCTTATTCTTAGATTCGAGAAAGTTTCAGCAGATGGAGTTGAGCCATGATGACACTATGATGCAGAGATCTTCAAGTAGAGATTGCAAAATGGAATTCTTCCTAGTTGAGAGAAAGTGTTAATTTTTGCAACTAGAGTCAAATTCCACATTGGTTAACTCAGATGGTTAAAATAATAAGTTAATTAGATTCCTCTTTTCAAGAGGATCAAAATTGACCTATAGATTGTTCTAAACGGTTAAGCGGAAGTTAAGTTATGAATTATTTTATTATTTTATGAGTTGGTTAAATTGCATATTGATCTGGTCAAAGACCCAAGCAGTCCCTCATCAAGTTATAAATAGAAGCGACCTCAAGCTCATTTGCACACATTCCCTCATGAGATCATCCTCGTGCTATTTTTTTTCTGGGTCATATTTTCTATTTTTGGCTCGCACAGGTACGTCGTAAGAGACTCACGCAGTGAATCAAGATCAGAGTCTAAGGTACATTTCAGATCTAAGAAATTTGGTTTTGGGTCGTGGGAAAGAGAACTAGAGGCAACGGCTCTGCAGGGCCATAGCCGCTGGCTAAGCGTGACAAGGTTGCGGCTAGTCACTGGCAGGCAACCTTCAGGTCGCGGCCACGCGGCCAAGCTGCCAAGGAATTTTGACCCTTAGCCGCAAGCACAGAAAATCCAGGTAGCGGCTAAGAGCCTGAAAGTCGCGGGCACAGTGTGTCAAGGCTGCGGCTCAGGAAGTTTTTGCGCAAATCAGATTTGGTATTTTGTGAGTTGCTCACGCAGTATCATCAGTCATCCATCACACAGTCACATCAGCGTCAAATCAGTTATTGACAGTTTTCTAGACTCAGATCTAGATCAGGGCAGCTAAGATCACTTGGTATCAGTGATCCATTGATTTTGTGTTTTGTTGATCTATAGATCAGATCAGATTATTATCCGCTTGTAATATTCCTAATTAGCGACAGCTAATTGGAATATTCGATTTTGTTTAGTTTTGCCATCTATGGTTTGTAAATAAATAAAAAGTGAGTGGAGAGAGTCTAACTCACTTAAGTGAAATAAAACACGCTCCTAGTAGCACATCGTTGTGACTTAAGGGGGAGCCAAGGGGGCCAAGCACCACGTAGAGAGGAGGCCCACATTAGCTCTAGAAGCTTCTGCGCAGGAGAGGTTGGACACGTGGCAAGAGATGGAGGCTACGTTGAGGAGATGACCTGGGGATTGGAGGAAGGCCAACATTATAAAAGAGGGAGGAGCCTTCTCATTTGATTCACTCTGTTGTTGATGATATTGAGCTAGACGTTTTGTCTTCTTGAGCACGCTGGCTGTTTAGCCTGTCTGCAGCACTGTTTAGTGCATTGAGTGTCTCCAGTCGGAGATCTCGCCCTTAGCCCCAGGGGACTTCGATTGCCTGCTCAAGCAAGGTTATTTCTTCAGTATTTTGTGAGATGTTTTGCTGTTTGAGTTTGTTGCAGAGCTAGGCTTTCATAGAGACTGCGCAGTCACTGGGAGAGAGGATGCAGTCCATTTTGGAGGTGCTCCGGATCGGGATTTCTGTAGGAGATTCAGCCGAGATTTTGAGCAGAGGATCAGCCTTTGCCTGTGGGAGGATTTTGGTGGAGTTTGACGTGGTGTTTCAGTCATTCTCATTTAGCCTCTGCGCAGAGCCTTGGAGGCCAGCGTAATTTCCCAAGGGGGTGTTTTCTGGAGATTTTCGGGGGTCGGCCATTTTTTATATGGTTTCTGGGTTTTGTTGAGATTGGTGAGTAGAGGAGGATTGCAGATTTTCAGCTCATTCTAGCAAGGGGATCAGCCCCTAGTCTTCAGTTTATTCTAGCAGTAGCAGCTACACGGCGGTTTTCCAGCAGCTGGGACGCAGTTCAGAGAGCAGCCATTTCCTGAGAGTATTTCTTTACTTGCCTTGAGCAAGATTAGGTGCCATCACTCTGATCACCTATTGCACTTCATTATATTTCTCAGATTAATAAAATGGCTTAGCATTTCCTCTCTATGTTTCTGGATGAGTTGCCATATTTTCTTTCTCTGCTATCATATGTCTGTTGCACTGTTATTTTTATATATTCTTGAGCATTCTAGTTCTATACCACTTGGTGTGTTTATCTTTCACTCTTAGACAGAGTCTGGAAAGGGCTAGGTAGCCTCCGGATCTCGTCCTCTTTTCAGAGGCGGAATATCCGGTAAATGCCCTCCCAGTCCATCTCTGGTTGGAGTTTGTCGTGTTTTAGAGATATCCTCGAAACGGGATATTACAGTGGTATCAGAGCATAGTTCTGGCTCAGCCTGTGGTCTATGACACTGGGGAAAAGACTATATATTTGTTACAGAGGCAGGAAGTACAGAGACCGTGAGCGTAGGTTGGAGAACACCTACGAAGAGGGAGACTGTGTTCGCGTGGTGGACACAGAACAGGAGGAGCCTGTGACAGACGCAGAGCAAGAGGAGCCTGTAACAGATGCAGAGCAAGGGGAGCCTGTGTTAGATTTAGAGTTGGGGATTCCGATGGCAGATGAGGACGGGAAGAGATTTGCGGACCAGCTCCTCAAATCAGTATAGGAATTAGCCAGACAGGTTGAGGTGATGGGTCAGAGATTCACCGTTGTAGAGGCTAGATAGCGTGAGACCCCATGAGTTTTCTAGGTAGGAGAGGGATCAGGTACATCCCACCATTTGCCGGAGCAGGGTGTTGCTCAGCGTGATACTCCTTAGCCGATGGCTTCACGTGCACCTACCCGCTCTACCATGCCCACTTTCTTGGGAGCGGACACAGGGGCAGGAGCCCAGCAGGAGGCAGAGCCTGGACACATAGGCGAGTATTTTGCAAAGTATCAGGCCTACGGGTAGGAGTTCAGGGATGCTCTCACGTTCAGAGATTTCGTTCAGCTCCAGCGAGATAGTAGACCTCGCGACCATCATAGAGGGCACCGACATTATCATGATGGAGATTCCCACCGCACATCTAGTAGATTCCATTTGCCTACGTTTGATGGATCATCAAACAGTTTGGCAAAGTCTTGGGTGGAGAAGCTGGACATCTACTTCCAGCTTAACCAGATGTCAGAGACGGAGGCCATCAAGGTGGCGACGTTACATTTAGATGGTGAGGCCCAGGATTGGTGGTTCCATGGGATGGTTACACTCGGACATTCTACTGTGACGACATATGCCGAGTTTACCAGGAGACTGATGGAGCGATTTGACCGGAGGGATCCAAAACGGCATTTTGTTGAGCTGACAAGGCTCAAGCAAACTGGGAGCCCCGAGACCTACATTGCAGATTTCTTGAGGGTTTCAGTGATGGTGCCAGATCTATCCGCAGCTTGGATGATCTATATTTTTGTAGAGGGGTTGGCGGAGCCACTTCGGGGTCTAGTCAAGTCTACTAGACCAGCGACACTTCAGGATGCTATCAGCAGGACTCGAGACTTACAGGATGCATTACCCAGGACTCGGACACCTTACCCCCAAAGACAGGGTTTCCAGCCCAAGGGGAAGGATGTGAGGATTCCGCCTCCAAAGGGGAATCCGGGACGGGCACAGGTAGATGATGATGCCAGGAGGGAGTTGAGGAAGAAGCGGTTGTGCTTCACTTGTCAGGACCCGTGGGCGCCAAGGTATAGGTGTGCTGCTGGCAAAGCACACTTCATTGAGGTCTTCTCCGATGATAGTGGGGAAGAGGATGAGGAGGATGATGAGGAGGCAGAAGATAGTCAGACGGCCCAGGATCAGTTGCCGCCTCCACCTCCAGGGACAGGAGGTGCAACTTTTGCACCCACAGGAGGGACCCTTGCAGCCTTGCGAGGAGTTCCTAAGTATTTGACGCTGCGCGTACGAGGGACAGTATGTGGCCAGCGAGTATCAGTTTTGGTTGACAGTGGGGCAACCCACAACTTCATTGATGCACAGATAGTCGAGCGAAGGGGTATACTGACCAAGAGCTTTGATGGATTTTCAGTCTTGGTCCCAGGAGCCCAGACGATGCAATGTGCCCGGTATGTTCCAGAGTTGGCAGTGACGATGGGTACCTACACCGTGACCGATCACTTTTTCGTGGTCAACATACCAAATACCAATGTGGTATTGGGTGTTCAGTGGTTGATTACTCTGGGGAAGGTCACCACGGATTGGGAGGCCTTAGAGATGGAGTGGGATGACAAGAAGATCAGAGCCTGAGAAAATCAGGGATGCATACCCATATGGAAGATGGTTTGGCACACGGATGGGCGGACTTAGAAAGGAGACATAGAGTGGTGATTGAGTTGCACGGACCTCAGAGGCGGAGACCACCGTCGAAGCGATTCATCCGGATATACAGGCCATCCTTGACAGGCATGATGTAGTGTTTGGGGATATACCACCAGGTCGGCCACCGGACCGAGGGTTTGAGCACACCATTGAGCTTGAGCAGGGTATTCAGGCGGTGATCACTACCCCCTATAGGCATCCCAAAGCCTATCGAGATGAGATTGAGCGGGCCATCCAAGAGTTGCTGGCTCTTGGGCACATCAGACCGAGCACGAGTCCGTTTGCTTCTTCTGTAGTGTTGGTGAAGAAGGACGGCACCCTGAGGATGTGCATTGATTACAGGGCCCTGAACAAGAAGACCCTGAAGAACAGGTATCCTATACCCAGGATCGATGAGTTGATGGATGAACTAAGAGGAGCTAAGTTCTTCTCAAAGATCGATTTGAGATCGGGGTACCATCAGATTCGCGTGAGGGAACAGGACATTCCCAAGACCGCCTTTAGGTGTCATTATGGGCACTTTGAGTTTTTGGTTATGCCTTTTGGGCTGACCAATGCACCAGCCACCTTTCAGTCTTGCATGAACCATATCTTCCACAGTCATCTGAGGAAGTTTGTATTGGTCTTCTTCGATGACATACTCATATATAGCAGGACTTGGGAGGAGCATCTCCAGCATATAGAGGCAGTACTACGCATCTTGGAAGAGCAACAGTTCTATGCTAAGCTCTCCAAGTGTGAGTTTGGGATGACGGAGATGTTGTATTTGGGTCACATTATTGGAGTGGACGGAGTGAGAGTCCATGAGGAGAAGATTAGAGCCATCAGAGATTGGTCAGAGCCGAGGAACATGACGGAACTTCGAGGGTTCATTGGGATATGTACCTATTACAGGAAGTTCGTCAGAGGTTTCTCACAGCTTGCTGCACCCCTTACAGATTTGACGAAGAAGGGGCATTCAGTTGGTCAGATACAGCGCAGCGAGCCTTTGATCGGCTTAAGGAGGTGATGAGTAGCTGCCCAGTGCTTGCATTGCCGGATTTTACGCAGCCATTTGTCTTGGAGTGTGATGTGTCGGGAGAGGGGATCGGCGCAGTATTGATGCAGGGAGGACACCCTATAGCCTTTGAGAGTCGGAAGCTCCTTCCGCTCGAGAGGTTGTATTCCATATACGACAAGGAGATGTTGGCCATCATGCATGCCTTGGCCAAATTCCGGCAGTATTTGGTAGGAAACAGGTTTAGGGTGAGGACTGATCACAACAGCCTCAGATTCTTTTTAGAGCAGAAGCAGCTACAGGAGAGGCAACAGAAGTGGATCAGTAAGATCCAAGCATATGACTTTGACATTGAGTATGTCAAGGGTAAGAATAACGTGGTAGCAAATGCCCTTTCACGTAGACCAGCCACGTTATCTCTTATGAGCTTGGATACAGATTGGAGGGCTCGACTTTTAGTGGAGTACTCCAAGGACAGATTTGCATGTGAGGTGCTGGATGGACAGGTACAAGGTGGTTGATGAGATCATCTACTACAGGGACAGGATCTTCTTGACTGAGGGATCTCAGCTTAAGAAGAAGATACTCCAGGCATCACATGATTCTCCATTGGCAGGCCATCAGGGGTTTACCAAAACCTACAGGGCCATTAGAGAGAGGTTCTCATGGAAGGGCCTCAAGGAGGACGTACTCTAGCACATCAGGGAGTGCGATGTTTGTTAGAGGAACAAGGGGGAGATGAGCCATCCCGCAGGATTATTGCAGCCTCTTCCCATTCCGGAGGGGAAATGGGAGAGTATTTCGATGGACTTCATCACAGGGTTGCCCATGGTGCAGGGCAAGGATTGTATCTTTGTCGTCGTTGATCGACTGACAAAGTATGCGCATTTTTTTGCCATATCCGCGCACTACACAGCAGCACAGGTGGCCGAGCTGTTCTTCAGGGAGGTTTTCAGGCTACATGGTCTTCCTAAGACCATCATCAGTGACAGGGACAACCGCTTCATGGGCGGATTTTGGCAGGAGCTTTTCCGGTTAGTGGGGACGAAGTTGACACCGAGTACCAGTTATCACCCACAGATGGATGGACAAACGGAGATAGTTAACAAGTGGCTGGAGGGCTACTTACGTAACTATGTCAGTGGGCAGCAGCGAGCATGGCTGAAGTGGTTGCATCTGGGGGAGTACTGCTATAACACGACACATCACATGTCCATTGGTATGTCACCATTTTATGCTTTGTATGGGTATCATTCCTTATCTTTTGTTGATGTGATGTTCGGTGCTAGCAAGGCTCCTAGAGCCAAGATTTGGATCCAAGAGAGTCAGGACATTCTCCGAGCTCTCAAGGACAATATGGCTACAGCACAGAACCAGCAGAAGCTGTATGCCGACAGGGGTCGGGTGGAGAGACAGTTTGAGGTAGGGGACTTGGTCTACCTACGATTACAGCCATACCGACAGTCATCGTTGAAGCAGAAGGGAGCTGAGAAGCTCAAGCCTCGTTTTTACGGGCCATACAGGGTGATACGCAGGATTGGGCAGGTTGCGTATGAGTTGGAGCTGCCCCAAGGCAGCAAGATCCACAACGTTTTTCATGTATCATGCCTGAAGAAGGCGCTGGGGCAGCAGGTGACAGTGACAGAGGAGCTACCACCCACGGATGATGAGGGGCACTTGGTGTTGCAGCCAGAGGCTATTATTGATACCAGGGAGAGGCAACTACGGAGCAGGACAGTCCGGGAATTCTTGGTGAGCTGGAAGAATTTGCCGGATGAGGATGCCACTTGGGAGAGTGAGAAGATTTTGCAGCATCCATCACTTCAGTTGCTTGAGGACAAGCAACATTTTGCCGGGGGAGACTGTAATATTCCTAATTAGCGACAACTAATTGGAATATTCGATTTTGTTTAGTTTTGTCGTCTAAAGTTTATAAATAAATAAAAGTGAGTGGAGAGGGTCTAACTCACTTAAGTGAAATAAAACACCCTCCTAGTAGCACAACGTTGTGACTTAAGGGGGAGCCAAGGGGGCCAAGCACCACGTAGAGAGGAGGCCCACGTTAGCTCTAGAAGCTTCTGCGCAGGAGAGGTTGGGCACGTGGCAAGAGATGGAGGCTACGTTGAGGAGATGGCCTTAGGGTTGGAGGAAGGCCAATGTTATAAAAGAGGGAGGAGCCTTCTCATTTGATTCATTCTGTTGTTGATGATATTGAGCTAGACGTTTTGTCTTCTTGAGCACGCTGGCTGTTTAGCCTGTCTGCAGCACTGTTTAGTGCATTGAGTGTCTCCGGTCGGAGATCTCGCCCTTAGCCCCGGGGGACTTCGAGTGCCTGCTCGGGCAAGGTTATTTCTTCAATATTTTGTGAGAGGTTTTTCTATTTGGGTTTGCTGCGAAGCTGGGCTTTCATAGAGACTGCGCAGTCACTGGGAGAGAGGACGCAATCCATTTTGGAGGTGCTCCGGATCGAGATTTCTGCAAGAGATTCAGCAGAGATTTTGAGCAGAGGATCAGCCTTTGCCTGTGGGAGGATTTTGGTGGAGTTTGAGGCGGTGTTTCAATCATTCTCATTTAGCCTCTGCGCAGAGCCTTCGAGGTCAGCGTAATTCCCCAAGGGGGTGTTTTCTAGAGATTTTCGGGGGTCAGCCATTTTTGATATGGTTTCTGGGTTTTGTCGAGATTGGTGAGTAGAGGAGGATTGCAGATTTTCAGCTCATTCCGGCAAGGGGATCAGCCCCTAGTCTTCAATTCATTCCAACAGTAGCAGCTACATGGCGATTTTCCAACAGCTGGGACGCAGTTCAGAGAGCAACCATTTCCTGAGAGTATTTCTTTACTTGCCTTGAGCAAGATTAGGTGCCATCACTCTGATCACCTATTGTACTTCATTATATTTCTCAGATTAATAAAATGGCTTAGCATTTCCCCTCTATGTTTCTGGATGAGTTGCCGTATTTTCTTTCTCTGCTATCATATGTCTGCTGCACTGTTATTTTTATATATTCTGGACCATTCTAGTTCTATACCACTTGGTGTGTTTATCTTTCACTCTTAAACAGAGTCTGGAACGGGCCAGGTAGCCTCCAGATCTCGTCCTCTTTTCAGAGGCGGAATATCCGGTAAATGCCCTCCCAGTCCATCTCTGGTTGGAGTTTGCCGTGTTTTAGAGATATCCCCGAAACGGGATATTACACCGCTATATTATTGTACTGGGCTCATTGTACTCTCTACTAAAATCTTTTGAAGACAATCTATAAAAGAAGAAGATTTGAAAGGGTTTCCCCCACAGTGGGGTTTTTCCCTGGTCCTGGACCAATCTCTGTGTCTCATAGTTGTGATTTTTGTCTTCTTTGTTCTTACATGAGTTGTTCTATCTTCAATTACTGTTTATGATTGTTGATATTCCATAGATCTGAATACTCAGCTAACGAAAAGTTAATTTGGGCTTAAGTAACTGACACAACATAGAACAAAATAGAAAAATAAACATTTCCCAGGCTAGGCAAGTGAAAATTCTAGGAGAGAGAGTTGTCAGTGAGGGAGTTTGAGCAGGCCAGAGGGAAGCCGAATCGTTGCAGAAGGGAGAAAATTTCTCCAAATTAATTTGCTAGTATATTTTCCAGAATATTTCCAGTGAGGCATCTAGATTATTGTACTCAAATTTTTACTGTTGCATAATAAGAAAATGAACCCTCATATGTTGCATCGGTTTTCCCTTCAAGATTTTTCCAAGGACTTTTCAGTCCAAAAATATTGGTGTTTATTTTATTGTGTGTGCATTATTTTCTCAGCTTCCAATTTAATTTTTGCAACAATTTCTATTTTTGGTGGAGACTTCATTTGTGAGTTTATCAATATTTGTTGTAATAACAAATAAACTGCAGAACACTTAGAAGATAAATTTTCAGTTAATTGCAATCCAGGAATTTTCGCATGGTATCAGAGAAGAATTGAAGATCATATCAAAGGCTTAGAAGCGAGAGGAGAAAAATCAATGCAACTTAAGAGGGAGATCTGAGCACAATTTCTTCAAATTTGCGCAGGCCAGCTACGGGTGGAAATTGCAAAGGCAAAGGGTTCGATTTCCATTTCCAGGTGGAGGAAAATTTGATTATCCTCAGAAGCAAAATTTGCAGGCAGTTGATGTTGAGATTTTGTGTATTTGGAGTAGCATCAATTGTGCCCTAGCTCCCAAATTTTGTGGAGGGACTAGAGTACACCTGATCTACAAGACCCAGAAATGGATTTGAGAAATTTCAGTTGGTGTTCAAGTTATTCAAATAATTAATTATTTTTAATGGATTTCCTAAGTCTAACTTAGGAAAATAAAATAATTAAAGTGAATTAATTAACATGTGTGCTGAAATTGTCTTAAGTCACATGGATCAAGCAGTGTCTTAATCTCAGCCGTTGATGGATGATTTAATCTCGGTCGTTGAAGGGTTCAACGAAAAAGTATAAGAGAAAGGCTTGAGGGTCAGTTGAGACACACAATTTTGGTAGAACTGAGAATAGATCTAGAATTCTAGGGCGGGTTTGCTAAGAATTTCCGGAGGAATTTCCTGCAGTGAGGGGTAGTATTGGCCAAGGGAATGATCTGATTCCAGGGCCAAGAGACAGCAAGAGGCAGAGGAGCAGCAACAAGGACAACGCGGAGGGGCTTCAGAGCCACACAGAGCAACAGGGGCAGCGCAGAGGCAGCTAGGGCCACGCAGGGCTGACGCTGGCCTAGCAAAGGCAGCGTAGACCCTCCAGGGGTGACGTAGGACCTCTTAGGGCCACGTAGATGTTGACGTGGGCCCTCTAGGGCAACGCTGGGGCTTCAGAAGCAGTGCTGAAGATTTCTAGGGTCAGATCCGGGCTGAGTCCTGTAAATCTCGTTTGAAGGTGTGGATCAGTCAGATATTTGGCACTAGATCTTCAGGTTAGCTGCAGATTTGATATCTTTTATTCTCTGTCAGGTTTTCCAAGCTTGGAACCCAGATTTTTTGTACTCAGAACTACTTAATATTAAACCCTCATATCTGATGCATCGGTTTTCCAAGCTTGGAACCCAGATTTGCTGTACTCATAACTACTTAATATTAAACCCTCATATCTGCTGCACTGGTTTTCCGGCTTTGGGTTTTTTCAGGGACTTATGTCCAAAAATCCATGTGTAACTTTGTTGCATGAGTGTATTATTCAATAAATGATCTGCATGTGTATTTGTGTTTATTTTCGATATTTTCTGAATCTAATTTCTGAAAATAACTTGTATTAATTAAATCAAGTAGGAAGAAATAAACCAATACACTACAGTAGAATTTTCACATGGTATCAGAGCGATAGCAGATCAAGCTGAATCTCCATCAATCAACTGAAGAAATATTTTTTTTGCAGGGTGGCAGAAGAAGCAGCAGATCCGGAAAGGGCATCTTGACAGCAGGGGAAAGCAGATCCAACAAACAGCGCTGAAGCTGCAGAAGGCCTCTAGGCTTACGCAGACCCTTCCCAGGGCAACGTAAGGACTGCGTCACCCAATCTGGGGTTACGCAGTCCACTTCTGAGCAGCGCTGGGCCAGCCAGGAAGATGCAGTCCAGTCACTTCTCCTATTGCAGAAATTTTTTGCCAAGATCCGGAAACAGTACTTCAGATCTTCAGCGGTCCTGGTGGGGTAGAGATTCTGCAGGTGCAGAATTGTGCCTAGCTAAGGCAACAAAGGCGAGAGGAAGACAGTCATTCAATAGATCTGAGCCAAACAGATCTGAGATTCAATCAAGAGGATCGGAGGATACTGTCCGTTTGAGTTTTGGTGGAAGCTTTCCAAGAGGGAAGTCAGTTTTTCAGCATAAGCAACTACTAGAGGGTTTCTAGTCACCAAGAAACCCAGATCCAGAGGGAGAAGTGTTGTTTTCTTAAGATCTGAGCAAAGATGGCTCGATATGGACTGGGGGATCAAGACAGATTGGACGGCATGTCCAACTTTGTTATCTGGAAGGCCAGAATCCTCTCAGTTCTGGATGAGTATGGTCTCAAAGATCATACAGAGAAAACACTTGTTGTTCCAACCGATGCAGATCCACTGAAGACGTATGAAGAAAATCAAGCGCGGACAAAGCGTTTGATCATAGATGGAGTCAAGGACCACGTGATTCCTGATATTGCTGGTAAGAATACAGCAAATGACATGTGCACAGCCTTGGAAACGATGTATCAAGGAAGCTCTGTGCAAAGAAGAATGCTTCTTGAGAATTAGATGCGGATGTCCAAATGATGAAGGGTGAAGAGATAGATCCATTCCTCTTCAGACTTCAAACTATCCGTGACCAACTGATTGGCATGGGTGCTAATCCAGATGAAGGACTCCTAGTGAGAACGACCCTAAATGTTGTCTATGAAGAATGCGAAACGTTTGTCCAGAGCATTCTGGGAAGGGCGGGCGTTACCATCATGGGCAGATATGTGGGCTATGCTCCACCAAGAGGAGATCAAGAGGATCACCAAGAAGCAGTCTATCAGTGGAGGTAGCGGATCAGCCAGAGTGAAGAAATAATAAGGGGAGGATGCAACCCTTGCATCAAGGGAAAAGAAGCAAGGGAAGAAGAAGAAGGACCTCTCCAAGGTCTAGTGCTTTAATTATGGTGATCTTGATCATTCCGCCAGCAGTTGTCCTAAGAAGAAGGACAAAGGAGCTTCTAATTCCAAGGCAACAGTAGCAAATGATGATGGCTCTAATGATAATGCAGCCATGAGTGCTCATCCACCTCGAGAGAAGAGGTGGGGTGACATGGATATATAGAGTATCCATAGACAGAGTGGCAAGATCCTTGAGTCAGCCCTACTCTTGGATCACATACGAGCTACAGGAGCCTTAAGACGATAGCGGGATGAGTCAGGAGTGTTGAACCTCTAATTAAACTGAGAGGGGGGGTGAATCAGTTTAATACATTCCTGATCTTTTAAAACTTTTCATTAAAACTTATTTACACCTTCATTTCAAACTCAATTTGATGTGAGAGTAATTTTAGAATGTAATCAGAAAGTATTAGTTTAATAGAGCAAAGAGACTTAATATGAGAGCAAAGAAAGGCCAAGCAAATGATACATATCGATCAATACATAAATATCATGCACAGAGACACTGTGACATAAGTGGAAACCCATAAAGGAGAAAACCACATCTTATTATTGACATGGATGCAAAGGCAAGCTCCAACTCCCTCTCACCACTCGTTTTCTGTATTTTCTGTGCACCAACCTACTGTGAGGCATAAAATTCCCACTCGCAAGTTACAACACGAATGGAAGCACCAACTCCTTCGCTTTTCTCGAGGCACCAACCTGTGAGGCTCCAACCCACACTACCTACAACTGACAGCCTATAAGTCGGAATCCTTGATAAAGGAAGCTCCAACTTCTCATTTTTCAAAATCAATGTTTGCCGATTTACCTCGTATATTAGCTCGTTCAGCTTCTCTTAATCTTCTCTCGCTCTCTATATTCTGCATTCTCTTAAATGTTCCTCCCTTGCTCTCAAAAGCTTTCTCTGCATATCAAGATGATACTATTTATAGATTTCCTCACATGATTGTTTGTATTCTGCTTGGAATTCGAAATGGAAAGTCATGTCTCTTTGCCTTCTGCCTTCTCACTCCTTTTATCAGATTACTCAGAAATTATAACTGTAGGTGTCAATTTTAACATTACAGTGGGAGTTTGTTTTCTCTCGGAGACTTGCCAATGCATCACAAACAATAAAAACACCTTTGCCATCAATGACAATATTTCCAACAAGGAGATGGTTGTAGATGACCACATTGAAGAGCAAGAGGGAGTTGAAGAGCTAAAGAGTGAGCAGCATGATGCAGAGGCAACAGCAGCGTGGATACAACAACGCAGAGAGGCTGATGGGACTTCAGCAACGCAGAGAAGCTAGGCTCACGTAATGCAGTGTCTCCAGGGGGAAAACATGATTCAGCATCCAAGGAGCTTCAGTGGTGGAGGGCAACTTGACTTGTCTGTCAAACAGTTGGGCAGAGTCTTTCAGTTGCTTACATCTCAGCAACTGAGTTGCAGTGCAACAATTAGCAGTGACAGTGCTATGAGCAGCATGATGCAACAATTTTAGAGGGAGCTGCAGTACATATGTGGTAGTGTTAGTGGCAGTGGCATGGGCAATAGTACAGAGAGAAACAGTGCAGTAGATGGAGGGCAGCAGGCCAAGCATCAACAGCACAGATCCAGTACTCAAGATCTTGTAATGCATGGTGTGATGTATTGCTAGAGCACACTCCTGATGCTCAGAGGGGGTGTTGACATTTTGTGTATTTGGGGTAGCATCAGTTGTGCTCTAGCTCCCAAATTTTGAGGAGGGACTAGAGTACACTTGATCTACAAGACCCAGAAATGGATTTGAAAAATTTTAGTTGGTGTTCAAGTTATTCAAATAATTAATTATTTTTAATGGATTTCCTAAGTCTAACTTAGGAAAATAAAATAATTAAAGTGAATTAATTAACACATGTGCTGAAATTGTCTTTAAGTCACATGGATCAAGCAGTGTTTTAATCTCAGCCGTTGATGGATGATTTAATCTCGGCCGTTGAAGGGTTCAACGAAAAAGTATAAGAGAAAGGCTTGAGGGTCAGTTGAGACACACAATTTTGGTAGAACTGAGGAATAGATCTGGAATTCTAGGGCGAGTTTGCTAAGAATTTCCGGAGGAATTTACTGCAATGAGGGGTATTATTGGCCAAGGGAATGATCTGATTCCAGGGCCAAGAGGCAGCAAGAGGCAAAGGAGCAACAACAAGGACAGCGCAGAGGGGCTTCTGAGCCACGCAGAGCAGCAGGGGCAGCCCAGAGGCAGTGTAGAGGCAGTTAGGGCCATGCAAGGTTGATGCTAGCCTAGCAAAGGTAGCACAGGGGCCACGCAGAGGCTGACGCAGGCCCTCTAAGGCAACGTTGGGGCTTTAGAAGCAGTGTTGAGGGTTTCTAGGGTCATATCTGGGCCAAGTCTTGTAAATCCCATTTGAGGGTGTGGATCAGTCAGATATTTGGCACTAGATCTTCAGCTTAGCCGCAGATTTGACATCTTTTATTCTCTTTCGAGTTTTCCAAGCTTGGAACCCAGATTTGCTGTACTCAAAACTACTTAATAATAAACCCTCATATCTGCTGCATCGATTTTCCTGCTTTGGGTTTTTCCAGGGACTTATGTCCAAAAATCCATGTGTCACTTTGTTGCATAAGTGTATTATTCAGTGAATGATCTGCATGTGTAGGTTGTACTATGTAGTTGTGTCTATTTGCGATATTTTCTGAATCTAATTTCTGAAATTAACTTGTATTAATGAAATCAAGTAGGAGGAAATAAACCAATACACTGCAGTAGAATTTTCACAGTTGGTTTGCCAAATAGAGGGTTTCAATAAGCAGATTACTCAGTTCGTTGAGTAGATTTGGACATGGTGCTTTTGTAACGAGGGTCTTAGTGGCAGAGCCTTGCAGGGATACGAAGAGAAAAGCACACTAAAGAGGAATTTCCAGAATTTCTCAGAGGGTTTCCTCCTTCCAACTTTAGTGAGGAAATCCAAAATTTCCAGTTGCAGTAGGTTGTAGCAGTTTTGCCAGTCATCCAGTGTGAGCTTTAGGAGCAGCAGATTGTATGCCATATTCCAGAGTAGAACTTTCGGAAGGTTGAGCGAGTTTCCCAGTTGAGGTGTAGTAAGCAAAGTGAGGATCAAAGAAGGATTTCAAGAGGAAAACAAGAGTACATCCGCGCACTCTAGAAAGGAGTGTGAGTAGTAGAAGGAAGGCCGAGCAGGAAGGAGGAGATTTCTAGTTTTAGTCTCCTGTTATTTGAGTTATGCAAAGATGGCCGCAACAAGTCTCAGAGATTAGGATAAACTTGACGAAACCTCAAACTTTGGTGTCTAGAAGGCTAGGATGCAATTCCTTTTAGATGAGCATGGCTTGAAAGAGTTCGTGACAACAGTAGTAGTTGAACCAACAGATCCTATCCACTTTCATGAGTATAAAAAGGATATGGCCAAAGAAAAGAGGATGGTCCTAGATGGGGTTCAGGATCATATTGTCTTGTATATTGTTGAGAAGAATACAAGGAGGGAAATGTGGGAAGCCATTGTGCAGCTATACGGGGATCCAACTGAAATTCGTAAGATGAATCTCAATGAAAAGAAGAGGACCACAAAGATGCAAAAGGGTGAATGCATAAATCCCTATCTCACAAGAATTTAGAATGTTTGAGATGAGCTAGCAATTGTAGGAGAGAAACCAGATGACAGTGAACTTGTGCGAATAGCTCTGAATGGATTTTCCAAAGTGTGGACCACTTTTGTTCAGGTGATTACAGGACGAGATAAAATGCCTAATTGGGAACGCCTATCAAGTGACTTTACACAGGAGGAGTTAAGGCTAAGTCTAGTTGAGGGTACTACCAGCAGAAACAACAAGGGGGTGAAGGTTGAGAAAGACGAGGAGATTGTAGCCCTTGCTAGAAAGGGAAAGGCAAAGAAGTGTCCACGTCAGGGACAAAAATCAAAGGGAGGTGAAAAGGAGGATTTGTTGAAGATCAAATGCTTCAAGTGTAGTGAGTTTGGTCACTACAACACCTAGTGTCCCAAGACAAAGAAGGACAAGAAGGGGGAGCAGCAGACTGCAACTTCGACAAAGATAGATGAGTTGACATCTACGTTGGAGGAGTTTTCATTGATAGTAGCTATACCTCCATATGGAGAAGGAGCGTGAGGCTTCAAAGTTGCAGGTTTGGGCAGGGTCCAAGGAGAGCAATATCGGACAAATGTTCCTCTTGGATCATTACCTTGGTTGCGGGAGCCCACAATATTCAGTAGTAGGAGGATCGAAATGTCAGTAGGCATAATCAAATCTTGAGAGACAGAGACAGAGTTAGTTGCAGTCAGATACTAGAGGGGCGCAGACATACTCAATAGACAAAGCAAAACTAGTTGTAGTCAGGGACTCAAGGGACAATTGTAGAAGCCAGTTGCAGGGACAGTAGATCAGTTCTCAGTTGCAGTAGTTGCAATAACAACAACAACAACAACATGAGATCAGATGCAACGCAGGAAGTGTTGGAAACAATGCAGTGTCAGCGACAACGTAGATGCAAAGTGGTTCAACTACATGGTTAACAGATGTATCAGAGTATGTGCAGTGGCTTGTTGGATAGTGACAGGTTGTCGTAGATGTCAAACACCAACAACGTGGTTTGGCTACTGAGGAGTAGAGATGTTGGAGTAGAGAGAGAACACCTCCCTCACTAATAAGGAGTGTTAAATTTTGTAGCATCAGACAGGTGTTCTAGTCTTGGTTTGTGTCTAAGAGACTAAGGAACACAAGATCTCCAAAACCTAGAAAAGGTTTCACGACATAAGCTTGTGAAATGCCTTAATTAAATTAATTAGCCATCATTTAAAATTTTCGTAAGTCTAACTTAAGAAAATTGGTTAATTAATGGGAATTAATTAAAGAAGATCGAGAATGCTTTAAAGACTCATGGATCGAGGTTAAGATGATCTTAGTCGTTGATGGGAATCTAATCATGCTCGTTGAAGCTCCAACAAGAGATTATAAGAGCAAAAATATGGGATGGAGATAGACACAATAGACACAATAGTTGAGACACAAAGGGAGTGAGTTTCTTGGAAGATCGAGCTATCTAGTTACAGAGATCCAACAAGGAAGTGAGTTCAAGCCAGAGAAGGAGAACATCAGTAATTGAGGGAGAAACAACAAAGAGATCCAGATAATTTTCCAGTGTGTCTCTAGTGCTAGTTTGGAAAGAGAGAGGGAGGCGAATATTTCTGCAAAGAGGGCCACATAGAAAGTGCGAGTGAGCCAAAACCCAATGCGAAGTGTCGGAAAGGAGGTCAATTGAGTTGCTGGAAGCCAAAAGATTGTCCAGAAGGTAGAATGACTTCATTCCAGAGGTAGAGGGAAGAAGGACGACTAATCTGGAGCCAACTAGTAGTCTGTACAATTTTCCTAGGCTACGCAGTCCGACTTTTGGCAGAGCGAGTTGCCAGTGAGAGTTTGAGCAGGCCAGAGGGAGGCCGAATTGTTACAAAACATAAAATATTTCTCCAAATTATTTTTCCAGTATATTTTTCGGAGGATTGCCAGTGAGACATCAAGATTATTGTATTCAGATTTTTACTGCTGCATAATAATAAAATAAACCCTCATATGTTGCACCAGTTTTCCCTTCGGGGTTTTCCCGGGGACTTTTCAGCTCAAAAATATTGGTGTCTATTTTATTGTATGCTTCTTAGCTTCCAGTTTAATTTCTGCAGTGTATTTTATTTTTAGTGGAGATTGCAATTGTGAATTTATTGATACTTACCATTGCCAGTGCGACATCAAGATTATTGTATTCAGATTTTTACTGCTGCATAATAATAAAATAAACCCTCATCTGTTGCACCAGTTTTCCCTTCGGGGTTTTCCCAGGGACTTTTCAGTTTAAAAATATTGGTGTCTATTTTATTGTGTGCATTATTTTCTCAGCTTCCAGTTTAATTTCTGCAGTGTATTTTATTTTTAGTGGAGATTGCAATTGTGAGTTTATCGATACTTGCCATAATAACAAATAAACTGCAGAACAGTGAGAAAATAAAATTCCAGTTAATTGCAATCAAACTTTTTTCATAAGCAGTAAGGTTCTAATTTTATTGTGAGCCAAGCAGCAACAACAGCTACACAAACTGGAATGTTTGGAGGTTTCTTGTGAGGCAAAATAGTAATCATCAGAAACATGCATGATGGTGGAGGAGTAAATGTCTAGACAGCAATTTGATCCTCAAAGAAATGCAGTCTTATCACTAAGTTGCATGTTCCAGGTAACTAAGATATGGATTTAATGCTAAATAGCTTTTACTTAGTGTAATTACTTATTTGTGGAAAGGGTCAAGTAATTGGAGGAAGCTCAATTGGTTTTTTTAAAACAGTTAGAAAAGTTTCAGCCAGAAGATAACTCTAGTATCTGTGTTACTGCATACCAAAGAAGGTTGGATGGTCAACTCAGGTAAGGAAAAAAAAATTAAGCTCTGGAAAAAAGCTCATGCAAAGAGGAAAGAAAACCATCCCCAAAAGAGAAAGGATCATCGCTGGCATGCATACAAGGGCTTCTTGAGTTTTCATAGCTTTCTTTCTCCTTCTCCACGGGTCACTAAGGCAAGTATGTTTAGAGGAATTGTAATAACCCGCATACAAATTCAAACGGAATGTGAATATTAGCATACATACGAGACATCCATGTGATAGCCACATATGTATGGACCGCATGTATTGCACTACTATACCTACTAACTAATATTGAAATAAAAGTTTAAGTTTGGGTTGACAAATCAATTATCGAAATAAATCCTTAAACTCGCCAGAATATAATAAGTATACCAAGCAAGGCATTAATATGAGTACCACCCTTATAAAATATATATATATATATATATATATATATGTGTGTGTGTGTGTGTGTGTGTGATTAAATGTTTAAATCATAATAAATATATACATCTATATATGTAATAAAGATAATTAAATATAAATTATAACTTAATTAAATTTTAATTAATTAAAGTAAATAAAATGATTTAATTAAAATAAATAAAGTAATTTATTAAAATAATTTTATTATAAAACAATATATAAATCTTAACAAAAATACATATAAGTGACCAAACCATTTCAATAAATCCTTTTAATTTAACATTGAACCGCCTTCACTCAAAGGAAGGGTTGAGAAGATAGAAAAGTGACAGCAGAGAAGAGGGGAGACGGTGGAAGAGATGGACAGCGAGAAGATTGATAAACGGTGGATTTGAGGATATAAGAAAGTCGAAGAGGCTCCTGGAGGTGGGGTGGGGGGGCAGGGAATTTACATAAGAACTACAAAAGGAAACATATAGCTCGATTGTTCTTGGAATTCTAGGCACGGAGGGCCAGAAAATCTGTCTTCTGGATATGAGGATCGTACAGGCATAGTTTTAAAACTCAGTCGTCTAGGCTCGGAACCGGCCTAGTTGACCGAGCCAGAGCCTTGGCCGGTCTGACTCGGTGGTAAAACTAGTCTGGTGGCCGGTTTGTGATAGAGCCGACTGAGCTGTACACTGACTCAGCCGGCTCGGCCGAACAGTTCCCAGGCGGCCGCGGGCCCCAAAAAATTGAAAAAAATGGACTTGAAACCAGTTTTAAAATTGTTGTTAGGGTTTTGTTAGTGTATCTAACCCCTCCCCATCCTATTTAACCTACCCAACCCCTCTCAATACCTCACATCTATCTCATTGAATTTGCTTGAGCATTTGTGAGGAATTTGTGAAGAGTTGTGGAGTTGGTTTTGGAACAGCTTTGAGGAGTCTTTTGGGCAAGCTTTGGAGCAGCATTGAGAAGTTGGTTTGTTGGAGCTGCATTGAGGAGGCAAGAGGCTAGAGGTATTTATTTTTCTCTTCTAAAATCTGCCTTTGTTTGTTTTCTTTATTTTGCAAATTTGAAAATGGTAAACATAGTTTTTGGTGAAAGAAATGAACATAGAATGAATAGTCTTTTTTTGTTTTCATTTTCAAATTTAAACCTTTTCTTTCCAAGTCAAAAACTCAGTCCAAAATGGCCCCTAGAGTGAAAGATGTTGCTTGAGCATATACTAAAATGGTTGATGATCAAATGCATTGCAAATTTTGTAAGAGAAAAATTAAGGGGGGTGGAGGGGGCATTCATAGACTGAAACTACATTTGGCTGGTCTTAGAGGCCAAATTACTCCATGTGAAGCACAAAACATTGGGGAAATTAGGAAGGAGTTGAAAGAGAAATTTTAGAAGTTTGAGGAAGACAAAATTAGGCAAAAAAAAATAGAGGTTGTAATTGGGAGGAAGAGAAATCTACAACACATGATGGCTGCCAACCCAAGTTTTGATTATGAGGGTTCTTCATCTATCACACTATGCATTAAGGTGTTCCCCCGCCATTTGCTCTCCCCGCAGCCCACAGTTGCCGTCCCAGCCCCCGCAGCCACTGCTGCTCCCCATTGCTACTCCCCGCCGTCTGCCCTCCCCACAGCCCCCCCGCAGCCGCAGACGCTGCTACTCCCCGCCGTTTGCTCTCCCTGCAACCCCCCACCTCGAACCCCCCCCCCCCCCCCCCGCAGCTACCTCCCGCTCTCCCGCAGCCCCCCGTCCCTGCACCCATAGCTGTCGCCTGTTGCTCCCCGTTCCTCCACTGCTCCCTGCTCCTTCCAGCGCACTGCTCCCCCCCCCCCCCCGCAGGTTGCTTCCCTTGCAGCCCCCTCCCTATAGGCTCCTTTTGCTAAGCTGGTTCCACACAGCCTAGCGTTGACTTCCCCCACAGCAGCCATTGATGGAAATGACGGAGAGGAAGGAGAACAAGGACCCCTGGGGGGGGCAAATTTTCTAATTCTCCAAATTTCAATGACAGGGGGCCTCTCAGGTATCCTAAGCAGTGCCACAATGAACCTGGAATGGTGTATAGCCCCACCGACATCGCACTAGAAATCGACTTCGTCTTCTGGACTTCCCAGATCAAGAAATTGCTGAGGAAAATGGAACTCCTTGAAGAGGAAAACTTCAAGCTGCGCTCCGAGTTTGGCACCTTGTCCAACAGGGTCGAGGAAGACAACTCATCCTTGAAGAACCAATTGCAGGAGTGCAAGGAACTTCTTGCAGCACGCCCGCCGGATGAGTTACAGGCGGAAATTCAGGTTCTTAAGGATAAACAGGAGGAAATCAGATCAGAACAAGTATCCTTCAAACAAGAAACAGAATCACATATCAGCTCATGGGCATAGGTGGTCAGAGGGAAAGAGAAGGCCCCACCCCTCACAGCAGTGGAAGAGGTTGTACAGACCAAACTTGTGGAGGAAAGGACCAGGCAAGCAAGAGATCTAAACCTCAAAGTAAGGGGACTTCCTCCCCCCGCCTCCTCATCGGACATACTAGAGCTAGGCCACAGATTTCTCTGTGACACACTGGACTTACCAGATATAACATTGGAAGGGCATGGCTGGGACATGACTCCACTCTCTTTCTTTGATTCCGCAACTCCATGGATAGACTTCGAGCGCTTCGAGCAAAGCGGAAATTAATCTCTCTCCCTGACAAAGTATTCCTGGACGAGGACCTCACAAGAACACAGGTAGTTGAACATAAACAGGCCAGAGAACAGGTCGCGGCAGCAAGACAGGAAGGAAAATGGGCAGTCATCAGAAATCTCCAAGCGGTTATTCGAGACTCCTTCCCCCCGGGATGGGTCCCTCGAACCGGTGGTTCTAAATGACAGGCCCAAGGGGAGAGGAGACAGGGCACGAGCATTTCGGTCCACTGCTGGAATGGAAATGGCTCTTTTTGGTCATCACCTGGCCTACTTTATGATGCCCTTGATTCAACAGACATCCTTCTTATTACCGAAACACACGCGAAACCTATCCGCCCTCTCCCGGACATCACAGGATACCAATGGACCTCAGCTTGCAGACAGGAGACACGGAGTTCAGGAGGAGTCAGAGGTTCTGGAGGAGTAGTGTGCCCCGCCAGAGATGATCTCAAAGACAGAATATCTATTGTAGTGACTAATGATCATGCCAGATTTATGTGGATCTAGATTAGGGCCAGCACCCCCCCTCGAAGAGACATTTATATTGCGGTGTGCTACTTCCCCCCCATTTCTTCATCCTTTGCCATCCATAGCAGTGACGGCGACCCCTTCACAGACTTGTACTCTAACATTACCAAATATTCAGCAATGGGTGACATCATTATCATGGGGGACTTTAATGCCCGAACCAGAGACCTCCAGATACCCATCCATGATCGTACAGAGGATGTACTCTACACTCGAGGGATAGACCCAACCTCGGTGAACATGCACTGCATATTTGAGGATAGCTTAGGCCCCACGACAGCCTACGGGAAGCACCTTTTACAGATGGGGGAGTCTCACGAGTTGATCATCCTGAACGGCCTCCCTTGCTTCCCCTCCTCCCACTTCTTTACTTGCCGACCCCATGGGGGGGGTGCAAGTGTGGCCGACTACGCCTTTGCCAGCCCTGATCTCCTTCCGCACATCCAAAACTTCTTTATCATTCCTATCCCCCTAGTTGATCATGCACTTCTCTCACTCTCTCTTCAGCTCAGCATCTCGCGCAAGCCCCCCCCCACCCTGCACAGCCCACCCCGTACCCTCTTCAGGTTCGAGGAAGGCGATCCTAATGTCTTCTCCTCTACCCTCAAGCACGCACTTCCGCCTGTAGCCCAGTTCGCCTCCCTTGATTCTGCCACCGATAAATACCACTGCCTCTCATCCGCAATCTGGGAGGCCGCACTCCAATCCTTCCCTTCCTCCACCCGCTCAGCCTCCGCACCCTCTAGACCAGCAGGATGTCCTATGAATAAATGGTATGACCACGAGTGTAAATCTCTGCACCAGGATCTTCGACATGCTTTCAGGCACTCCCTGCCATCATACCCCACCATCCGTTCGGCCTACCACCGCCTCCTTCGCCGCAAAAAAACGTCATTTCATCTCCCACCAGAGACAGATTCTTTCTGATCTTCTTCTCCACTCTCCTAAGGAGTTTTGGAGCACCGTCTTTTCCAAGCGATCTCCCACCCCTACCGACCTCGACCCCACCTCCATGTTCTCCCACACCTCCAAGTTGTACGATATCCTTGGGCAACCCCCCACTCAGGTCATTTCCCCCCAGCCACTTGCCACTTCTTCTCCGACAAAGATATCAGAGAGGCAATCTAGGCCTTAAACAGCAGCAAAGCCGCAGACGAAGAAGGCTTCCAGGTAGAATTCCTCAAATTTGGGCTTCGTCCTCTGGTTGGTTATCTAGCAGATCTTTTCAACCATGTCATTCGTGATGGTTTCCCGAAGGAATGGTCCCACCATATTGTATACCCTATCCACAAAGCAAGGTCCACTTCTGACCCGAACAATTACAGAACGATTATGGTCGGGCACACATTCTCCAAGTTGTATGCTACTACCCTTCACAGGGGACTCTCTAACTTCCTAGAACAGAAACATCTCAGGGCCAGGGGGCAAGCTGGTTTTAGACCAGATCACTAGACCACTGACCATATCTTCACTCTTCGGGCAACAATCGAGGACGCCCGGCATAGATCCTCCAAAGTGTACTGCTGCTTTGTGGACTTTATGAAGGCCTTCGATTCGGTCCCCAGGGACGACCTCTTTCAGAGGCTAAGAGAGATTGGTATCTCTTCGACTCTTTTGTCTGCTATTATGCGTCTCTACAAGTCCGTACTTGGCCGTCTCCGCACAGTTGGAGGGATGTCGGAGTTCATCCGAAGCATATTGGAGTCAAGCAGGGGTGCCCGCTTTCCCCCACTCTTTTCGGGATCTACATTGATGAGCTGGAATCTTTTCTCCGAGAGCATATCCAGGAGTTCGATGGGTGCCTTCTCCACCAGGTCCTGATCTCCATCCTACTCTTTGTAGATGATATTGTTCTCCTAGCCTCCTCCCCTGAAGGGCTACAAAGATAGCTAGACGCACTCGCAACTTTTTGTGACCTTCAGTACTTGACGGTGAACCTGAGCAAAACCAAAGTTATAATCTTCAATGGGATGAAGAAATCCTCAAGTTTCCACTTTCTATTCAAGGGAGAAGAAATCGAAGTCGTCATCGGTTACACCTACTTGGGAGTGCAGTTCTCGCGTCCCCGCTTCAGCCTTCGGCCGACCCTCTAGCCCAGGATAAACAAAGGATACGGCTCCCTGCCCTTCTCGAGAGGCAGTGCTTCCGCCACCACTTCCAGGATATACCATCCAAGATGAACATCATGGATACCTTGATCTGCCCCACCGTGCTCTATGGATTGGACGTTTGGGGCCCCTCACTACTGGAGTCAGATTGAGCATCGGCTGAGCGAGTTCAGATTCTTCTCTTGCGCCGCTTCATCCGATGCAAGCAGACAGTTCCTCAAAACATCATCTTAGCAGAGTTCGGAGCTAAACCCTTCCGTCTGGAGGCAATTTCCAGGATAGTCTCTTATCTTCATCGGATCCATGGCTTGGCTGACACGAGAGAGGGGAGAGACAGGTACCCATACCTCGCCTATTGCTCCTCGGAGAACATCACTCATACGCAGACTGGCCGCACCAAATGTTGGTTCACCGGGATGACAGAACTCCTTGGGCTTATCGGTATCTAGACAGATCATCTCCCCCTGTTCCGGTATTCACTGAGCGCCCCAGGGCACCTTCTTCCAAACCAGCAAGAACGCAACAAAATAATCAGGGAGGACATCTACAGGTATTACATTCAAACCACATGGGTCAATCCTCCGGGCGGTCTGTGCCCAAAGATGGCATTTTATGTTGAACACTTTCTGGAGATCAAAGATGGACTCATCACTCAACCACCTTATACCCTCCAGCATTGGATGCATGCCATCAGGATCCCCCTGGGGCAGCTTAGAGTTGGATCGCACAGGCTTCGAGTGGAAACAGACCACCATATTGACAGGATGGAGAGGATCTATCAACTTTGTCACTTACAGGAGGTGGAAACCGAGTCACACTTCATCTTCAGATGCCCGGTCTACTATGAGATCCGCGGGCGCTTTTATTGCTTATTCAGAGGCCCCCAGAGCCTGGCTAGCTTCCTTAGATACCCTAACTAGCGATGTCTGGCTCTCTACCTCCAGGAGACTTTCAGATACCATTCGACTCTACTCCAGCCTCCATCTACTTCGACCACCACACAGAGGATCACAGACTTCTTCAGAGTACTCTTAGCACCACTAGGCACCAAGAGAACCATCGATTGATCCATAGACCATAACTCCATATCAGTGAGGTTCCGAGAATCTCATCCCACTAAACCCCATCAGCGTTCCAGAACCAGGCAACCCCCCCACCTAGGGGGCGCCCCAAATCCTCCAGGCAACAGCAGCTACAATCCAGATCCAGCTCCTCCTCAGGGCAGCAGACATTGACAAGTTTCCTTCAGTCCTCTTCTATCGGCCTCGGAGGTTAGGATAAGGAGTCTCTCCCCATTCAGGAGGCTCATCCTTCTCCTCCAGGACTTCCTCATCACAGCTCATTGTCAGGATGTATCAGTCATTCAGTTATCCAGACTTCACTTTTACATTCCTTATAGCTTTGTATTTCCTGTTTTTATGAAGAAAGGGGACTGTTTGGTCCACCAGCTAGTGTGCTGTAATCATTGTAACCAGCAGTCCCATTGACCTTTTGTGGTCATTCGATGGACATTAATAAAATTATCTTATCTTATCTTATCTTTCGCTATGTTCCTCCCTCTATGGAGTTTATTTCTGAAAAGGGTAAGGGTGCAATGAGAAATAAGGGTACTATCAAAAGTTTTTTCATGCCCTCTTCTCCCTCTGATAGTGCACATGGTCCTAGTCCTCCAAATAGAGGTCAAGTGCAGGCCACTTTAGATGCTCATTGGAAAAAAGAATTGAAAGATGTTGCTTGTGATTACATTGCCAGATGGTGGTATGATGCTGATATTCCCTTCAATGCTACTCGTTCACCGTATTATGTACCTATTTTTTATGTCATATATGCTGCTGGAAAGGGCTTCAAAGGCCCTACTATGCATGAGTTAAGAGGATCTCTTTTGCAAAAAGAGATTATGTCCATTGATGATTATTTGAAAGAGTTCAAAAACTCATGGGCACATACAAGATGTACCATCATGTCAGATGGATGGACTGATCAGAAAAACCGTACCATCATAAACTTTCTTGTCTTTTGCCCACGGGGAACCATGTTTCTAAAATCAATTGATGCATCTGATAGGGTGAAAGATGCACATTTGTTGTTTCATCTTTTGGATGAGGTTGATGAAGAGGTGGGGGTGGAAAATGTTGTTCAAATCATCACAAATAATGCCTCTAACTATGTTCTTGCTGGTAAATTGTTAGAGGAAAAACACCTAACCATCTTTTGGACCCCATGTGCTGCACTTTGCATAGACCTCATGCTTGAGGATATTGGCAAAATAGACTGGATCAAGAACACTATAGAGCATGCCAAATGCATCACAATATATATTTACAATCACTCATGGATTCTGAATCTGATGAGGAAAAACACAGGGAGCAAGGAAATTATTAGGCCTGCCATCACTAGATTTGCAACACATTTTTTGACATTGCAATTTATGCTTGCCCAACATAGAAACTTGCAAAAGTTGTTTTCTAGTGATGAATGGAATAAATGTCAGTGGGCTCGCAAACAGGATGGAAAAGATGTGAAAAGGAAAGTCAATGAAGAAATATTTTGCAAAAAGGCAGCAGAGATTGTGAAACTTGCTGACCCACTGGTTAAAGTGTTGCGCTTGGTGGATGGGGAAAGATTGGCTATGGGCTTTGTTGTTGCACAAAATGTCTAGGCACCGCGACAACGATTCAGATCGGGGGCTGTCACCCTGATCCCCAATCTCTCTATTTAAGTTGTCTCCTTATAGCAGACTAAGGGGGGTAGACCCTATGGAAATGGATGAAATAGAAGAAGTTGGGAACCAACCAATTCGGGAGACAGTTAAATGACCAAATACTTGTGAAAGATCTAGCAAGATTAACGGATTCAATTGAATTTGAAACACTGATACTAGTGCCTTATGTTGTCAATTATCCTGCTAAGGAAATTACAACCAAGTACTTAATGAGAAATTGTTGTTGTGCAATGCAAGGAAAATGATTTGAAGGGGCGAGATGAAACAAGCTTCGAAGATGAACGGTGATGTTAAAAGCCTAAAGAACTTAGGTTATAAATAATTTGATTTAACAATTAAGTACTTAAGCGAGAGTGCCAATTATGAAGATGCCAGAAATTACTCAATTAAAAGATATACAATTTGTTGCAGATCCACAAAAATAAGATATCGATCACATTTACTTGAAAAATCTTCCAAACATTAATATTCAATAAATATCCAAATTCAAGAAAATGAAACCAGGCTTAATTACACATTAGACAATTTTAATTGATAGAACATGTTCCAAAACTCAGATGCCAATGATCATCAAACCCAACTGAAACATATGAAATTTACTAGCATTTAAATCTCAGTAATTATTCATCCAAATATACCATGAAAATATAGTGCTAAACCACTTCATCAAGCAATTTATGGATTAAATGATGTTCTTAAAATAATGAAATCCAAAAATTAAATTTTCTCCTATAGTCAAACTTAGGATATATTCTTCAACAAGATTTCAGATCTGAAATGTAAATTGCAGCAGTAATTTAAACCATAGATCAACAAACAAATGATACCGGCACCAATGCCCAAAATGACTAAAAATAGTAGAAATTGTTGAACTTGAAGAAAAATCAATTTTTAGGGCTTGATTAAGAGAAATTTCAAATCTGATATTTTTATTTCAGTAGTGAAACAGTGACAGATCAGCAAGATAAAATTGTCCAAAATAGCAGCCAAATACTTCTAGAAATAGCAAAAATATATTAAAATTTGAAAATTTCAATTTTAAGGCTTTAAGAGAGTTTGATTCAGTAATTTTCAGAACTGATAAGTTTATAACAGCATTAAATTGATAATAGATCAGCAAACTAAAAACACTAAAAATAATCCCCACAAAGTCTAAAACTAGTAAGTTTTGCCGAAAAACTGAAAATTCAAATTTTTTGGACCTTATTTAGGATATGCATCAGAAATGTTCAAATCTGATTTTTCACAACTATGCAGTAATTTACAGCAAGCTTTAAAGTCGGATCTAGGCAAAATTAAAGATACCCAAATGGTCAAAAATTCTGAAAATGAAAATTTTGCAATTCTAAACAATTTTGACCATATAAAATGTATTTTTAGATCATAATTATTTGTGATTTGTTTGCTGTAATAAAATTTGCAGAAAATAAGGGTTTACAGATCAAACTCTTAGTCCAAGGCTATGAAGATCCCACTGTTGAAAGTCCTTGAAATTTTGGGATAATGTTTCCACTTGAAAATTAAAATGTTTTAGACTAAAATCTTGCAAAAATAACCTCAAAAGCCTATACGTCCTCAAGGATCTAGATCTAGCTTAGATCTGAATATTTCCTTGGTTGATTTTTCAGATCTATTCCTGCAAATAAATATTGAGCCCAAATCTTGCCCTCCAGGGTCTAGATCTGGTTCAGATCTAAAGATTTCCTTGGTTGATTTTTCAGAGATATTCCTGCACAAGTGAAAAAAGAAAAACCAAATACCCAATATGTACAATAATAGAGAAAATCCTAAAAACCCAAATGTTAGAGTTCAAAATTATGTTACAAAACTTCAGATCTACGCATGTAAATTACAAATCTATACAATATATTTACATATCTATGCACAAGAGTTGCAGATTTATCAGACCTGAGGAGCAGAAGTCTGACTTCGCTCCCAGATCTGAAAATCTAAGGCTCTTACTAGCCAGATCTAACTTTAGATTCAATAAAAAGTTAAGATAATTTTTTTTATTTAGGCACAAGTTCTAGAAAAACCCTGCAAGAAGAGAACTTAAGATAAGCTTGGAGAATTAGATCCGAAGGGCTCTTCAGATCTTATTTCCTTAGGAGTCAACTGGTCCAGCTGAGGACTTCTCCAAACGCCCAATTCTAAATCCGAAAGATTTATGCACACTTAAAGTTAAATCGTTAAATCAATAGAGAAATAAAATAAAAATAAACTTTCAAGAGTTAGAGATAGCTGCTAACTCAATCCAATTAATATTCCTACCCTGAATCTAGTAAACTAAGCAAAATACATGTGCAATAGATTACTCTACAAGAGCTATTAATCAACAATTCATTAAAATAATTACCGACAGAATATAAATAACAAGTTTACTATAAAATGTTGAAGAGGAACACCACCATTAAAATAAAACCCCAAAGACTTTGTTTGTATTATTCAAAAATATTACAAGAGAGCTTCAAGAGCAAGTACACGATCAAGAGATCGGATGCAAATGATGGACAAAGACCTCTAATTTATAAGATGAAATCTCCAACGGCTAGTTCGCTTGATCCCCGTCAAAGTAATCTCGACCGTCAAAAATGATTTGATTATCTTTTAATCTCGTCCGTCGAAATTATAATTTTTTGACGAATTTCGAAATTTTCAATTAATTCATTTTTAATTAACTCAAAAATAATATTTTTGAGTTAATTACCTTCAAAAATTGACTTTGACTTTAACTAGAACGGTTATATTATATTGAAGAAAAGCGTTGTTAGGCCCAGGCCTAAGCAGCCAGTACAATCAGAATCGCTACCATAGCAGACATTACAACGGTCATTACATCTAAACCTCCATTAACCTTTTAAGGAATAGTGGACAGATTCGGGTCTTCTGCATTTAAGCTTATCATCCCTTCTTGAAGTGTACAGCCAATGTTGGCCAAATTATCAGCTTCCTTGTTGAGAGCTCTGAGGATGTGAAAGACATTTACTGAGGGGAAGATCTTCAGCATTCTGTTTACTCTTCCTAATTGTTTGTTGAGCACCGGGTTCATGAATCCCTTCTTGCTGACAATAGCTTTTATCAACACCTCTGAGTCTCCAAAGATCATAATTCCACTTGGATTTTCCTTTCTGACTGTTTGACATGCTTTCCATAAACTTAAAATTTCTGCTTGGTTATTTGATTTCAGCCCCAATCCCCAACTGAATTCCTCTTTGGTCCCATTTGGATAGTAAATCACCCCTCCAGCTCCGGATCTACCCGGGTTGCCTTTTGAGGCTCCGTCAAAGAACACTGTAGTCTTACCTTGAGCTTTCCACCCTTGGTGAAATTTGTCCTCCGGCATTCGAATCTGCCAATGTTCCACATAAACCGGTCGGGGCATTGCAGGAGTGATGATCGGACTGGTGAAAGGAGCCAACCACGACCTTTCCTCAGGTCTGAGAGTGCTATCTTCTTTGTTCTGAGAATGAATCAAGGTCTCAATTAGAAGGGATTTGGCCTGATCTGCCACTTTATCTGCCGTAGTTTCTTTGTTGTTGAATATGATTTCGTTACGGGCTAGCCATAACTTCCAGCACACGTATTTGGGAGCTGCAGTCCACACCTTGTGCCATATGGAGTTGCTGGAAATTTTATGAGGGTAGGCAGAGATCCAAGAGAGAAACATGGAGTTGATTTCTCCTTGAGACGGTGGTTGCACATTCAGTCCTACCAGAAAGTAGGACCAAACTTCCTTCGCGAAGTCACATTCCAAGAACAAATGCCCTGAGGTTTCAAGCGCTGCTTTGCATAGAGCACAGCGATGAGGTCCAACGATGTTCCTCTTGCTCAGATTTTCTCCCGTCAAAATTTTGTTTTGGAACAAGATCCAGAAGAAAAAATTGACTTTGGGTATACTGAATCTGTCCCAAATTAGCTTCCAAACTGTCGCTGGATAAGTCGGGTCTTTTTTACTTTGGATTTGGAGATATCCCTGCTTTGCTGTGTAGGTCCCTGTTTTCCCCCATCCCCAGTGATCTGCCTCGTCTTTATGCACCGGAGCGAAGTCTGAGATAGCGCTTTTAAAAGCTGCGAGCTGATTCTCAAGATGCTCTGGTGGTTTGGGTAGTTTCCAATGCTGCCAATTTCCATTGACGTCCCATTCTGATATATCTTCAATTCTCTTTATTCCTTGCGCTTTAAACCATTCTCTTAGTTCTTTGATGTCGTTGGAGTCCTCAAGCGGTGGATGACCCATTATGCAGTCCCTCCAGATCCTTGTATTTTTCCCATTTCCTGGTACTCTATACAAATGCGTTTTGAAAAAATTTATGCCTTTGCTGCAAAGTTTCCAAACATTCGTGCCCTTTGGGGCGTTTTCAGCAGTGAAAGAAGTAAGAGGCCGGTTCTCTAAATATTTAATCTTGAAGATTCGACTGACAGGGTGAAGAGGATTGTCGATTAATTGCCACAGTAGCTTACAGCCCAAAGCCAGATTAGCATTCTGTGGATCACGAATTTGCAGCCCACCTTCCAGAAGGGGGCGTTTCACTATTTCCCAATTGATTAAATGAAACTTGCTTTGATTGCCTCGACCGCCCTTCCACATGAAATTTCGCATTAGTCTGGTTATCTGATCTGAGATAGCTTTAGGAGCTAACATCAGAGCTGCCTGGTATGTGGGCAGAGCTGAGAGGACAGCCTTGATAAGAATGAGTTTTCCCCCGGTGGTGAGCCAGAACCCTCCCCACCCACTGATCTTCTTCTTGAATTTCGAGATGACTTCCTCCCATAGATGATTCCTGTTGGTTCTTATCGTGATTGGTAGCCCCAGGTATTTCAATTTATCCCACTCTGCATAACCAATGAGGCCCAAATCGTTGGCTATTTTCTCAATGGTGTGTTTGTCAGTGTTCCAGCCGTATACAGCACTCTTTTTTTCACTTATAAGCGCTCCTGAAACACTGCAATACTTCTGAAGAGTGTTTTTGAATGAATTTGCCATTCTAACAGAGGCGCCCCCAAGCAGAATCGAATCATCAGCGAAGAAGGCATGATTCACTGGATCGATGCCATTTGCTATTCTGATGCCAGGGATATTTCCATCGTTCTTTTCCTTGGTGAGCTTTCTGCTCAAGGAATCTGCCATGATAATGTAAAGGAATGGGGAGAGGGGGCAGCCCTGCCTCAACCCTCTGGTAGCCAGGAAGAAGTTCGCCGGTCTGCCATTAACCAATGGGGCTATCCAAGTCCTTTCTATACAGGCTCTTATCAATTTTATAAAGTCATGACAGAACCCAAAAGAGGAGAGAACCCTGTACAGGAATGATCTATTAACTCTATCAAAAGCATTACACATGTCTAGTTTAATAAGCATACCTTGTTCTTTCCGGGCATGGCTGGAGTGCAGAGCTTCCCGGACTTGAATAACATTGTCCAGTATGTGACGGCCTTTCACGAATCCTCCTTGAGCTGGAGAGATCAGTTTTTGCAGAAGGGGTTTTAGTCTGTTTGCCAGCAGTTTGGCCATAATCTTGTAGGAGGCGTTACATAGAGAGATTGGCTTGTATCTATCGAACGACCCCGGGTTTGCTTCCTTTGGTATTAGTGCAAGAAATGTGGAGTTAATTCCACCGCCCACCTTGGCCTTTCTCATGATACCTTGGATCATTTTTAGAAGGTCAGATTTGATTAGCGCCCAGCATATTTTGTAGAAATGGATTGAAAATCCATCTGGTCCTGGTGCTTTATCCGGCTCCATCGACCACACAATCCTATAGATTTCTTCCTCCGAGACCAGCTCCAAGAGGGAGTTATTGTCATCAACATTGACTAGTTTTGGAATATTTGACAGAAAAGCATTAATGTCCTCCTCGCTTCCATTCCTTTCTGCAGTGAGAAGACTATGGAAGTGATCCTCGACAGCAGTCTTGACATGTTCGAAACCTTTACATACCTGTCCATTGGCTAAAGTGATTTCTGCAATGTGGTTTTTTGATAATCTTGCCCTGTACTGTTTATGAAAGTAAGCAGTGTTTCGATCTCCAGCCTTAAGCCATAGACTACGTGACTTCAATCTCCAGTGCTCCTCTTCATTTCTGAAAGAATTGTATGTTCTCCTTTGAGCAGCGTTTTCTTCTGTTAGATCTGCTGGGGAGATGTCTTTTTTTTCCATGTCAAATTGTAGATCTGCCAGCTTTTGAACAGCCTCTTTTCTCTGACTGGTGGGAGTCTTAATGGCTTTCTTGATCCAGTCTTTTAAAGCTTTTTTTGTGCTTTTTATCTTTTGCTCCCATACGTAACTTGGAGAGCCCGTGACCTCAATACTCCAGGCAGATTGCACTGTTTCGTGGAACCCTTCTATTCCTGCCCAGAGAGGATTAAATCGGAATGGTAAAGGCCCTAAATCTTCTTCATCCTTAATGCATAGCATGATTGGTTTGTGGTCTGAAGTGAGTTTAGGGAGGATCTTTGTTAGAACTATTCTATTGTCCAGCATAATGGAGCTGTTGGTGAGGAACCTGTCCAACCTTGCTGCAATATGATCTCCTCCAGTTCTGTTATTGGACCAGGTATATTCTCCTTTGGCTGGTTTGAAATCTACAAGATCCCAATGAAGAATAAGGTCTTCCACGATATGGAGAAAGGGGTCCCTCGAGGAATTCCCACCTTTCTTCTCTTTTGGATCCAAAACTATGTTCAAATCTCCTCCTAAAATTACATTCTGAGGTTTATGCAACTCTAGATAGTCTGAGAGAGTTTTCCAACACTCTTTCTTTTCATCATAATGTACAGGAACATATAAGTTAAACAGTGCCAACACTAGATTGCTTGCTTTATGATGGAGTTCAGTGAAAATCCAGTGTTGAGATTCATGAGATCTTTCTAATGAAAAGAGTTTTTGAGACCAGAAAGTACCTATTCCTCCTGCAGTGCTTCTTGCGCTGATTGCCTTACCTTCATCAAATTTCCACTTGGTGTTGCTTGTGTTTAGAAGGAGCTCCCCCTCTATTTTTGTTTCTTGGAGCATTAGAATGTCTGCGGGTTCCGATTTCAAAAGATCTTTGATTGCTTCTGCCTTGTTGGGATTCCCCAGACCCCTGCAGTTCCAAGAGATCATCTGCATCATTTAAAACTAGAAGGGGTAGGTCCACCTCCCTTGGGAGTCCTTAATCTGGTGTTTCTGCCTAGTGCCATTTCAATAGTAGCTTGGCTGCCTAGGGTTTTTTGTCTTTCTGATTCTTCTTCCCTGGTTTCTCTATTTGACTTTCTACCAGCTTTCTTTGATGGCATCTCGAAGGTCTCATCATCCGAGGATCCATTGATTTCTGCATTCTTCTTTTTAGACTTAATGATGTCTGCATAAGAGGGGGAAGAGGTATTACCTTGAGAGGGGATTGGAATGATGCCCGGGTCTGGAGCGGGTATGTTGTCCTTTGGGATTGAACGATCTGTCTCGACTTCTGGAAGGTCTTGCTGTAGATCTAGTGCTTCAAAGGGGTTTTTGTCCACTTCTAGGCTGCCTTTATCCTTGCTTCCTGAAGTTTGAGTGTTTGAGTTTTCTTGCCCTGCTTTGTTCTCCACTCCTTTACCTTTGTTTTTGTTGTTCTGTCTGCTGTTTGATGGCTTCTTGACTTGATTCCACTGTTCACCTTTTTCTTTTTCTGTTTGCTCCTCGTTTTTTCTCTTGCAGTACCTTGCGAAGTGTCCGTATTCGTGACAATGACGGCATTTGAAGGGGAGCTGTTCGTAATCAAGTTCCTGGACATGCGACCAATCTGCTACTGTGAGATTAATTGCTTCAGGCAGCCCAATTTCAAGGTCCACTTCTACGCAAATGCGGGCACAGGAAAACTGATCCTTCCTTGGTGCTTGATCGATATATCTTCCTAGGGCATTGCCAATAGACTGCAGTGATCTCTGATTCCAGCAGTGGAGGGGAAGGTGGGGCAGTCGCACCCATACTGGCACCGCCGTGGGCACGTCCTGTGCAGGGTCGAAGTCTGGTGACCATTTATTCAGGTAGAGACCTTGAGGGCCCATGAAATATGGCCCATTTCGAAATATCAAGCTTCTATCTTCCACATTGTCGAAGACGAATACAAAAAATCCTTTCCCCACAAAGTGGCTCTTGATGCTTTCCTTCACCAGGGGTATCTAGTTCCTTTTTACCCATTCATCGACTGCCTTCGGGGAAGGCCATAACCCTGTGAACTGGCCTATAAGGCCCCTTTCAGCCAGGTTCAGCGCGGATTTGCACGTCTCTTCCACTGGCAAGGAAACCGAGGGAATGTTAGCCAGTTTTTTCACGAATTTCTGCTGAATGCCAGATGAGGGCCGGTTACCCGAAGCTGCAACGAGTGAGTTGAACGCCGCCAGCTCCGGAGGCAAAGGGGGGGAAGCCGCAGGGCCCCCTCCAGAGTCCATGGAGGAGACCGCTCGAAGAATGCCGCCGAGCAGGCACGGCTAGGTCAGTTGCAGAACACTACCAAGGCCCAAGGGTCCAAAATTTCTCAAAATTTTCAATATCTTTATCAACTTAAATTTTATTTTTAGATCCTACGAATATTTCTTTGAAGAATTTAATTTGACCTAGGACATAAAATTAATTAAGTTCCTAGCTTAGGATTTTTTATTTAATTTGGCCGGAAGTTTTAATTAATTGACTAATGAGGGGATTAATTGTTTTTTTCCAACCCTCTAATACTTTAGCCATGTTGTCTAACTGTGAGGGACCATGCACTAAAATATTTTACAACAAGATATTACAATTTGACATATGAAAATGGGAAAACTCATTTGGAATAGACCCTCAAATAGCTACCCAATTCTGCGACTCAAAACATGATCTAGTAGACCAACTAATTTGTAATAAAATAATCTAGCCAATTAGCTAGGATTATTCCCAAATTACTTTTTACAAAGACTCGATTTAGTATCTTGACGACAAAATCCACCCTAGCTTTGGGTTGAGGCTGGAGGGGAAAACTCTGCCGATCACTTGTGTCGAGCAACACAAATGAATCAGTGAGACAAAAAACCTCTTAGGATAGAAATCGTCACCAAAATACTAAGCTTACCTAAGTTGTTACATACATGATGGTCTTATTTAGATCATTTACATCATAAACATGCAAAATGGGTTTACATCGTTTACAAAACTATCGATTGATGATGAAATCTGAATGGCGTGAACAGTTCGAACATGATGAATCCCATTTGAAAACATGGGGGTGTACTGCTATGGGGTCATTGACACAGAGTGATCAACATCTGGCTCTACTTAGGGACACGTTGCTTCATTGGAGGAATGTGAGAATCCAGAATCTGTATCCAAGCAACACAGAAAATTACATAAGTAGCATCCGTCCAAATATCATCATATAACATTAAGCACATGAAAAATAGAAGCTCTTCTATCATTTATTATTCTACTTAACATGAAAAGTAAATCTACTCTAACTACAAAATGCAATGTTGAAATAACAAGGTGTAAGGTTAGAGATACAATACAAAAGATGCCCTGTGGCATTAGATGTGTTCAATATAGTGCGTGTTGAGCATTTGCCTGCTTTCAGGCAAGTCTGTAGGTTGCTTTTTAGATGTGCCATGCCCGATCTTGCATATTGTAAGACTCTGTCTTATCCAAATATCGAGCTGCTCTGAGCCATCAGATGCATCTAGCCACTTACCTCTTCTTTTCTGCTTTTTTCTCTTCTTCTTAGTGGGTTGTGATGTCAGCAATGAGACCACTGTAGATTTCCTGTTCTTATCTTGAAGATGCTCGTACAAAATATTTGATGAACCTGGAGTGTGACCAATCTTATTCTGAATATTCTTTGTCAATGGTGACACATAAGCTTGGTCTTTCTTAACGTCCTTTGTAACCATAGTTAATTTTTCCTTAATGCGATGAGTGGCCTCCCTGTGATGAGATGGGAATTGCTTTAGCAAACAAGAAGGCTTATGATCTGTTGACGGCTCGTTATTATCAAATTTGGGTTGAAACTTCTGTATATATAATTTTTCCATTTTTTCCAACCTTTTCTATATGGAACTCATCTCCCTGGCATGCCTTCCTATTAATTTTGCTTGATTGAGTTCTGTTTTCACGAATCTGTCTTGCAGATTGGTCTGATTTGTCTGCATAACTTTCATTCCAGCAAGTGATCGTCCTTCATGGCAGTGATTTCCTGGGTGTGTATTGGTTCCATTGCAATCATATGATTTTGAATAATGGACATCTGATTAGAATGATTAACTTCCATGATCTTTAAACTGTTTTCCATGACATTCATTTCCTGTGCATGACTTGCTTCCATAGCATTTATCCTGTTTTGAAGATTGATCTGGTTAGCTTCCATGTTTTGAATCATTTGCGTATAATTGAGTTGCATATCCTTAATCATTTGAGTTGATTCCTTAACAAGACTTTCATGATCTTCTATAGGGATGTGATAGTCCTTACCAACAACATTAATTTGATGGCTCACCCCTGCCATTCTACTATCTATGATTCTTTTGACAACATGGCAAGTAACCTCTTCATGAAGAGCATTACAGGCTCTACAAAAAGGCGGAGCTTCATCCACAAGATTTGCAGAGTCAAGTTGATTTGGCGGTCTCTGCTCATTAGATGGGCCTCTCCTGCAAAGCATTATTATTTCTAGGTTGGAAATTTTGTGCTTGAGATCCTTCCATTTGGACCAACCTAGCCTGTAAGACACTTATTTGTTTAGAATGATTAGATATTAACTTTTCCTGATCAAGTTCCATGCTTTCAAGATTTTGCATCAATTTATGCATAGGGTCTTCATTAAATTATTTAATTTCTTTTCCCTTAGATTCTGTCGAAAACCTATCAAAATCTGGAGTTTTGGACATTCCAGATGCTTTCTTATCCTTTTCAATCTCCTTAGCTAAAACCTGGGCAGCCTTATAATCATTAACTTTAGCTCGCCTCAACTCATAAGAAGTATCAACATCAAATGCATCAATATGACAATAAAAAGGGAACCTGGCAGGAGGTCTATGATCTTGAGGTAATTCTTAAATAATACCATTAAACCTCTGATTAAATTCCTCTACTGTTCCATTTTCTTTTTTCTCTATGACACTGATATCTTTAACCAGATGTTTATCTTCCCTTTTATCACCAAACTTACCCTTAAAGGCAACTATAATTGATTCAAAAGTATTGAATGAATTATTAGGTTTTTCAGTAAACCATTCCAATCATCTTGCTCAGAAGTAAGAATAAAAAGCTTCGTCTTTACATCCTCAAAATCATTATTTAAAACCGCAAATTTATTCCACCAACCAGCGAAATTAAACAAATGAGCTTTGACATTAACCACATTATTTCCTTGAAAAGTAGGTAACCTTTCCATGCCATTGTTAGGAAGGCCATTTGGATAACCTTGGATGTTAGCAAAGTTACAAGGGGCAAACAAGTCCATGATGTCTTGCTCAAAGGGATAACCAAATGGATGTTAGAGAAATAGATCCTTGTTCAAGAAAAGTCAAGATATCCACAAGAAGCAAGCTTCTTAGCAGAAATTCTTGTAAGAAATGAAAGAGTTGGAGTCGCCACTCGAACATGAATCTAATTCTAAAACCAAAAAATTAGTCGAGAGAAGCAAATGGATATCAGGGAGGGATTCTTGTCTGGGAATAAATAGATGAATAAGTGGAGTCGCCACCCAGACAAGAAGCCAACCGAAAAGTCCAGGTGCTAAAGCTGCAAATGATGAAAGGATTAGTGAGATAACGAAAGATAAGATGATAAAAAATAAAGAGATGAAATAACGCCAGAAAATGATATGTCATGTGACAGGCTAATGAATGGCGAAAAAAGATTAGAAGATTAAAAAATGTCATTAAGACCAAGGACAAAAAAACTCTATCCCCGGCAATGGCGCCAAAAATTTTGTCGCATAAAATGTCTAGACACCGCGACAACGGTTCAAATTGGGGGTTGTCACCCTGATCCCCAATCTCTCTATTTAATTTGTCTCCTTATAGCAGACTAAGGGGGGTAAACCCTATGGAAATGGAATGAAGGAGAACTAGTTAGGAACCAACCAATTCAGGAGACAGTTAAATGACCAAATACTTGTGAAAGATTTAGCAAGATTAAAGGATTCGATTGAATTTGAAACATTGATACTAGTGCCTTATGGAGTTAATTATCCTGCTAAGGAAATTACAACCAAGTACTTGATGAGAAACTGTTGTTGTGCTATGAAAGGAAAATGATTTGAAGGGGCAAGATGAAACAAGCTTCGAAGATGAAAGGTGATGTTAAAAGCCTAAAGCACTTACGTTATAAATAATCTGGTCTAACTACTAAGTACTTAAGCGAGAGTGTCAATTATGAAGATGCCAGAAATTACTCAATTAAAAGATATACAATTTGTCGCAGATCAACAAAAATAAGATATCGATCACATTTACTTGAAAAATCTTTCAAACATTAATATTCAATAAATATCCAAATTCAAGTAAATGAAACCGGACTTAATTACACATTAGACAAATTTAATTGATAGAACATGTTCCAAAACTTAGATGCCAATGATCATCAAACTCAACTGAAACATATGAAACTTACTAGCACTTAAATCTCAGTAATTATTCATCTAGATATACCATGAAAATATAATGCTAATAAAACCACTTCATCAAGCAATTTATGGATTAAATGATGTTCATAAAATAATGCAAAACCAAAAATTATATTTTCTCCTATAGTCAAACTTAAGATATATTCTTCAGCAAGATTTCAGATCTGAAATATAAATTGCAGCAGTAATTTAAACCATAAATCAGCAAACAAATGATATCGGCACAAATGCCCAAAATGACTAAAAATAGTAGAAATTGTTGAACTTGAAGAAAAATCAATCTTTAGGACTTGATTAAGAGAAATTTCAGATCTGATATTTTTATTTCAGTAGTGAAACAGTGACAGATCAGCAAGATAAAACTGCCCAAAATCGCTGCCAAGTACTTCTAGGAATAGCAAAAATATATTAAAACTTGAAAATTTCAATTTTAAGGCTTTAAGAGAGCTTGATTCAGTAATTTTCAGAACTGATAAGTTTATAGCAATAGTAAATTGATAACAGATCAGCAAACTGAAAATACTTAAAATAATCTCCACAATGTCTAAAAATAGTAAGTTTTGCCGAAAAACTGAAAATTCAAAATTTTTGGACCTTATTTAGGATATGCATCAGAAATGTTCAAATCTGATTTTTTACAACTATGCAGTAATTTCCAGCAAGCTTCAAAGTTAGATCTAGGCAAAATTAAACATGCCCAAATAGCCAAAAATTCTGAAAATGAAGATGTTGCAATTCTAAACAATTTTGACTATATAAGATGTGTTTTTAGGGCATAATTATTTGTGATTTGTTTGCTGTAATAAAATTTGCAGAAAATAAAGGTTTAAAGATCAAACCCTTAGCCCAAGGCTATGAAGATCCCACCATTGAAAGTTTTCGAAATTTTGGGATAATGTTGCTGCTTGAAAATTAGAATTTTTTAGACAAAAATCCTGCAAATATAGCCTCAAAAGCCGATACATCCTCAAGGGTCTAGATCTGGCTCTCAGATCTGACAATTTCCTTGGTTGATTTTTCAAAACTATTCCTACAAATAAATATTGAGCCCAGATGTTGCTCTCTAGGGTCTAGATCTGGCTCATCAGATCTAAAGATTTCCTTGGCTGATTTTTCAGATCTATTCCTGCACAAGTGAAAAAAAAAAAACAAATACCCAATATGTACAATAATAGAGAAAATCCTGAAAACCCAAATGTTAAGAGTTCAAAATTATGTTACAAAACTTCAGATCTACACATGTAAATTACAGATCTATACAATATATTTACAGATCTATGCACAAGAGTTGCAGATTTATCAGATCTGAGGAGCATAAGTCTGACTTCACTCCCAAATCTGAAGATCTAAGGCTCTTACTAGCCAGATCTAACTTTAAATTCAATAAAAAGTTAAGATAATTTTTTTTTATTTAGGCACAAACTCTAGAAAAACCCTGCAAGAAAAGAAATTAAGATAAGCTTGGAGAATTAGATACGAAGGGCTCTTCAGATCTTATTTCCTTGGGAGTCAGCTGGTCCAACCGAGGACTTCCCCAAACGCCCAATTCTAAATCCGAAAGATTTCTGCACACTTAAAGTTAAACCGTTAAATCAATAGAGAAATAAGATTAAAATAAAACTTTCAAGAGTTAGAGATAGCTGCTAACTCAATTCAATTAATATTCCCACCCTAAATCTAGTAAACTAAGCAAGATACCTATGCAATAGATTACTCTACAACAGCTATTAATCAACAATTCATTAAAATAATTACAGGCAGAATATAAAGAACAGTTTTACCATAAAATGTTGAAGATGAACACCACCATTAAAATAAAACCCCAAAAACTTTGTTTGTATTATTCAAAAATATTACAGGAGAGTTTCAAAAGCAAGTACACGATCAAGAGATCGGATGCAAATAATGGACAAAGACCTCTAATTTATAAGATAAAATCTCCAACAGCTAGTTCACTTGATTCCCGTCAAAGTAATCTCGACCGTCAAAAAGGATTTGATTATCTTTTAATCTCGTCCGTCGAAATTATAATTTTTTGAGGAATTTCGAAATTTTCAATTAATTTATTTTTAATTAACTCAAAAATAATATTTTTGAGTTAATTACCTCAAAAAATTGACTTTGACTTAACTACCAAGGCCCAAGGGTCCAAAATTTTTCAAAATTTTCAATATTACTTTGGCTTGGGACCTTTAAAAATTTATTTTTTAGGGACCCACGAACCTTGCCTTTGAAGAATTTAATTTGACCTAGGACATAAAATTAATTAAATTCCTAGCTTAGGATTTTTAATTTAATTTGGCCAGAAAATTTAATTAATTGACTAATGAAGGGATTAATTATTTTTTTCCAACCCTCTAATACTTTAGCCATAGTGTCTAACTATGAGGGACCATGCACTAAAATATTTTACAACAAGATATTACAATTTGACACATGAAAATGGGAAAACCCATTTGGAATAGACCCTCAAATAGCTACCCAATTCTGCGACTCAAAACATGATCTAGTAGACGAAGTAATTTGTAATAAAATAATCTAGCCAATTAGCTAGGATTATTTCCAAATTACTTTTTACAAAGACTCAACAGAAAACACTAAGAATCACTTAGTATCTTGACGACAAAATCCACCCTAGCTTTAGGGTGAGGCTGGAGGGGAAAACTCTACCGATCACTTGTGTCGAGAAACACAAATGAATCAATGAGACAAAAAAAATCCTAGGATAAAAATCATCACCAAAATACTAAGCTTACCTAAGTTGTTACATACATGATGGTCTTATGTAAATCATTTACATCATAAACATGCAGAATGGATTTACATCATTTACAAAACTATCGACTGATGATGAAATCTGAATGGCGTGAACACTTCGAACATGATGAATCCCATTTGAAAAAATGGGGGTGTATTGTTGTGGGGTCGTTGACATAGAGTGGTCAACAGGGTTCATTTATGAGGGTATGGATCAAGCAAAGGAACAAATAAGGGCAACATATAAGGACACAGCGGGTAAGTATGGGCCCATGTGAGCAATCATTGATAAAATATGGAACAATCAACTCCATCGCCCTATACATGCAACTGAGTATTTTTTGAACCCAAGGTATCATTATAAAGCTCAGGAAGTAAGAACTTTGAATGGGGACGTTAGAGATGGATTGATTGACTGCATTGATCGCATGATCCCCACAGAGGGTGAGCAGTTGAAGATACACAATCAGATCACTGTGTTCAGCCAAGCCACATGTACCTTTAGCGAGAACCTTGCAAGGATTGCAAGGGAATCAGATGAGCCAGGTAAACAAAGAATTTCAATTTTCAAATTCATATTTTATTATTTTGTATAATTGTTTATAATTTCAATTTCAAAGTTGGATATAAATTGTTGAGCTAACTGAAACTCATTTTTTGCAGCACAATGGTGGGAGGCATTTGGTAGCCATTGTCCTGAATTGCAGAGGTTTGCAATCCGCATTTTGAGTCAAACTTGCAGTTCTTTTGGGTGTGAGCGCAATTGGTCTGTCTTTGAAAGGATTCACACAAAGAAGAGAAACCATTTGGAGCAAAAATGGTTAAATGATCTAGTGCATGTCCAATACAACCTCCGACTAAGACGCAACCAATTGTTGAACAAAAGACCTAATTCAGATCCCATTGTGTTGGAGGATATTGATCCAACATCAGATTGGGTAGTGGAGACTTGTCCACCAGAGTTCGACTCTGATGAGGATATTGGTGTGGGGATTGACTTCGATACACAGGTAGAGGCTATGCTCAATGCAGATCCACTAGTAGTAGACCCAGTCCCAAGCCCTCCAGTTGCAAGTGCAGGCACTTCCTCTAGTCAACCACGACGGAGGCGCATAACTCATCTATCTCAGGGTGGTAGGGCCATAGTTCCAGTTGAGGATGTTGATTCAGAGGAAGAGCAAGTGGTTTCCCTCTCTGGTTCAGAGTTTGAGGAAGAGGACATTGGATTGTCAGATGTCTAGCAATAGGGATTATTCATGTTTTGTTGTGAAGGCCATTTAGAACCTCCTTGTTTATGTTTTTTGTTTTGATCTCTATCTCATCATCATGTATTGGACAGTGCACTGGGTGGAATTTTGATATGATGGATATATTCATGAGCCCACTTTGATCATATGTTGTCTTTTGTCTATATTGTAATGCTTTTCATTTGGAAACATGAATAAAAATCTTTAAAATTATGTTTTTTTACAAAAAAATTAATACTTAATATATTTTTTACAGAAATCGAGTCATTGAAACTGAACCGGCCGAGTTGATACCGAGTCGGAGTCAGAGTCGGAGCCAACTCTCGGCCGAATCGGAACCCGAGTCCGATTTTTAAAACACTGCGTACAGGTAGACCCCAGATAGGCTTGGAGGTAAAGGTTGGTTTGGTATCTGCAGCAGCTGGAATAACCAGTCCATGGCACCTTCAATTAATTCCAGGTATTCTATTGAAATCGAAAATTCTCCTTGAAATTTCAGTCAGTCACTGAGTAAAATTACAGAATTAGGGCTTATACTGTTTTTAAACATTTACTGGTTAATTCGAGTTCTACAGGAATGGGTCTTCTTTATATACAGATTTGAGAGGCAGTCTTAAGGTTGGACAGTTTTATTATTATTGCAATCTGTAGCAGCAGAAACCCCTCATCACTATTCTTTTCCCAGGCCTCACACATCACTCCCATCACTGTGTGCAAAGCAACAATTGGCAGTCTCTCACCTGTCACCCTCTATGATGCAATCAATCTCTTGGGTAACATCTCATTTGGTGCAATTATGCTTTGTCCTTTATATCCATTGGTTGAATGGTAAGACAGTTTTGTGGTTTCTTACATGCATTTGCTTTGATTTAACATCACCTATAGTGCACATTCAATTCACTTTCTTCATTGATCAGCTGTTATAAGTGTCTTTGTGGATCTACTCCCAACCATCATAATATTAATTTAAATTTACCCTTGCTCTTGACTGTTTATGAACAGGCCAAGTGCGAGTCCTTCGTATGCTGATCGTCTTGGAATTTGTGCAGGCTTTTTTGGGTTAAATGATGGCAAGCATCTCTTAGGGACACCCCCAGTCCAAATGAAGAGGTCAAGTTCGTTTCCCTATAGTTATTAGGCCAATCTGACTGCATATTTGAGTGATAACGTATCCATAATGCCAAACAGTCAATGGGACAAAATCAGCCAATTTACAAAACTTTACATGCAAGTTAAGATTCCAAACTAATTAAAAATAACATTACAATCAAAGTTAAAACATAATAAATGAAAATACTGTACCCATCCAAACAATTCTGTGGAATTATAAGGTCTCTATAAGAGAGAGAGAGAGAGAACCTGATCACTTGAAGCAACTGTCACAGGTCCAATGTTTACAGAGACATACTTTCCTCTGGATGATAACTTATGTGTCACCCTACCCTGTACAGAATCTTACAATTGTAAACAGACATCTAGGGTAAATGATTCCAGAAAATATATTGTATGCTTGAAACTTGATGCGTACAAGTAGTCAGAAAAAAGGACAGCCATCTGCGACACTGGACAAAGTATATTATTTAACCATATCACAAGTATTTTACACAATCAAGTGATTAAGGTGAATATAAACTCAGCAAAGATTAACTGTTACAAATACAAAATAATTGTTAAGAGCTGAACAAACATGAGATATGATCAACGACATATTTTCAATTTAATTCAGAGGGAAGCTTATAACTCCATGCTCTGCATTAGGGATTTGAAATTTGTATTATGATGGATACAATAAATACGGAGGGTGTGAAAGTCCCCTAACAAATGTGAGCACAAACTCAAGTACCTAATATGATCATGCCTGAAGACACACAGCAGCTAGCAGATCATATTTCTATATTTCTGTACAAAATTATAGCTTGCTAGATAAAGACTCCGGCTGGAAAGCCTTCCCAAAACAAGAGCAAAATACTCTAATGCTGGAAATGTCTTACCAGGTTTGGAAGAATGACAATGGTAGTGTAAATCATAAGACAAATTCACCGGAAAAGACATTGGCCAACCTTGCTAAGCTGACTAAACGTAGAATTCCCATGTTGCCTAGGTGCAAGGGAGTACTAGCAGATCATATTTATATATTTCTGTACTAAGTTATAGTTTGCTAGATAAAGACTCCAGCTGGAAATCCTTCCCAAAACAAGAGAAAAATTATCTAATTCTGGAAATCTCCTACTGGGTTTGGAAGAATGACAATAGTAGTGCTAATGAAGTCTGCCAGTCTTTTGCTTGTAAAGAATTTCATTGCTGAAAGAATAATATATAAACCCTCATCTGCTGCACCGGTTTTCCCGCATTGGGTTTTTCTGGAGACAATTGTTCAAAAATAATTGTGTCTATGTGATTGATTCTTATGCTTGTATTTCTTACTGTTCTATTCTCTGCATATACTTGAGTGAATGTTGCAGTAATATTTATTTTGAAATTTACTGGAAAAATTCTGTAAATAACTTATCGGAAATAATAAGTAGGAGAAATAAATCTATCAATGCAAAAATATTTTTTCAGGATCGAAATTTTCACATGGTATCAGAGCAAAGATGAATAACAGGAGCAGAGACCCGACGATTGAACATAGATCAGACGTTGTTGCTGCAGCAACTTGGAAGGGTTCACACAGTGCTCCAGAGAAGAAGGAAAGCATAAAAGAACAAATGGATCATGACATTCTGTTTTGGCATCCAAATTGGAAGAAGAATTTGCTTGTGTGTTAAGCTCTGCTTCCCCTGAGAACTGGTATATTGATAGTGGGGATTCTGCTCACATGACGAGAGAGTGAGGATGTTTCTCAAGCTACCAAGAAGAGAAGATGAACTTTAAAATCACCATGGGCAATAAGGCAAAATGTACCCCTGTTGGAAGAGGTACCACAGTGTTTCAAACATAAGCTGGTAATAAGCTTCGGGCCACCAATGTGCTGCATGTGTATGGTTTGGGGAAGAACTTACTCTCTGTGTTGCAGCTTCAAAACAAAAGCTATGACATTTACTTCATTGGCAAAAGAGTATACATCAAACAACTGAGTTGGAAGAAGAAGGCACAAATCAGAGTCAGGAGCAATAAACTCTGCAAGTTACAGCTCGAATCCTCAACGGTGTTGATAGGCAGCACTGATGAAAAGGATTTGAATGAGCTATGGCACAGGAGAACGAGGCACTTGCACCATGGGGCATTAAGAATTCTCAAGAAAACTGTCACGGGAGTTCCAGAACTGAGCACCAAGTGAGACGATGTCTGCAGAGGGTGCGTATTGGGAAAATATGCCAAGGCAGCGTACCATAGAAGCAACTATAGGGCTAAGAGTGTGTTGGGCTTAATACACTCGGACATCCGCGGACCAATGTCCACTAGAGCTCTTAGTGGTGCCGAATATTTCGTCACCTTTATTGATGACCATTCCAGGAAGACCTAGATCTACTTTCTAAAGACCAAGGACGAAGTCTTTGATCAATTCAAGGAGTTTAAAGCTCTAGTGGAGAATCTGACAGGAAAGCAGATAAAGACACTACGATCAGACAATGGTGGAGAATACATTGATAAAGACTTCACAGAGTTCTGCGCTAGGGAAGGCATCAGAAGAGAGTGGAACGCTCCGTATAATCTGGAGCAAAATGGAATTGCAGAGAGAAAGAATAGAACAATTGTCGAGGCTACAAGGGAAATGTTGTATGATCAAGACATTGCCCAAATTCCTGTGAGCTGAAGCTTGTAATACAACTGTCTATGTACATAACAGGATTCCTCACAATGCATTGGGTAAGATCACTCCATAAAGTGTTTTCACTGGTAGGAAGCTTGAAGTGAACCACTTTAGGATCTTTGGCAGTGTGGCATATTGTCATGTGCCCAAGAGAAGAGAAAGAAAATAACGAGAATGCAAAGGCTTACCGCATTTACATTCCTGAGAGCAGGAAGATTATAGTAAGGCGGGATGTGAAGTTCATGGAGGAAAGGGCCTTCTAGAAATCCCGGGAGATGCCTTCTGCTAAGCAGTCTAAGGAGGATCTGTTGGTCCAACCACAACAACCTGCGGAGGGTAATACGAGTGCCTCTCCAAGTCATGGGGATCCAAGGAATACATCTCCCGATGACTTGCAGGAAGGAGAGTAGGTAGATCCACCCACTACCAATGGTAGGACAAGCAAGGAATTACGAAAAATCCTGAGGGACGCAGAAGAGTTTGTCGGAGCCCCCAGAAATGAGAAGAGGCAGCACAGGCAACTTGAAAGGTACCAAGCCTTGGTAGCTCTGGTTGGGGAACCCTCTAGTTTTTAGAAGGCAACTCAACAGCAAGTATGGGTCGATGCGATGGTGGAAGAATACATCTCCATCATGACGAATGATGTCTGGGAAGTGTTTCCCAAGCCTTAAGATAGATTAGTTGTAGGTTCGAGATGGATCTACAAGATCAAATATGTTGTAGATGGCAGCATCAAGAAATTTAAAGACAGGTTTGTGGCTAAGGGGTACGCTTAGAAGGAAGGGATAGACTATGAAGAGACCTTCAACCCAGTAGCTCGATATACTTCTATTAGATCTGTAATATCCCTTGCTGCGCAGATGGGATGGGAGATTCACCAAATGGACGTCAAGACTATGTTCCTGAATGGGGTGATAGAAGAAGTATATATTGAACAACTAGAGGGCTTTGAGACACATAAGCAAAAAACTCATGTGTGCAGGCTCAAGAAGGCCTTGTATGGGCTGAAGCAAGCCCCAAGAGCTTGGTATGGTCGAATTGACAACTACCTACAGAAGATGGGATTTGTCAAGAGTGACGCAGATCCCAATCTCTACTATCTGAGAATAGGGGATGAGCCTTTGATACTGGTGTTGTATGTAGATGATCTATTTCTGACAGGATCATCTAGGCTCATCAAAGACTGCAAGGAGAATTTAGTTGCAGAACTTGACATGAAGGATCTAGGGCTGATGCATTATTTTATGGAATTGGAAGTTTGGCAGCAGAAGGGTGAGATCTTCCTTGGTCAAGGAAGGTATACCACAGAAATTTTGAAGAGCTTTCAGATGGAGAATTGTAGACCCATGGCTACTCCAATGATTACCAACTGGAAGAAAATTGACACGTCCAAAGATGATAAAGTTGATCCTACTTTGTATAGGCAGCTCATAGGATCTCTGATGTATCTGGTGACTGGTCAACATGAGACCAGACATTTGTTATGCTGTCAATACTCTCAGCCTGTTCATGGTGGAACCAAGGAGGGCTCATTGGCCAGCAGCCAAACATGTTCTCAGATATCTATAAGGAACAATCAAGCTTGGATTGAAATACACCTGAGGCAATGACATCAGGTTGAGTGGATTCACTGACGCAGATTGGGCTGGGAGCCCAGTAGATTGGAAAAGTACCAGTGGGTATTGTTTCAGTGTTGGATCAGGAATGACCTCTTGATGTAGCAGAAAACAAAAATCCGTGGCTCTAAGCTCAGTAGAGGCTAAATATATGGCAGCAAGCACAACTTTTTGTGACGCCATATGGCTTCATAAATTGATTGTGAACTTACTCAAGGAAAATATGGGGCGACCAACATTCTATGTGATAATCAGAGTTGTATCAAGCTCTCTGAAAATCTTGTGTTTCGTGATATGTCGAAGCACATTAACATCAGGTGTCACTTCATCAGAGGCTGTGTCCAACGGGGAGTTGTACAATTGCAGTACACTCCTACAGGAGAACAAGTGGCGAATATCCTCACGAAAGCTGAGTTTGTCTATTTCAGAGAAAAGATGGGAATGATCAAGAATCCATTTCAGTCGCAGGAATGGATAGGCTCAGGATTCAGAGGGAGCTGCAGTACAGATGAGGCAGTGACAATGACAATGTCATGGGCAGCAATACAGAAGGCAGCAACGCAGCAGAGGAGGGGCAGCAGCTAGGCATCAACAGCGCAAAGAATGCTTCAAGACAGAGTAGCATGCAGTAGGCATATTGCTAGAACACTTTCCTTGCTAAGGAGTGTTGATTTTTGTAGCATCGGAAAGTGTTCCAAGCCTCAAAATTTGTAAGGAGGCTTGGACATCAGTATTCCAAAGAACCTAGAAACCGTTTGTAGAAATTCCACTTAGTTTATGTTTTATTAAAATAATTAATTATTTTAATGGAGACCCTACGTCTAAACTTAGGGAAATTAAATAATTAATGGGCATTAATAAAATAGAGTGTGAATCTTCTAGAGAACGAAGATCAAGTCAAGTTTTAATCTTAGCCATTGATTAGACTTCTAATCTGGGTCGTTGATTCATCAATGAGAAGATTATAAAAGAAGGCTCGAGGGTCATTTGGAATGTGAGCCGGGCATACACTCAATAACCCAAAGGAAGTTGATTTTGAAGGAATAGAATTCGATTTGAGAGGGAGAGTTGCAGGGCAGAGGAAGCAGAGGGAGTCAACACTGACAAGGGTCGAGGAAAGAAGGACACAGAAGGCCGGAGAAGGAAACACAGAGCGGCAGCGCACAGAGCTCATGCAGAGTGACGCAGTCTCACGCAGGCACTGCACAAAGAGACACAGAGGGACGCAGAGGGAAGCTATGAGAATTTATCTCAGGTGTTTTCTAAAGAATTATGCCAGTCTTTTCCTTGTAAAGAATTTCATTGTTGAAGAATAATATATAAACCCTCATTTGTTGAACCGGATTTCCTGCATTCGGTTTTTCCAAGGATAATTGTCCAAAAATAATTGTGTCTATGTGATTGATTCTTATGCTTGTATTTCTTACTGTTCTATTCTCTGCATATACATGAGTGAATGCTGCAATTGTATTTATTTCGAAATTTACTGGAAGAATTCTGTAAATAACTTATTGGAAATTATAAGTAGGAGAAATAAATCTATCATTGCAGAATTTTTTTTTCTTTTTAGGATTGAACTCTTCACACATATAATAGGCCAATGGGACTACGAATTAGATCAATAAGAGGATACAAAAAATGTCGTTCTTAGAAAAACATCATAAAAACAAATGTTCTTTGTTGAAAAGCAATGCTACAAATATCATGTAGGTGAAAATGTCGCCAAGGGTCCAAAAAAGAAAATATCAGCAACAACAGGAAAATATCGCAAAATATCATCACATTTAAAAAATAGAAAAATATTCAAAAAACAAAAATATCAACTTTACGCAGCTTTGTCTGCAGGCAGGGTGATATTTTCATGTGTTTTGCGATATTTACGATATCATCGCGATATTTTTCACAATGAAAATATCATGTTGTTTACCAACAATAATAACATTTTGGGATAAAAATCATGACATTGCTATATTATTGTGATGTTTGCAACACTGTTGAAAAGATCCCAAGTCTAAAACCTAATAACATGGATCAGAGAAATAGAGTCATAAAGCAACCATCTGCAAATACTATGGAGAAGTTAGAACAAAAGAACAAAAATAATGAATCCCTAGGGGCGATGTCTCACTTGGGGGTCAATCGACATCCCCTGATGCTCTCTCCCCTAGCATCCCAAGCTAAAGGGAAGAAACTCCTCATAGACGACTAGTTAATGGATCTAGTAGAGCGGGAAGATATGGTATATAGCATGTCAAAGTATTCAGATGCAATAACCTACATCTGAGCTCTAGAAAAAGTATCCTAAATGCTGGCATGATGTGAGTTGTCCCAGGATCTAAAGGAAACTATGTTCATAAAGGTCTCATTGATCAAGGACGAAAGGTGTCTCAAGTTCCTACAAATCTAATGACTATTGTATCGCTACTCCTCGTCTGCCTCTTGGTACCTTTGTCTATTGGAAGCATTGGGACAAAATCTGTAATCATCTTGACGGGATTTGATTCGATCTGGTGTGAGCAAAGTAAGTAGGGTCTAAACCCAACAACCTCCCTCATATACAGTTCCAAGCATCTCTAGTCCACGTAAAGGAAAAATATGGAGAGAGTCTAGGACTCTGTGATATCCCCACTTAGCAAATATTGCTAAGTGCAAAACATTTTTTCTCAAGTTTGACATTTTTGGCTCTAAACTTAGGAAAAGTGGGTTAGGAGTACTCCACTTTGCTTTTTGGAGGAAATGGCTCCCAAAAATTAGGAAAGGGGAAAATTTAGAGAGAAGTGGGAGGTGGAGACCACTCCCAAAAAGGGGAATTCGTACCCCCTTGAGCAGTTCGACTTGGTCAAGAAGGAGAAGAGGGAATTCGACTTAGGGAACCCACTTGGATGAGAGATGGGGCAACAAGTTAAATTGGGAGAAGGAGCTTCATTTTGGATCTTTTGCCAATATTAGAATCGAACCCCCTTGTACGCTTGAGTTGTTGAGCCAAGTCTACACTGTGTTGTTCAACACGAGATTTCCACCTTCAGTGGACTTCGAGTGCCACTCCAGGGGGGACATCTTCACACTTCAGAGTTGTACGTGGACCAATTTGCAGGCACAATCAGTCACTACATGGAGCAGACTGGGCGCCGAACAGGGGTGCGTATTTCTTGGGTGGGCCATCTTAGTGTTGGGCTGTTTCTGGGACTTTGAGGGTTGGTTTCTTTTTGTTTTTGCTAGAGATTTTAGGTGGATTACATCGCTGATTTGAGGGCTATTTATTGGGCCGAGTTTTCCTATCTTGGGCCTGTGAAAAAGGAGTTATGGGCCTGCGCAATTCCTACAGAAGGCTACACGTGGGAGAAGCTTTGGTAGGGAATTTGGAGTTGGGCTTTGCTAGGAGCCATAAGGAGGATAATTGGAGGATTTTCTCAGCACTTTGGAGGGGTTTTGGGGTTTTGGAAGCTAATTCCCAGTAGTGCGAATTACCCAACTGGAAGAGGAGCTCAATATAATTGGGGTAATTTCGGAAGGTTGGAACTAGGCCCAACCCTTTCTGGGCCTTTCGAGGTTATTTGAGGGGAGTCCAAGATTAATTTGGCCGAATTTTTTTAGCACTCTAGAGAGCTCAAATAGGGGTCTCTTCCAACCAACGGTTGCATATTTTCAAGGCCAACACAGAAGCTTGAGGAGGAAGCACTTCATAGCATCAGAGTAACACATTTTCTCACTTGGGATTTGTCCAACTTCCTTTGGCAAGCACATATGCACATATTCCATACATTTGTACTCTCCTCTTTAATAATAAAATTTCTCAGCGTGGCACAGTTTTTGGTTGAATTGTTGGTGTTTAATTGCTTGTTAAATTTTGTGTGTTTCATGGTGGAATTTGATTTGTTTATTGTTGTTATTTCCTATTAGGAATATTACAATGGTATCAAAGCACTGGTCTTGGCTCAGCCATGGGATTATTTCTATGAACTTGGAGGACAAGCGAAACATTACCTACTAGAGGCAGAGGTACCAGAGCAGAGAGAGAGAGTTAGAAATCACACCTTACACTGAGGCACCAGAACAGGTAGTGGAGGAGGTAGACATGGGGGAGCCAAAGAGCAAAGAGGAGGCAATGTTTGACAGCCTATTGAAGACCCTAAATGACTAGCCAAGGGTCATAAGGAGATGTTGGAGGAGATTAAGTAGCAGAACCGGGTCAAGGGCATTCACCGGGATTTCCTATTTGGGGAAACTTCGAGGACTTCCCACCAGTACGACCACAATTCACCTGTGACTCACCCACATGCTTTCAATGGGCCAACCAGAACTACGTTACCCATGTTTTTGTCCTCAGGATTAGGTGAGAAGGTTGGACAGGACGAGATGCCCATGGGAGACTATTTCCGGGAGTGGTAGTCTATGGGGGAAGATTTCAAAGCTGCACTATCCTTCCGAGACTTATACCAACTCAAGCGGAATGAGAAGGGCAAGGGTGCAAGGGGCTCAGCTACGTAGAATTCGGAGCTGCAACACACTATTGGGAGGATGTACCTCCCTACTTTTGATGGGCCATCCAAGTGTACGACTAGGGCATGGCTTGAGAAGCTGGACACATACTTTCAGTTTAGCCTGATGATGGAGGTAGAAGCCATTATAATGGTTACTATGCACTTGGAGGGAGCAACACATGACTAATGGTTCCATGGGTTGACCACGCTAGGGAATGCTAGTGTGACTTCCTATGAGGACTTCACATGGAGGATTGTGGAGCATTTTGATAAAAGAGATCCAGAGGCACATTTCTGAGGGTTGACGCAGCTAAGATAGATAGGCAACCCATAGCACTACATATCAGAGTTCTTGAGAGTGTCACTGATGGTATCGGACCTGTCAGATGCCTGCAGGGTCTACACCTTTGTTGAGGGCTTGACTGAGCCACTCCATGGGTTAGTAAGGTCCCACAGGCCCACCACTTTGCAGGAGGCAATATCTTGTACCAGGTATTCTCTCTAAATCTATCTCTATTTAATAGTTTGGTTTTCTCACAGGTAGGCAGATCCATGAGGCAATTGGAGTGGCCCATGAAGGTATTCATAGCTTGAAATCCATGAACTTAAAGGAGGCAGTCATCAAGCTAGATCTGTCGAAGGCATATGATCGGGTCAATTGGACTTATCTGAGACTTCTTCCTCACTCATGTGGGGTTTAACATTGACTTCATTACATGGGTTATGAGTTGCATTCAAACAATATCATTTGTTGTATAGACTCCATATCAATGGGGTTGTTTTGCCTTTCTTTCATGCTCACAAAGGTCTACGACAAGGGTGCCCTTTGTCTCTACATTTATTTTTGTTGGTTGCAGAGTGTCTCAACGGGCTTCTTATGGAAGCAAAATCAAATGGGGTTTTTCAAGGGTGCTTTATGTCCCTTGCTCTTACTATATCCCATCTTCTCTTTGTTGACGACATCCTAATTTTTTGTAAGGGGGACGTTTAAGAGGTGGCCTGTCTCAAAGCATATTGTCTACTTTTGGGAAGGACACGAGCATGATGATCAACTATCAGAAACCTTTTCTCCTAGTATGAAATTTAGATGAAGCCACCATCCAACAAATTCTTGACCTTATGTCGATGGCATACTCACATATTGAGGAGGGTATTAAATATCTCAGGTTCCAATTGAAACCCAACTCTTATAGAATTTCTAAAGCAAATTAATATTTGGTGTAATCATTGGCTATCTTGTGCAGGATGCCTGGTTCTTATGAAAGTAGTGATTGAAGCTATTTTGGTGTATTACTCTTCTCTTGCTTGGATCCCTGAAGACATTATGGAATGTATCAAAAGAATCCACTATAAATTCCTTTGGTTGGGAGCTAATTCGAACTCCAATCTTCCATGGGTGGGATAGGACAAAATATCTCTACCCAAAGCTATGGGGGGTTGGGGCTTGAAGAATATATTTCACTTCTCTCATGCTCTTGCTGCCAAAAGTAGTTGGCGTCTTCTTACAACTCAAAGCTCATGGACCTTTGTTGTTATTAGCAAATATATATCTCCTCTATATGTGGAAGACTAGGTGTGAAGAGATGATAAGCCATGAAACAACATATCAGTCATTTGGCGCGCAGTCATTAATACTTTCGAAAATATTCGCAATGGGCTGGTCTGGAGGGTTGGTTCGGGTGATCGTGTTCATTTGGGCATGGATCCTTGGCCGAGATCAATGCTGATTTTGGGTAGCATCGGATGTGCTCTAAGTCTCAAATTTTGTAGAGAGGCTTAGACACATGTATTCCAGATAACCCAACAATCGTTTGATGAAATTCCGCTAGGATTGTATTCTATAGAAATAATTAATTATTTTTAAAGGGACCCTAAGTCTAAACTTAGAAAAATAAAATAATTAAAGTGTATTAATAGAATATGAGTGAGAATGATCTATAATACATGGATCAAGTCAAAAGTTAATCTTAGTCGTTGATTAGAGATCTAATCTGTGTCGTTGAAATATCAACGAGAAGATTATAAGAATGATTTGAAGGGTCATTTGGAAGATACATTTGGAGACACAAAGAATCTAGAGATCGAATTTTTCTGACGGAGAAGTGCTTGGAAGAAAATCAGATCTAAGTGATTCTTGATTGCAGCAAGGGGCAATATATTCGGTTGGAAGATTTTCGGAGCCAGAGAGTACACAGTAGTAGAGACAGAGAGAGCCACAGAGCAACACAGAGCCAGTGACGCAGTGCCTACGCAGTCACTGCGAAGAGCTAGAGGGAAAGACGTTTTCCTGCTAAGGAGATAGAGCAGAGCCAGATTCAGAACCCGGAGAGAATTTCTAAAGGACTAGTAGGCTTCAGTTTCCAACCAGCAATGAGATCAGAAAAGAGGAAGAGGGCAGCCACAGTTGTGATGCAGTCACTACGCAGAGGCAACGCAGGGCAGTACAGCCATGGTGCAGATCAGTGCTAGTTTCCTGTGGAGGACTGAGGTTTGTCTCACGAGATCTCTTTTGTCAGTTTCTCTGTATGATTTGACAGTCTCATCAATCATAGATTTGTACTTAGAATTTACTGCATAATAACATAAACCCTCAGATTTGATGCATCGGTTTTCCCACATTGGGTTTTTCTGGGGACATTAGTCCAAAAATAATTGTGTCGAATGGTTGTGTGATCTATGTGTGTTCATATTTGTTTGTGCACTTGTATTTCTTCTGCAGTTTAATTGTGTAGGCTGTAGTGAATGGATTTCGATGTTTGCTTTCAGAACACAGTCAATAAATTTGTTAAGGAAATAACAAATAGAAGACTCTCCATCAGTTGCTGCAGTAGGATTCCAGGTAACATGAATTTTCACAATCAAACACGGATCACATCCTTCCACCGCAGTTGATCGATTTTATGTGGGACTGTGGCATACTCATACTTGCCCATGTTGTTGATCCAAATTCAAATTTTATCTGGACCCAAGGTTGGAAATCAGCCAAGGTTTTGGGAAATCTTGATAACTTTCATGCTCAATGGGAAGCTTACATTTTTGCTCTGCGCAGAGGTCACATCCGCCTGTTGGATCGTGAGGCTGAATTGATATGGTCTAGTGAAAAAAGTGGACATTATTCTCCAAAATCTAGCTATAACTATATTGTTGTTGAACATTTCCTTAGTGCTCCACAGTGGTGGATGTCCTGCATTTGAAAGGCCAAATGCCCCCCAAAGGCGAAGTTATTAATGTGGAGCATTATGAAGGAGAAAGTCCCCATGTGGGAGGTGTTGAAAAGGTGTTTTGCCATAGGTCCAGGTTGGTGTGCATTATGTCAAAGTGAGGATGAATCTATCAACCACCTTTTTCTTCACTGTACCTACACCCAAAAGAGTCAGAACATTTGGGAACATTGTAGATCCGCAGAACCACATATCAAACAATGGTCGGTCTCTCGATTAAATTAGCCTGGCAAAATTGGTAATCTCAGCTTTCTTCGTGCACCTTCAAGGCTCTTCCTCTTATAATTTGTTAGGGCACATGGATTTCCTACAACAAGGCAATCTTCCAAGATCTTCATTCCTCCCCCAGGATGATCTCTACTCAGGCTATGGACGTCCTCAGTCACTTCCCACAAGAAAAAGATGGTCGCAGGGTCTGTGTTATTGAGGAAGTACAACCTGATCAAATTTTCCCTTGCACCTTTTTCAAGGAAGCTTCCTTAGAAGCAGGTGCCTCTTGCAGGGGAGGTTTCGTTATACATTTATCTCTAGATATATCCTATCATATTTCTATTGGGCTTGGCTTTGGCACTAACAACTTTGCAGAGCTTCAATCATGTTGATTTCTTCTTGCATTTTCCACAAAACAAGGGTTTTCACATTTGCAAATTTATGGAGACTCGAAAATAGTGGTTAACTGGTTTAATTGTATACAAACTTGCAGAAACTATATTTTATTTTTGATCCTGGATGAAGTTCTTAAACTGAAGAATTTGCTTACTTTTTGCACATGTCATCATATATATAGGGAATTAAATCAGGTGGTTGATGATATCTCAAAGGCAGCTCTTCACCTGGAAAAAGACTGTTGGCATATGTCAGAAATCCTTAGCGACACTCCCAATCGCTACGGGTCGAGACTATCAGGCATGAACCCACCACCTGTGGTTAGTGTATATAGGAGAAAATTTTCTCCTAGATGGTCCTCAACCGACAGTCAGCAACCCCTTGCAGCCATCAGATAGCTCAATGTGCCATTGTCTCCACCACCTGAGCCAGCCATGTGGTCCCTCGACCACTTGTCATGATCATATGTTTGAAGGTGGGCCTCTCGACCCCAAAGGTATGGGTTTTCATTGGTATAGTTGAGTAATTTTCCTTACTTGTAATGGGCATTTTTGGGCATGGATTGGTGGGGGGATTCAGCAGAAAGAGTGGGTTAGGTCTGTATTCTTGTCTTCACTGACTGATCTCGTGGTTACCCTTGTATCCTAGTCTCGTGGGATCTCCTTTACTAGCCATTAACTTTAGGGTTGGCACTACATGGGAAATCCCGACTTTGGTTGCATGGTCTCGCTTCCCGATACCACCTGCATCACCCCCCTTCCACTCATTTTAGCCCCATTTATCTTTTTTCCCACCCAGGTCCACATGTGTCCACTGGGTCCACATAGGGTTATCTGTTGATTTTTGGGTAGCATCGGATGTGCTCTAGCTTTGAAGCTGTGGAAGGGCTAGAACACATGAGATCTCCAAGACCCAGAAATCGTTTGGAAAAATTCCACCCGAAGCTTAAGTTATTCAAATAATTAATTATTTTAATGGAGACCCCAAGTCTAACTTAGGCTAATTAAATAATTAAAGTGAATTAATTTAAACATGTGGGTGAGAATGTTATAAGTGACGAGGATCACGTATTTTCTAATCTTAGTCGCCAATAAGAAATTAGATCACGACCGTTGATTCGTCAACTGGAAAAGGATTAAAGGAAGGCTTGGGGTCAGTTGGACAACACACGCAAAGTGGCAACACTTGAGCTAAGTCGAAATTCTGGTACGCGGTTTGCTGAGAATTTTCGAGTGAGCTTGTGATGTAGCGAGGAGCAGTTCGGATTTATGATCCAAGGCCGAGAATACAATAGCAGAGAGGCAGATCAACACCAGAGAGGCAGCGCAGGCCTAGGAGGGGTGATGCAGACCCAGGAGGGGTGATGCAGGCCCAGCCAGGCTCACACAGGCCCAGAGGGGTGACGCAGAACCATCAGAGGCAGCGTTGGGGTTTCAGTGGGCCAAATCGGGCTCGTATTCAGCAGATCCAGAAGGGTGATGCAGTCTCAGCGCAGAGCTTGTTCGAGACTGCATAGGCACCTGTGGGGTTCTTCATTCTCACACTGAATCAGCCATAATATCTGTCTCCAGAGATAAAGGTTCTTCTGCCGAGATTTTCTCTGTTGGGTAAACCACTACTGGTACCCTAGTTTGTATTCAGAAATCTGCATAATAATAAAAACCCTCAAGAGTTACTGCATCGGTTTTCCCGCATTGGGTTTTTCCGGGGACATTTGTCCGAAAAATCTTGTGTCCTTTGTCGAATGTGCTTATTTCTTCAGTACTTGATCTGTATATTTGTGTAGGCAGCAGTGTATTTACTTCGATGTTTTCATGTATTATTCAGAAAAATAACTTGTTAAGTTAATAAAACAAGTGGAATTAAATCAAATTACTGTTGTAGGATTTTTGTTTAGTAAATTCAAAAATTCTCACATGGTATCAAAGCTATTGCAGATCAGGGAGAGTTGAAGCCATCAACGAAGAGACGAATTTTTTTCTGCAGGAAGGCAACTGTCCAGAGTGACAGCGCAAATCCAGGAAAAGGCAGCGTAGCACCAGAGGGATAGCGCAGGCCCAAGACGGGTGACACAGAGACAGTCTAGCTCACGCAGAGCTGACGTAGAGGCTCACGCAGACCCAGAAGGGTGACGCAGTTCAAGAGGAAGTGACGCGGAGCCAGTGCAGAGGGTTCGAGTATTTGTCCTAGTTGTCGTGGCTGGAAGTGCAGTTTTTTCTTCAGAAGTTGCTGGTGGGGCATTGTTTCTGTCGGTGCAAAACAGTGTCTGGCAGGGTGTGACAAAGTAAGGGAAAGGAGTTCCTCAACAGAATTTCTCACCAAGAAGTCTGAGATTTGAACAACGTAGTAATTAGAGAGACTTGATTCAACAGTAGTTGAGGATTTCCGGGAGGGAAATCACTTGTCAGAGGAAGCATATTCTCTAGAGGATGGTGGGGCATTGTTTCTGTCGGTGCAAAACAGTGTCTGGCAGGGTGTGACAAAGTAAGGGAAAGGAGTTCCTCAACAGAATTTCTCACCAAGAAGTTTGAGATCTGAACAACGTAGTAATTAGAGAGGGTTGATTCAACAGTAGTTGAGGATTTCCGGGAGGGAAATCACTTGTCAGAGGAAGCATATTCTCTAGAGGATTTCTAGCGTCAAGAAACCCAGATCCGAGCCTTTTGTTGAGGGCAGCAGCAGAAGAAGGGAGAAGAGTATTCTCTTCGACATCTTTTGAGTAGAGATGGCCGCACATGGATTGAGGGATCAGGACAGGTTGGATGGAGCATCCAACTTCGTCGTCTGGAAGGCCAAAATCTTGTTAGTTCTTGATGAATATCGCATCAAAGATCATGCCGAGAAGGTTGTCGTTGTTCCTGTTGACGTTGATCTATTGAAGAAGTATTAGGAAGTGCAAGCAAGGGCCAAGTGCTTGATTATGGAAGGGGTCAAGGATCATGTGGTCCCACACATTGCTGAAAAGAACACAAAAAATGAGATGTGGACAACGTTGACCACATTGTTTTAGGGGACTTCTGTCCAAAGGAGAATGCTTCTAGAGAATCAACTTCGGTTATTTCAAATGCATAAGGGAGAGGAAATCGACCCCTTCCTCATTAGATTGAAGGCAATTCGTGATTAGCTGGTTGCTATGGGGGGCACTCCTGATGAAGGTCTAATGGTCAGGACTGCCCTAAATGCAGTTACTGAAGAGTGGGAGACCTTTGTCCAAGGCATTTTGGGCAAAGCAACACTTCCAAATTGGGAAGACATGTGGGCAGCTCTTCGACAAGAAGAGATCAGAATGATGACCAAGACGGGCAGCAACATCGAAGGAATAAAGATCAAGGAGGAGGAGGAAGATGCAGCTCTCGCATTTAAGGGACAACAGGGGCAGCAACAGAAGAAGAAGAAAGACCCTTCTAAGGTGAGATGCTTCAGGTGTGGTGAACTAGGATATTTCGCGACAACTTTTCTTATGAAAAAGAAGGGCAAGGAAGATTTTGATTCAAAGGCTGCAGCAGCTAAGGGGGATGATAGGAGGGATGACGATGTGGCTATGAGTGCTCATGTGCCTCGAGAGAAGAGATGGGGCGACATAGATCTGTAGTTCTCTCAAACTGCAGATGAGGGGCAGGATCCTTGAGGTGCCCAAACTCTTGGATCACATACGAGCTATGGGAGCCCTTAATGACACTAGGAGGATGACTGGAGTCAGTTGGTGTAAGGATGAGGGAGCAACATTGGCAGAGCTAGAATGTTGTAGACTGGAGCAACGCAAAGTAGAGGCAGTAGCAGCGCAAAGGTTGATGGACTTCAACAACGCAGAGGCAGTACTTACGCAGTGCAGAGCAACAGTAGCGCAAAGGTTCCAGAGGGACAACGCAGATTAGCAGTAGAGGGTGCTTCAGTGTCGAGGTGCACCCAGATTGACTTGTATGTCAGGATTTTTGGGTGATATCTTCAATTGTTTAACTCTCAGCAACTGAGTTGCAGTGCAGCAGTGGCAAAGCTATGGGCAACATGATGCAGCTTTTGAGAGGGAGTTGCAATACAAATGAGGCAGTGACTGTGGCAAAGTCATGGCAGCAGTACAAATAGCACCAACGCAGTGGATGAGGGGCAGCAGCCAAGCATCAACAGCATAGAGGATCGATGCCATGGATCAGTGTAATGCTTCTGGATTGAAGTGTTGCTAGAGCATATTCCCCGCTAAGAGGGAATATTGATTTTTGCGTAGCATCGGATGTGCTCTAGCTCTGAAACTTTGTGGATGGGCTAGAACACGAGATCCCAAAGACCCAGAAATCGTTTGGAGAAATTTCACCCGGAGCTTAAGTTATTCAAATAATTAATTATTTTAATGGAGACCCTAAGTCTAACTTAGGGAAATTAAATAATTAAAGTGAATTAGTTTAAACATGTGGGTGATAATGTTCTAAGTGAAGAGGATCAAGTCTTTTCTAATCTTAGTCGTCGATTAGAGATTAGATCACAGTCGTTGATTCGTCAACTGGAAAAGTATTAAAGGAAGGCTTGGGGTCAGTTGGAGAACACACATAGAGTGGCAGCACTTGAGCTAAGTCGAAATTCTGGGGTGCGGTTTGCTGAGAATTTTCGAGTGAGCTTGCAATGCAACAAGGGGCAATTTGGCAGTTGGATTTCTGATTCAAGGCCGAGAATACAATTGCAGAGAGGCAGCACAGGCCTAGGAGGGGTGACGTAGGCCCAAGAGGGGTCACGCAGGCCGAGCCAGGCTCATGCAGAGCCAGCGCAGAGGCTCACGCAGGCCCAAAGGGGTGACGCAGGCCTAGAGGAGCTGACACAGAGGCATCATAGGTAGTGTTGGGGTTTTAGTGGGCCAAATCGGTCTCATATTCAGTAGATTCAAAAGGATGATGCAGTCTCAACGTAGAGCTTGTTGGGGATTGCATAGGCACCTGTGGGGTTCTTCATTCTCACGCTGAATCACCCATAATATATGTCTCCAGAGATAAAGGTTTTTTTGCAGAGATTTTAACATTTGGGTAAACCACTACTGGTACCCTAGTTTGTATTCATAAATCTGCATAATAATAAAAACCCTCAAGAGTTGTTGCATCGGTTTTCCCGCATTGAGCTTTTCCGGGGACATGTGTTCGAAAATTCTTATGTGTCCTTTGTCGAATGTGCTTATTTCTTCAGTATTTGATTTGTTTGTTTGTGTAGGCAGCAGTGTATTTACTTCGATGTTTTTCATGTATTATTCAGAAACATAACTTGTTAATTTAATCAAACAAGTAGGAGAAGTAAATCAGATTACTGCTATAGGATTTTTTTTAGTAAATTCAGAAATTCTCGCATTAGCCTCCCCCTCCCCTTGTCCACACTTTATGTCGGCCCTGGAACGATGCCCCAGAGGTTGATGCAGCTAAAAAGAAAATAAAAAGCATAATTTGGCCACTCTCAATAAGAAATGTACCACAAGATGCAAAAGCTGGTCGGGACATACAAATTTAGCACGTGGACAAAAGCCAAACATGAGCTATACCCCTTATCCATGGCCATCACCCTGCGTCCTATGGGCCCTCGATGAGCCCCCTCCATCATTAAGGAACCCATGATTGTCCCAACCCCTGGTGGGCGATGAACTGCTCCACCTTAAGGGGGTACCCAATGCTACACATTACACATCATGCTCTCATCCCCTAGAGCCCCGAGCAGTTATGAAAAAAATCAATCAAAGGAAAAAGGCATATGAAGAAGGGTGGAAAAACAAAGGCCGAGGTAACTCATGTACCACGATTTTCTCCCTCCTTCACCCACATACGCAACCAAGTTGTTGATTTTTGTAGCATCAGATAGTACTCTAAGTCTCAAATTTGGTGTGGAAGCTTAGACACTTGTATTTCAAAGAACCCAGAAATCATTTGTGAAAATTCTACTCGGTTCATGTTTTATTAAAATAATTAATTATTTTAATGGGGACCCTAAGTCTAAACTTAGGGAAATTAAATAATTAAAGGGTATTAATAAAACAAAGTGTGAATCTTCTAGAAAACAAAGATCAAGTCATGTTTTAATCTTAGCCATCAATTAGACATCTAATCTAAGTCGCTAATTTTTCAACGAGAAGATTATAAAAGAAAGGATTGAGGGTCATTTGAAAAGGACACAAAGACACTGAATTGATCTAAGAGTTCGAAATTTCAGGGGCGTGGTTTGCTGAGAAATTCGAGCTAGAGATCTGAGCAGTGAGGGGCAGAGATAGCATTTAGAGAGAAAGATTTTCTCAATCTGGTGGAGCATCAGTCAAAGAGAGGAAGAGGTGATCTAGCCTAGCCAGCATAAAAGGAAGGTGTTGACGCAATGTTTGCGTAAGCTCAAGCAGAGGCAGAAGGAAGGGTTTTTCGGAAATTGCTAGTGGATCAGTTTCAAAGGCCGGGATCCGGAAAGTGGCACCGGGAGTCTGTTCCTCAGCATCCACAGAGACAAAACAACTTGGAGGAGGGCTATCGATGAGCCCAGAAGGGGGTGACGCAGTGACTGAAAGTTCCAGTGCTAAATTTGCGCGGAGTCTACGCAAAGCCTGTCTAAGGCAGTTTTTCTCTCATCTGGATCAGTGGGAAACTTAGTGATTGAGTGAGGTATTTCTCACATATTCTTCTGCTAGTATTTCTCTCTGTAACTGAATAACCATTGAGGGTATTCAGAGATGTATTCAATCATTGCTACTACTTAATAATAAAACCCACAGATCTGCTGCACCAGTTTTCCCGCATTGGGTTTTTCAGAGGACATTAGTCCAAAAATAACTGTCATATGTGTGAATGATTTCCTTGTCTAGTTTCCTTGTTTCTAATCAATTTTAGTGTAGGTTGCTTTAGCAATTGCTTCAATAATTCAGATCTGAATTAATTATGTAATGTAATTTATTTAATAGGAGAAGTACACTCAATTGTTGCAGTAGGATTCATTAGATCAGGTTAAATCTTGGAATTTTCACACAGGTGTGGGCTTCTCTTATTATAGCTACCCTTGTACCATGGCATGTAGTCTAGATCAAGGTTGCGGGGAAGCTTCTCCCCCCTCTCAAACCCGCTCCCAATTCGCGCTCCGAGCGGGAGCGTTTTGGGAGCGCTCGGAAGCGCGCTCCCTAAACAGGAAAAACGCTCCCTGTTTTCAGGGAGCGTTTTAGGGAGCGTTTTTTTAGGGAGGGAGAGTTTTTTTTTAGGGATGGAGTGTTATAGGGAGCGTTTTTTTAGAAATGGAGCGTTTTCGGTGGCGTTTTTTTAGGGAGGGAGTATTTTCGGGAGCGTTTTTTTTGCTTAAAGACTTGGTCCTAAATGAAATTACTTACTTTCCATTTGCTTAAATCATCCATTTTCCAACCTAACTATACTGTCAATATAATTTGTGTATCAACTATTTTTTAACATATTATGATACAATTCCATTTGGTAATGGCCATTATTTTATTGTAAACCCAGGAAAGGTATGTCCTTTAACAATCTTGAGACAAAATTTCCTGCCATAAAGTGGAATGGATTTTGTTCAAACTAGTTGAAAAGCATACATCATATTCCTTTTATGCAAGGATCAACTACCAAGGTATGAGTAAAGGCTAATTTTCATTAAGGAATAAAAACAAAAGCTTATCTTTAAGACTCATTGTGTTGTAGTTATTATAAGCAGAATATATGACCCTTTGAAACTCAGTATTTAATTCAACAACAATTTCTCTCCACTGTAAAAAGGGCCTAAATATTATGAAATCATTCTTTGTACTATTGTTAATGCCTTGCACCTACTCCTTTCTTACATTGAAACCAAGTTGACAGTCCTTTGCAATCAAGATATGCCATCTTATTGGAGACAATGATGGATGACCGAAATATTTGTTGATGTTTCATGAATGCATCTACCCTTTTAGGTCATGGCCATATTGCTTGCATGAGATGGGGGCTTGTGTATTTTCCCATATACTGTTTCTTAGAGATTTTTCGACCTTAATGGCAAAGTGGGTAACAAGTTGATGAAAATGCAATTGCTTAAACTTTGGATAATTAATGATATGCCTTCTAGGTTGAATTTTCCATTTCCTAAAAAGAAATTAATTTATTCCTTAGCAACACATTCTACGTACGTGTTCTCCACCTGTTGGACATGACGAATACCTAAGCATTCAGCTAAAGTGCAGATCCCATTCTCCCCCTGGGGACTCAGTTACGGCTCTAAGATTTTAACTCTATTATATTTTATTAGGCAAGATCCCATTTTTTTTCTTAAGCGGCCATCACATAAAAAAGCATGTGGCTTTTTGCACAATGATATCAAAATCAAAGCCCCAGTTTAAGCTGCCTAATGTGACCCCAACATTACAATATCTTACCGTATCTTTTAAGATGATATTCGGTTAGATGTGTTCCAAAAACTAGATGTATCATGTGATTTTCTCAATATGTTTTCAATGTTTATTAATATGCCATCATTGTTAAGATTTTTAAATCTTTACAACCATCTAGATTTCTATGGTTGACAATTTTCACATTATTTCATCCAAGACACCACCGGTTAGGGCTTTTTCATTTTCTTCTAAGTTACATCTTGGGAATTTGTGTAAATATTTTATTGGATCATTATCTTTAAGTGGTTGTCTGACATAAAGTATCTTCTCTTCATTCTTACATCTTTACAAATACCCTTTAACGTTTCTAGAGAAATTATTCTTCATTCTTACATCTTTACAAATACCCTTTAACATTTCTAGAGAAATTATTCACATTTTTTAATTATATTTTTTGAGGGAAGACAATGTCAAAAAGTATTAAGGCCAAGCCTTAGAAGACTACCATTACCATGATTTGCTCAAATTTCAAAAATTAGACATTTCTCGTGGCAAGAGGGCAAACAATAGATAAAATAGATTTACTAGTCTTTTCTAGTTTCTAGTAGTTTTTAACTTTTTATAACTGTTGAAACTTGACTATTTCATATTTAATTTGATATTTTTGTAAACAACATATGACAATTTAAGTTTGAAGTTTGAAACTTTGAAGTTGGCAGTTATAAGTTTATAACTCATTATGAATTATGAATATGATGCTTCATGAAATTTGAAAGTTGTTTCATTTCATTTCATTTTATAACATTTCATTTCATGTTAAATATTCTTTTTTGTAAATGTTACACTTAGCTTACAAGTACAACTATGGTGATCAATGAATCGATGATGATAAATGTTATATATTGAATTTTGAAAGCTTGAAACTTTAAGATTGATGAGTCATGAGACTCAAGAGTCAATATGTTGAATGTTTCTAACTTCTAGATTAGAAACATAATCTTCTAGATTAGAAGATTGTAACTTCTAGATGATTGATGTTATATGGTTCAATCTATGTTTTTATGTTTTTTATGTCTAATTCATCATTCTACATGCTTTTGTTGACACATATGCATCAAAATATAAAAATATATATATTATATATATATATATATATATATATATATATATATATATATATATTATAAAAAAACGCTCCCCGAAACGCTCCCAAACTGAGAGCTTCTGAAAATGGCGGTCCCGCTCCCGCTCCCAAGTAACCTTGGTCTAGATGATTCCCCAGATCCCCACTCTGTTCCATTACTATATCATGTGTCACCTATCACTTGAGGGAAATACCATGGACATGTCACCGCTTTTAAAGGTTGAAACCACCTAATAGGATCCTTGATTAACCCCCTTATTGAGCTTGGAGGCACTTGCACATGCCAAAGCCTACTATGGAAGGGCATGCCACCATGAAGTGCACCATTATTTCCATGACTTGTAAGCTCTTTAACTTGATTATTCTAATGATTTGTTGCATTGGAGGGCAAGGGGACACATTGGATCTTATGCAGGATTGCAAGTGGGTTACCATTTGGGGCTTGGTCTCCCTATACGAGGTCCTAGCCCTCTAGAGGGCCACATTGACACTTGTAGGGTAAGCGTTGAGAGCCATGGGGCGTCCACCATAGCAGAGAGTACTTCATGGATCCCTAACACAACTCATTGATTGCTCGTGTTCCACCTTTTGGATGAGGATGATGCACCTGGTTCACCATGCCCATTCGGCTCCACACTTGCACCATACACTTGGCAGATGTTCCAGGGTCCAGATGATGTCTGTAGTTGCGGAGGGAGGGCTTATATCATCATCCTAGCCCTTACAGATGGTTTACAGTCAATTTTGATCCACTTGGAGACCCATGAGGATGTCTTTGTGCCCCCACACCCACTTGGGAGCACCATAGGTTCTTGCTTGGAAAACAAGGGGCCAACCCCTTGTCCACTATGTTTGGAGTCCATTTCTACATTATGGCACCCCTTGGACTTCATTAGGCCTCTTCAAAGGCCAAACAACTCATTTTATTGATCATTCAACCCCCTTTGGAGGCTTATTCTTATGTTGTTGAGCTATTTGGTGGGCTTGTCACCAAAAGTATTGTTATTGTGTACATTATTTTATTCTAGGGGAATTATTAGTCCAAATTAGGCCATTCGAATCTCGTAGAGGATTGCATAAAAAGAAGAGAGGCATTCTCTCTAATTCATCATCACTTGGATTGGGTTATTATCTCTTGTGAGATTTTCACTATACCTTTTGGATGACGAGTTAGGATGATATGGATGAATTTTGATGTTTGGATATCTCTCTCTTGTCTCAAAGCTTCTTTATTGGCATAATTTGATGATTGGATATACTCTTTTATACATGTAAGTGTTATTTTCATGCTTATTCTTGTTATTTACTTTTGTCACATGAATGTTGCTGGGATTTTCACTATACAAGTCTGAAATTTACTGTTTTTCTATATGAATTGGTGGAAATTGGGATCTTTTATATCGTTGCATAATGTCATGGGCTATGTATGAATCGATGAATGTTCCTAGACATATTTTATGTTAAATACATCTTGAAAGGTCATCACTTATTGCAAATTGAAGTATAAAGACCTTGAAGCAGCTACAATCATGCCCTAATTCCATGCGAAGTTGTTTGAAGGCCTCCATGATTGGGTGAACTCTCTCCAAACCATAAATTCTCCTTGACTCCATCTCTCCCAAAGGACAAGGCACTATTCCTCCATAGGTGATCACTTTCAAAGCTTATTTCTCTCACCTTCCCTTCTTTTTCTAGCCCTAGCCTCCACAAGTCACCTAGGCATCACTTTTCTCACGATTTAGCCATCAAAAGAATTTGATCTCTTCCCACAAATGCGCTCGTGTGTCCTCTAGAAGCCCTCCAAATTTCATGAAATTCCAACGGTAGGATCTTGAGATATTTCAAGACCTAGCTCAAAGATCGATTCTTGCCCTTGATTTCCCATTGGCTAGTAACCTCATTAGGATCATACCATTAAATTATCAAAAGAATATTCTTTCTGTGATCCTCTTCCCTTCCCTAATTAGGTTAAGCACATTATTGGTTCATCAACTCCATACCCTTGACCTAACTATGGGTCCACTTGGCCTTGGTAACTTGTTGATTCCAATTTCACAAAGATCACATAAAAGGCAAGTTTCCATAAGTTGATTTTTTTAGCATCAAAAAGTGTTCCAAGTCTCAAAATTTGTAAGGAGGCTTGGACATCAGTATTCCAAAGAACCTAGAAACTATTTGTGGAAATTCCACTCGGTTTATGTTTTATTAAAATAATTAATTATTTTAATATAGACCCTAAGTCTAAACTTAAGGAAATTAAATAATTAATGGGTATTAATAAAACAAAGTGTGAATCTTCTAGAGAAAGAAGATCAAGTCAAGTTTTAATATTGGCCATTGATTAGACTTCTAATCTAGGCCATTGATTCGTCAATGAGAAGATTATAAAAGAAGGCTTGAGGGTCATTTGGAAAGCAAGTCGAGCACACACTCAGTAACCCTAAGGAAGTCGATTATGAAGGAATAGAATTCGATTTTGGAAGGGGAGTTGCAGGGCAGAGTTGCATAGGCAGAAGAAGGAGAGGGAGTAAACAGTGACAAAGAGGAAGGACAGAGGGATGCAAAGGGCCATAGAAGGCAACATAGAGCAACAACGTAGTGTGCCCACCCAGAGTGACACAGTCCAGTGCAGAGACTGCGAAGAGAAGCACCCAGGGTGACGCAGAGGGAGACAGTGGGTCTTCCAGGTGTCAGAGAATCTCCAGAAGGAACCAGAGAATTTATCTCAAGTGTTTTCTAAAGAAATCTGCCAGTCTATTCCTTGTAAAGAATTTCATTGCTAGAGAATAGTAAATAAACCCTCATCTGCTACACCGGATTTCCCGCATTGGGTTTTTCTGGGGACAATTGTCCAAAAATAAGTGTGTACATGTGATTGTTTCTTATGCTTATATTTCTTACTATTCCTTTCTTTGCATATACATAAGTGAATGCTGCAGTAGTATTTATTTCGAAATTTACTGGAAGAATTCTATAAATAAATTATTGCAATAATAAGTAGGAGAAATAAATCTATCACTGCAGAAATAAATTTTTGGATTGAAATTTTCAAATGGTATCAGAGCTAGAGATGAATAACAGGACCAGAGAATCGGAGATTGGACAAAGATCAGAAGTTGTTGCAGCGGCTCGCAAGAGTTCACGCAGTTCTCCAGAGAAGAAGGGAAGCATGGAAGAACAGATAGATCATGATATTTATGTTTTGGCATCCAGATTGGAAGAAGAATTTGCTTGTGTCAAGCTCTGCTTCTCCTAAGATCTGGTACATTGACAGTGGGTCTTCTTCTCACATGACAGGAATGAGAGAATGTTTCTCAAACTACCAAGAAGAGCAGATGAACTTTAAAATCACCATGGGCAATAAGGAAAAATGTACCCCTATTGGAAGAGGTACCATATTATTTCAAACGGAAGCTGGTAATAAGCTTCGGGCCACTAATGTACTACATGTGCCTGGTTTGGGGATGAAATTACTCTCGGTGTCGCAACTTCAAAACAAAGGCTATGACGTCTACTTCATTGGCAATAGAGTATACATCAAACACCCAAGTTCAAAGAAGAAAGCACAAATCAGAGTCAGGAGCAATAAACTCTACAAGTTACAGCTCGAATCCCCAATGGCACTGACAGGCGGCACTGATGAGGACTTGAATGAGCTATGGCACAGGAAAATGGAGCACTTGCATCATGGGGCATTAAGGATTCTCAAGAAGACTGTCACGGGAGTTCCAAAACTGAGCACCAAGCGAGACGATGTCTGTAGAGGGTGCGTATTAGGAAAGTATGCCAAGGCAGCGTACCATAGAAGTAACAATAGGGCTAAGAGTGTGTTGAGCTTAATACACTTGGACATCTATGGGCCAATGTCCACTAAAGCTCTTAGTGGTGTCGAAAATTTCGCCACCTTCATTGATGACCATTCCCAGAATACCTGGATCTACTTTCTGAAGACTAGGGACGAAGTCTTTGGCCGATTCAAAGAGTTTAAAGCTCTGGTATAGAATCTAACAAGAAAGCGGATCAAGACATTGCGACCAAATAATGGTGGAGAATACACAGATAAAAACTTCACAGAGTTCTGCACAAGGGAAGGCATAAGAAGAGAGTGGACTGCTTCGTATAATCTGGAGTAGAATGGTATTGCAGAGCGGAAGAATAGAACTATTGTCGAAGCTGCAAGGGCGATGTTGTACGATCAAGACATGCCCAAATTTATGTGGGTTGAAGCTTGCAATACAGTTGTCTACGTAGAGAACAAGATTCCTCATAATGCATTGGGTAAGATCACTCCAGAAAGTTTCTTCACTGGCAGCAGCCTGAAGTGAGCCACTGTAGGATCTTTGGTGGTGCGACATATTGTCATGTGTCTGAAGAGAAGAGGAAGAAGTTGGATAAGACTGCGGAAAAGGGATATCTGGTGGGATATAGTGAGAATGCAAAGGCTTACCATATATATATTCCTGAGGGTGAGAAGATTGTGATACAGTGAGATGTGAAATTCATGGAGGAAAGGGCCTTCAGAAAATCCCAAGAGATGCCTTCTGCTACGCAGTCTGAGGAGGATCTGCTGGTCCAACCACAACGACCTACGGAGGGTATCTAAGGTATACATCTTCCGAGGACTTGCAAGAAGGAGAGTAGGTGGATCTACCCACTACCAATGGTAAGACGAGTAGGGAATTGCGACAGATTCTGAGGGAGGGAGAAAAGTTTGTCGGAGCCCCCCAAAATGAGAAGAGGCAACACAAACAACTAGAAAGGAACCAAGCTTTGGTAGCACGGGTTGGGAACCATCTAGTTTTCAGGAGGCAGCTCAGCGCCAGTTATGGGTCGATGCGATGGTGGAGTACAGTTGCATTATGACTGGGAAGTGGTTCCCAGGCCTCAGGACAGATCGATTGTGGGTTCGAGATGGATCTACAAGATCAAATATGCTGCAGATGGCAGCATTGAGAAATTTCAGGCCAGGTTTGTGGCTACGGGGTATGCTTAGAAGGAAGCGATAGATTATGAAGAGACCTTCGCCCCGGGAGCCCGATATACTTCTATTAGATCCATGATATCCCTTGCTGCACAAATGGGATGGGAGAATCACCAGATGGACGTCAAGGCTGCGTTCCTGAATGGGGAGATAAAGGAAGAAGTATATATTGAACAACCAGAGGGCTTTGAAACGCATGAGCAGAAAACTCATGTGTGCAAGCTCAAGAGGACCTTGTATGGACTGAAGCAAGCCCCTAGAGCTTGGTATGGTCAAATTGACAGCTACTTGCAGAAAATGGGATTTGTCAAGAGTGATGCAGATCCCAATCTCTACTATCTGAGAGTAGGGGATGAGCCTCTTATACTAGTGTTGTATGTACATGATCTATTCTTAACATGATCATCTAGGCTCATCAAGGACTGCAAGGAGAATTTATGTTAAAATTGGACAACTATGTCCAAACTCCGTGTTGTGAGTCTCAGATGAAGACACCAATATTTTTATTGGGTTCCTCTTTCGGAGAGGTGCAAGATTGATCTAAAGATCATCTTGATCAAATGAGCAGAACATTTATTCTGAATTTATTTTTAATACTTTCAAAATATGTGCAGGTCGGCCTTAAGGTTTTACACCCCCAGCAAATGTGTCACACACCCTCAGTGATTAATATAAATAGAGTCAACGTTGGAGGACATTTCACTCATCTCATCCTCACACATCATCTCTCCTCTTCTGATTGGTTCGAGCTCCTTGGAGGCAGTTTTCGGTTCACACGTGGGAAGGGACGAAGAGAATTCTGCTACAGCTAGGGTTTCCACGCAGGTTTGACCAGCGTTGACTTTGGTCAACGCATGGTCCAAAGGAGCTGATTTTTGGCGCAAACTTCGATTTATGCAGGCTGTACATTTTGGCACAAGAACCGAGGTCAAAGGTTGATCAAAGACCAAGCTGCATTGACTTTTACTTGATGCTGTTTAGCATTGACTTTTCTGGGCAGCGTTGACTTTGAGTTGACTGTGTGGTTGTTTTGAGGGCTATTGTGACACATGCTAGGTTGGCTGACCAAGGAGACTTTGCTGGTTGAAGCACCCTGTTGATCATCGTAATGCACCAACACATTTATCTGTTTCTGGTTTGTCTTCTGTTGATCTACTGGTATGTTCTATCAGCATTTTACTTGATTGTTTATGTGATTGTTGTAGTGAAAGTAAAGTTGCATCAAGCATAGAACATCTACATAAATTTACATGGTATCGGAGTTGAGGTGAAGACAAGCCCTATTTAGCAATCACCGAAAAAGAAAATGGGTTCCACAAACTATGGCTTCAAGGAGGATGACAAATTCACTGGGAAGGATGACTTCCATGCTTGGAAGATGATATTGAATCTTAAATTGGAAGACCAAGATGTCATGGACTATGTGCAGGGTAAAATCCAACAATCTCCATCCACTGCTACTACTGCTGCCAAAACAAAGTACAAGAAGGGGGAGATCAAAGCAAAGCTGATGATCAGGGAATCCATTCATAAGAGTCTGGTGGCCTACATCTCTGAGCTAGGCACATCCAAAGAGATGTATGATAAGTTGGTCCTCATGTTCAAGGCCAACAATGCAAATCAAGTACTATTCTTCAAGAGTCAATTGAAGAATCTGAAGAAAGGCAGGGATGAGTCCGTTCAATCATACTTTCTGAAACTGACCGAGATCAGGAACAATCTTTTGGCTATTGGGGAGACAATAGTTGATTGAGAAATGGTACTCACCGCACTTGGAGGGCTCCCATCCGAATGGCATGTATTCAACACTACCATTCTAAATAATAATGTGATACCTGACTTTGACGAAGTACTGTCAAGATGCGTTCAAGAAGAGACAGGGATGAAGGAGTATGGAAATGAGGGAAATGTTGCCTACGCTGCTCATTCTAGAAAGAAGAACTTTGGTGGTCCAAAGAACAAAGGAAAAGCAAGGGCCCAAGGAAAGAAGGGCAAGTGTTTCACTTGTCATAGGCCAGGTCACTATGCTAGAGAATGTCCTTTCAAGAAGGATTCTCCCGATGGTGATGACAACAACAACCGGAGGAATGGAAATCAAAGGAACAACAGGTTCAAGGGAAAGAGGAAGGCTCCCTCCGGCGGAAATGATCAACCTTTCAAAAGGTCAAGAAACTCCAGGTATGAGGAATCAAATGTTGTTGATAAAATAAATGAACACATTCTTGTATCTGCCCTCTCAGTTGCATCTCCACCCGACACTATGGATGTCTAGTTGACAGATAGTGGTACCTCAAGGCACATCACTGGGTTCAAGGAAGCACTCTCTGATATGGTTGAGAAGGATACTAATCTAGAAATTATCCTTGGAGATAATACCACATATCCCGTGAAAGGGACAGGGACTGTGACCCTCCACTTGTCTCAAGGTCAAGTCCTCCACTTGCAAGATGTACTCTATGTACCTAATTTGAAGAAGAACCTTGTGTCTATATCGGCCATGGAAGACAAAGGTTTCAACGTGGCATTCACTGATGGAAAGGTGCACATGTGGAAGAAGAGCTTCAAGGAAGCTATCACGATTGGGTTTAGAGTTGTTACACTCTACCAGGTTGGAGGAAGTCCACTGGGAGCGATGACATGTGATACTATCCGACAGACTGAACTATGGCACCGGAGGTTTGGACACCTTCACTACAAGGCCCTTCCCAAAGCAAGGAAGGTGGTGACAGGGATGCCCGAGTTTTCAAATAATCATGAAGCTGTATGCAAGGGTTGTGCCGGAGGAAAGCAAACAAGGGGACCTTTCCCCTCAAGTGTCACAAAGACAACTGATGTCTTACAATTGATCCATTTTGATCTATCTGGTATGTTGCCCGTGACATCCTTGGGAGGATGTTCTTATTATATGACTTTCACAGATGACTTCTCTCGCAAAACCTGGATATACTTCTTAAAGAAGAAGAATGAGGCCTTCATGTGGTTCCATACCTTCAAAGCCTTGGTGGAAAATATGACAGGGAAGAAGATCAAGATTTTGAGAACTGATAATGGCACTGAATATGAGACAAACGAGTTCAAGGACTTTTGCAGAGACGCTGGCATCAAGAGGGAGACCACAACTGTCTATACTCCTGAGCAAAATGGTGTTGCTGAATGAAAGAATAGGACCATTGTGGAAGCTTCCCGTGCCATGCTATGTGACCAAGGTCTACCGAAGTTTCTGTGGGGAGAAGCTGCAAACACTATTGTGTACATACAAAATTGATGCTCGCATTCTGCTCTAGACTCCAAAACTCCCGAAGAGGTTTTTTCTGGTAAGAAACCTGACATCTCACATTTTAGAGTTTTTGGATGTCCTGTTTATTTTCATGTGCCGAAAGAAAAGAGCAAGCTGGATGCTTCTGGGAAGAAAGGAATGTTTGTGGGCTACAGTGAAACTACGAAGGCCTATAGAGTCTATGTGCCTGGTCAAAGGGAAGTGGAGATATGCCACGATGTCACCTTTGACGAAGATGCTTCCCTGAGGAAAGTAGTCAATCTTCCGAGATCTGAGGAAGATCATGAAGCAAGGCCTAGAAATCAAGAGGAACCTAAGGATGAGACGATGCCTGACGTTGAAGGACCGATGGACCCGATTGATCCACCTCCTTCACTGGGAAACAGACCATCATGGCTCAGGGACACTCTCGAGGATGTTGAGGGACATACGGCCCCAAGGGGGACATTCCGTGAAAGCAAGAAGCCAAGTAGATACCAAGGGTATCTAGCAGCCATGAGTACTATTGTACAATCCGAGCCTGGATCTTTCGAGGAAGCCGTAAAGCATCAAGTCTGGAAGGATGCTATGCACGAAGAGTATGAGTCCATAATGAAGAATGATATCTGGGATGTGGTTCCAAGACCTAAGGACAAAGCAGTTTTCACCTCGAAATGGCTTTACAAGATCAAGCATGGATCTGATGGAAGTGCTGAAAAGTTCAAGGCAAGATTCGTTGCCCGTGGCTTCTCTCAAAAGGAAGGCATAGACTATGATGACATATTTGCACCTATGGCCCGATATACCACCATTCGATCTATTATAACCCTTGCTACTACACAGGGATGGAGTCTCCATCAAATGGATGTGAAGACCGCATTTCTGCATGGTGCGATAAAGGAAGAGGTATATGTGGAGCAACCTCTGGGATTCGAAGTCCAGGATCGAGACACCCACGTTTGCAGGTTGAAGAAAGCTCTCTATGGGCTGAAGCAAGTACCCAGAGCTTGGTACGAGAGGATAGATAGCTACCTGATGAAGCTGGGCTTCACTCATAGTAATGTTGATCTGAACCTTTACTTCAAGGTTGTCAACGAGAAGCCTCTCATTCTTGTGTTGTATGTGGATGACCTCTTCCTGACAGGTGTTGACCCTCTCATTCATCAGTGCAAGAGGGAGCTCACTGCTGAGTTCGAGATAGAGGACCTAGGACTAATGCACTATTTCCTAGGCCTGGAGGTCTGGCAGAGACCTGGCGAGATTTTCCTTTCTCAAGGAAAATACATTATGAAGCTTCTGGAAAGATTTAGTATGGTGGACTGCAAGTCCGTGTCGACACCAATGGAGCTCAACTTCAAGAAGTTGAGTGGCAGCGCTGCTAGGCCCGTATTAGCAAATCCTACTGAGTTCGTCAACTCGTAGGGACCCTGATGTTCTTAGTGAACACCTGTCCAGATATATGTTTTGCAGTGAACACTTTGAGTCAACAAACGGTTGAGCCTCATCACTTTCACTGGGTTGGTGCCAAGAATCTTTTGAGATATCTTCGGGGCACGATAAACCATGAGCTGAGATACACTGCCGAGAGTGTGACACTCCTTGGATATACTAATGTCGATTGGGCTAGCAATGTGGTGGATTGTAAGAGCACATCGTGATGTTGCTTCAATCTTGGTTCTGCTTCAATATCATGGATGAGCAGGAAGCAGAAGTCGGTGGCTTTGAGCACCGCAGAGGCCGAATACATTGCAGCAAGTATGGCCTGTTGTGAAGCAGTTTGATTGCGAAATCTCTTTAGTGAGCTGTTCAGACATGTGCTAGATACCACCATGATACTCTGTGATAACCAGAGTGGGATTCGCTTGTCCGAGAATCCAGTGTTCCACGATCGATCCAAGCATATTGATCTCAGGTACCACTTTATCCGGTATATGGTACAGTGAGGCGCCATAAGGCTCGATCATATAGGAACTGATGAGCAGGTCGCAGGTATTCTCACAAAGCCCCTGGGGAAGGTCAAGTTCCTAACCTTCCGTGAGAGTCTTGGTATCGTGGAACACTGGAGCTCTAGGGGGCTTTGGGGATAGCTTCTCGGAGCTATAAACAACGACAGGGCTAGGCTTGCCGAACCTTCTTGGTGTGCTTGGGCCCCACCATTATGATTATTGAGTTGGTTCACCTCTCATTATCTGTGCCCCATATGCATCCTATCCATTGAGTTCAGGACTCATGGGAAGTACCTCTCATTTGGCCAATGAGGTGTGAAAAGCTAGAGACTAGTAGCAAAGACTGATGGATGCATCAAAGATTGTCATACTCTCTATCTAGGATAGCACAGTCCAACCACTTGATCTGGGATTAAGTATAGTGAGGTTTCGGACCTCCAACTAACTTCGGGTCAGGTAAACCAACTTCGAGTTGGTATGAGACCCTTTGTGAGTCCTATAGAGGTTTCAAACCTCTGCGCTGAATCTGTCAGCCAAGAATGATGTCTTTGTGACTGACCCACTTCTGTTCTAAAATAAAGAGACCAACAAAGCAAGTTACGACGGGATGACGCACGATGTTTGATTGCACAGGTGGATGGAGTTCTCCCTAGTTGAGAGGGAGTGTTAAAATTGGACAACTAGGTCCAAACTCCATGTTGTGATGCTCAGATGAAGACACCAATATTTTTATTGGGTTCCTCTTTCGGAGAGGTGCAAGATTGATCTAAAGATCACCTTGATCCAATGAGCAAAACATTTATTTTAAATTTTTTTTTTATACTTTCAAAATGTGTGCAGGGTGGCCTTAAGGTTTTACACCCCCAGCAAATGTGTCACACACCCTCAGTGATTGATATAAATAGAGTCAACGTTGGAGGACATTTCACTCATCTCATCCTCACACATCATCTCTCCTCTTCTGATTGGTTCGAGCTCCATGGAGGCAGTTTTTGGTTCACACGTGGGAAAGAAGGACGAAGAGAATTTTGTTGCAGCTAGGGTTTCCACGCAGGTTTGACGAGCGTTGACTTTGGTCAACGCATGGTCCAAAGGAGTTAATTTTGGTGCAGACTTCGATTTATGCAGGCCATACATTTTGGCACAAGAACCAAGGTCAAAGGTTGACCGAAGACTGAGCTGCATTGACTTTTGCTTGTTGTTTTGCGTTGACTTTTCTAGGCAACGTTGACTTTTTGGGGTTGACTTTGAGTTGACCGTGCGGTTGTTTTGAGGGCTGTTGTGACACATGCTGGGTTGGCTGACCAAGGAGACTTTGCTGGTTGAAGCATCCTGTTGGCTGCCGTAACGCACCAACACATTTATCTGTTTTTGGTTTGTCTTCTATTGATCAACTAGTATGTTCTATCAACATTTTACTTGATTGTTTATGTGATTGCTGTAGTGAAAGTAGAGTTGCATCAAGCATAGAACATCTACATAAATTTACAATTTAGCTGCGGAGTTCGACATGAAGGATCTAGGGCTGATGCATTATTTTCTGGGGTTGTAAGTTTGGCAGCAGAAGGGTGAGATCTTCCTTGGTCAAGGAAGATATACTACAGAAGTTCTGAAAAGATTTCAGATGGAGGACTATAGACCTATGGCTACTCCATTAATTACCAACTAAAAGAAAATTGACACATCCAAAGATGATGAGGTTGATCCTACATTGTATAGCCAACTCATAGGTTCTCTGATGTATCTGGTAAAAACAAGACCAGACATCTGTTATGCTGTCAATACCCTCAGTCAGTTCATGGTGGAACCTACGAGGGCTCATTGGGCAGCAGCCAAACATGTTCTCAGATATTTACAAGGAACAGTTGACCTTGGTCTAAAATACACCAAAGGCAATGACATCGAGTTGAGTGGGTTCATTGACATAGATTGGGCTGGGAGCCTATTAGATTGAAAAAGTACCAATGGGTACTGTTTCAGTGTTGGATCGGGGATGACCCCCTGGTGTAGTAGGAAATAGAAATTCGTGGCCCTGAGCTTCGCAAAAGCTAAATATATGGCAACAAGCATGACTTCCTGTGAGGCCATATGGCTTCGGAAATTGCTTGTGAACTTACTCAAAGAGAAGATCGAGGCAACCAACATTCTATGTGATAATCAAAGTTGCATCAAGCTCTCTGAGAATCCTATGTTTCATGATCGGTCGAAACACATTGACATCAGGTGTCATTTCATCAGAGACTGTGTCCAAAGGGGAGCTGTACAATTGGAGTACACTCCTACAGGAGAAAAAGTGGCAGATATCCTCACGAAAGCTCTGGGAAAGGCCAAGTTTGTCTGTTTCAGAGAAAGGATGGGGATGATCAAGAATCCATTTCAGTAGCAGGAATGGATAGGAGCTGCAGTACACATGAGGCAGTAACAGTAATAGTGTCATGGGCAGCAGTACAGAAGGCAGCAACGCAACAGGTGAGGGGTAGCAGCTAGGCATCAACAGCGCAAAGGATGCTTCAAGACAGAGTAGCATGCAGCATGCATCTTGCTAGAAAACTTTCCTCGCTAAGAAGAAGTGTTGATTTTTTTAGCATCAGAAAGTGTTCCAAGTCTCAAAATTTGTAAGGAGGCTTGGACATCAATATTCCAAAGAACCTAGAAACTGTTTGTGGAAATTCCACTAGGTTTATGTTTTATTAAAATAATTATTTATTTTAATGTATACCCTAAGTCTAAACTTAGGGAAATTAAATAATTAATGGGTATTAATACAACAAAGTGTGAATCTTCTAGAGAACGAAGATCAAGTCAAGTTTTAATCTTGACCATTAATTAGACTTCTAATCTGGGCCATTGATTCGTCAATGAGAAGATTATAAAAGAAGGCTTGAGGGTCATTTGAAAAGCAAGTCGGGCACACACTCAGTAACCTGAAGGAAGTCGATTCTGAAGGAATAGAATTCGATTTCAGAGGGAGAGTTGCAGAGGCAAAAGAAGGAGAGGGAATCAACAATGATAAACAGGAAGGAGAGAGGGACGCAGAGTGTCACAGAAGGCAGCGCAGAGCAGCAACACAATGTGCCCACACAGAGTGACGCAGTCCAGCACAGGGACTGCGCAAAGAAGCACGCAGACGCAAAGGGAGACAATGGGTATTCCAGGTGTCAGAAAATCTTCAGAAGTGACCAGAGAATATATCTCAAGTGTTTTCTAAAGAAATATGCCACTCTATTCCTTGTAAAGAATTTCATTGCTGAAGAATAATAAATAAACCCTCATCTGCTGCATCGGTTTTCCTGCATTGGGTTTTTCCGGGGACAATTGTCCAAAAATAAGTGTATACATGTGATTGTTTTTTATGCCTATATTTCTTAGTGTTCCTTTCTCCGCATATACATAAGTGAATGCTGCAGTAGTATTTATTTAATAATCATGTTAGTGCAAATTTAGATCACTAGTTATTGATTCCCAAGTCAAATATAACCGAAAAGCTAGACTTTGGGACAAGAAACAATATGACATAATTGATTTACAACTAATCATTGGAGATTATACTTTTGTATCACAATTCACTATTAAAAATACTTGTTGAGTGAAGAAAATGACATAATTTTGGGTTCCCTCTAGATCTATGTTACCGGATCCGTCAGCCTTGGGGGTTGGATTCACGGATCCCCGCATAGGATTCGGATCTGGATCCAGATTCGCTTGGAACCACCTAGGAACCGGTTTAGAAATGTTTCCTCTAGCATAACACGCATCCTGATATTCAAAACTGTGGTTCGTGTGATTTGGGGTTTTTACAATACGAAAAAAAAAAGTCTTTTACTTTGTTCATATTCGCTGAATTCCAGTCCATTTGCTCATAGGAGAAATTCTTCCCCAATTAGTACTTGGCTTCTAAATGGATCCGGCGGGTTGCTTGTACCCACCATCGTGGAGCACCCTCGTTGGGTCCTACTGGCACCAATAGAACATATCAGCATTGGACAAAAAGAGTGTTAAAACTCTGGTTCAGCGCTATAACCCATCTTTGTTGATTTCATATTCACTGTATTTAGCACATTCACAGGGAAGAGATTCAGGGCTATGGCTACATCCTACAGATATAATTTGGTACTGGGTTTAAACACAAAAATACTACTTACAAAAATATACAAATGATTCTTAGAAGGGTTTGGCGACATGCGATGGTCTAGCCTCTAGGTGCAACGGAACAACCTGTTGTGTTCTAGTTAAGCAGTATAATTAATTAAACCAAATCCCGACATTGACATTTTCTTTCCATCGCACCGGTCCAGGGTTTGAGTTCGAGAATAAGCTAGAAATACTATTTGTATCAAAAATCAGGGCTGACCATTCTTGGAACATGGGAACATTTGATAGAAAAAAATAAATTAATGTTATCGAGGTTATTCACGTTTGGAATAGCAAATAAGGGTAGTATTAATCACTATATAATTTATAACATATTAAAACGATAATATAGATATCCTATAAAAAATTAATTTATAAGATCATAGGATTATATATATTAAAAAATTTATAAATTTATATTTTGAAGTTACTTTTTATATTTATATTTATACTGCTCAAAATTTATAATTTAAAATTATTACAAACTTGTCTTTTAAAAATTATAATTTAAAATTAAGTTTTGTTACTTATATTATAATTTATATGTTGCAGGATAAATAGAAATATTAAAATTTATAAATTTATAAAATAAAATATATTAATTTATTATATCATATATTTAAAATATATATTAAATATCATATAGGTTATACATTTAAAATTTTGTATTTTTTAAATTTATAAATTTTTTGACTAGCTAATGTTTATTTTCTTGGAAAGTAAGGAAACATAATAATAGCTCAAGACCTAGAGGATCTTGCAAGAGTGGAAGTCACCCTTATCACAAACCACACATAAATTAATTTTAGGTATCCAATTTTTTCTACACATAATGATGTAGCCGCATGTTGAGGTCTTCAAATTGTATCAACAAAGGTTAGACTAGTGACCATGAATATTGTAGCATTTTCCCTACTATGTAAAATATTTATATATTATATATATTTGTCGTTTCTCGGCCGTATCTGGATCCTAGCTTTTAAAAAATTTGATGGATCTGTATCTGTATTTGAATCCCGGTAACTTAGCTCTAGATGGAAACACTAGGGGCTTTCATCTTAAACATGAAGAGTTTTTTACAATCTCCTATAACGAGAAAAAGATAACATTAAAATACGTTACATTGAATCCAAAATCAATAACATCAGAAGATCTTAAAGATATCTCAAAAGTAATACTTCAAGATAATCAACGGTCAATGCAAGAGATGAAAAAGCTATTGTAAATAAATTTCAAAAACAAAGAAATTTCTTGCCTCGAGAATCATAGCCAAAACTTGATTGCACAGATTAAGTACTCAAATGGTGAAAAGAAGTCGCAACCAATGTTATCGGAACCGAACCGGTTATCAAACCGGAAAACCTTGTGGACCGGGAACCGGTCGGAACCGGACCGGAACTGGAAAAAAACCGGAAAAAAACCGGTTTACCAAAACACATAAAATATTCATATTTTAAAGAAAAACCTGATATATTCATGTACATCCATATTAATCCAAACCATTTAAACACAAATATGCAAAAGTTTTCATTATATAGGTGCAGATAGCCAAAATAGCACTTAGTGCAAAACATCGCTGAACAAAAAATGTAACAAACATCAAGAAACAGGGTCTAAAAGGCCTTTATAGTCCAAAATAACATGTTAGATCATAGTATTATACTATAGCCTACAATACTACAAGCTACATATGATCAAATCATCAATCATCATCAGAATCCCTAAGTCACCTGATACGGTGATACGGGGATTCGAAGAATCGGATACGGGTACGGTGACCCCGGAACAACATACTTCTGGGATACGATACGTTATATATTATTTTATTAAAAAATATATATATTTTAAAATATATATATATATATATATATATTTTAAAATATATATATATATATATATATACATTAAAAATTACATATTTTTTACACAAATTCATACTTAATTCATTGATTTAAACATAGATTTATCTATCATCTTCGATAGTCAAGGTTTTGTTTGAGTGATGGGTACATTTTTAGTAGGGTCATGATAGAGGAGTTTGACAACCAATGTCACTAACATTAAGGTACATAGAGGGATTGGTGCTCTTGATTAAATACGAGTTCCATACCCTAATACATGACAAAATTCGATGGAAACATTGCAATAACCCAATCCTGAAATCCTGAAAAACTGATAAGTCTGCTGGATTTTGAATGAGATCTAAAATTCTACTTTCTCCATATGAAATCCAATGAGGTTGGAACCACTCTCAAACATCCTAAGTCATTTCATGGTAATGTTAAAAATTTAAGTAAAAGGATGAAAATGAAGATTAAGGAGAATGTCACTTTTACTTTAAGAATTTAACATTACCATGAATAGTGTGAGGGAAATAGAGGGGGTGGGGGTGTTTAAGTAGCTTTAGGGGGGGCTAGGGTAGCATTATTAACTAGGAAAAATAATAATTTAGAAAAAAAAAATTAAAAATTAAAAAAAAATTAAGAATTTTTTTTTTTTTTTTTTTTAGTGCCCAGTCTTGTGAACCGGTGGAACCGGTCTCTGAATCGGTCCAAACCGGACCGGTACGGAACCGGCCGATTCAGTATCGAACCGGTCATTTCCGGTTCGGAGGGCTAGTTCGGACCGGTTTTGCCTCCAAACCAGTCGAACCGGCCGGTTTTTCAGAATCGGTTCGGTTCTGATAACATTGGTCGCAACAAGACACACTAGAGAAACTTATTGACAAGGAATCACTAATTGATAAAGAAACAATAACGAACCACGTCAAAATAAAGAGGTCATTAGTTGTAAAAACCTAGATTGTGGAAAAAGGAACCAATACATATCCAAATGAAATCTTATCAACCAACATATCATCAGAAGTATCAAGAGACGAGGTTTCCAAAAATAAGATGCAAGATATGATGATGGCTTATTGTCATCCAAATTATAAAAGTCATCATTGTTGAAAAATGTAACTAGTGTCGGTCTTCATAATCGTAATTGAGTCATAATGAAATGTATTTGTCAAAAGACAAGAAAACGAAATTTTATTATTAAAGAAATTGAATTATTAAAGCATGGGTTTCATGCTTGGTTCAATTGTGTATAGGTCAAAGTCCCCATTGAATACTTCTACGGTTTGTCTTGAGTCATTAAAGTCATTGTCATTTTTAATAAACCCTTCTTTGGCTCTAGTTTTCAAGAAAGAAATTTAATTTATTGTAAAATAAGTCAATTAGAACCCCTCCACCAAGTCAGCCTCAAACTAGACAAGTCGGCCTAACTGAGGGACAAAAACACCTATATAAAGGCAACAACTCGACCTCATTTGTGACTCACACTCACAAGTTCGACCTGCAACTTCTAGGGCCAGAAAAATTTTGAATTTCTAGGGAAGAAGAAGAAAAGAATAGTGAAGGAGGAGGTCTCTCACAAGCATAAGAAGTCAAAATTCTCTGTCTTTCTCTCACTTGTGTGAAGATGTCAAGCTGCTGGAGGGGTCGAAAACTGCAATTCTAAAGCTAGGCCGAAATTCTATAGCTGAGGGTTGAAATTTTGAAGCTGGGGCCAAAATTTATGGATTGTTGTTGGGTTGAAGCTCCTAGACAAGAAGAGACTACTGAATTGTGCTGAATCATATTGGAAGGCTGACTTGGTGGAGGATGAAGGTATGTAGGTCTAAGGTCTTGGTCTATCTCATTTTGAGTCTATTGAAGGAATAGTTCTTTGACTAGGTTTTCCCCTATATAGGGGTTTTAGCCCTGGTTGAGTGCCTACATCTGGTGTCCATTGATCTTCATGTTTTGCTTTTGGTAATTGCTTGATGAAACAAAGATAAAGGAAGAACATATAAAAGTTAATAAGAACACTAAGATTTCACAAGTAATTATCAACATAAGAAAATCTTTCTGCCTTTTCGATTTTCTAACAATCATATTATTCAACAAGCTAACCAAAGAGGAAATCGATATGAGAAGCTAAGTAAAGATCCTATTATATTGATGAAAAGTTCAAGTGTGGAAACTTATCATTTCCCGAATCACAAAAGTCGTTACTGCAAAGCTTTTGCAAAAGTTTGAATTAGGGTGGTCTAACTCTTTCACAATTCAATTGTTCTACTCAACTCTTTGTAACTCATATCATCTTGTATCGTCAACCATGACAGCATCAAAAATGGAGAATCATGCAAAGGAATTACAAGTCGAAGCAAAGATGTAAAGCCCTTCCATAATTATGCTTTAAGGGAAAATCATTTCTAAAGGGGAAGGCAATGTAATAAACATAAATAACCCACTTAGGTATTTATTCAGGGCCCTCATTATAATTATATCAATCGATCATCTGATGCATTTTATTCAATATATATTTAATCCAAATGGATTTTTTCTTTATACTAATTTTGGATATTTATGATATGAACCGGATTGGTTTGTCACAAAAGGGATACACAATCAACCAACCCAACCTAGGAACTAATAGCAATTGTACCATAGTTTCCACATCTCCAACCTTGAGGATGATGCTAGTTCTAAAGGGGACGGTATGTTAGGGCTCCACCCTAACCTCCCTACTTTGGAATACTTAGTGAATTAATCGATGAAGCCATCTTCTTTGAATAAGACACATTAGGTAGTTAGTAGGTAGTTGCTCAATGTAAAAGGGTCAACTTTATTAAATATGTAATATTCCAAATTAGCAGTCAGCTAATTGGAATATTAATTGTTGGTTTATTTTGGCTTTTCCTAAAGTTAGGCAGAAATAATGTGGGTCAGGACCCACAAATTAGATTAAAGCAAGTTGATGCACCTTTCCTATAGTTGGAGGCAAAAGATTGCGGCTTTGGTGGGGCAGGGAGAGCCAATGAGAAGGCTTTGTGTATTACTACGTGGCAGCACTGTGAGTGGACAAGGAGGGACAACACAGGAGTGGTCGGTGAAGGGGCAACGTAGTCTAAGGTGGGGCCTAAGAGGAACGTTGGGCTGTTGGAGACAAAAGGAAGGGGGCAGTTCATTTCCCCTCATTCATTCACCTCAGAATTTTCTGACTTCTTGATTGAGCATGCTTGAGCCGGAGAGCCAAGTTTGTAGTGTTGTTCAGCACACGAGAACTTCATGCGGAGATCTCAACCTCTGCCTCCGGGGACTTCAAGTGCCTGCTCAGGAGAGGAGTTCCATCATTTTGTGAAGGAGATTCACAGCACCATCATCAGGACAACACAGTCCCTTCAGGACAGCGTAGAGATAGCCAAGACTGTGCAGTGATTGCACAAGCTAGCCAAGGGGAAGTGTCGGGAGTAGGGAGTTGAAGAGGAGATCAGCTGGAGGATTTGGAGGGGAGGCTAGCCACCTCCTACCAGGGATTTTGGCAGTGTTTCAGAGGCGTTTTCTAGCAGTTCTAGCTAGGAGCTTGATCTACCCAACAAAGCAGCGTGCCAAGCTCAAAGGGGCAATTTTCCGGGGTCAAGCTTTCTACAAAGCCTTCGCAGGTTTTTGTGGGTTTAGTGAGAGGAGTCCGGTGACCAATTCCCAAAAATTTTCAAGCATAGGAAACAGGCCAACCAGCAGTCTGAAATCAAGTAGCATCAGTAAATTCCTGGACTGGGCAGCGCAGTGGGTGAGCCACGCAGAGCATACTTCAATAGAGGATTTTGCTAGGATTAGAGTTGTTCTTCAGCATGCTTTGAGCAGGCCCATGTGCTATCTTTCTAAGCACCATATTTGTACTCTTTCCAGCATTATAATAAAATGGCTCAGCGCTGAATTTGGTTCCAATTTATGTGTGTTTAATGATGTTTTCATTTCTGATGTAGTTGCTTGCCTATTTTGCCCTTTTATTATTGTTAATCCCATACTGGGATATTAGAGTGGTATCAGAGCTCATAGACTTGGAGGCCATCAAGGTGGCTACACTGCACTTGGAGGGAGAAGCCCATGACTGGTGGTTTCATGGGTTGACTACGTTGGGTCACGCAAGGGTGACAACGTATGATGACTTTACCAGGAGAGTGCTGGAGATATTTGATCGGAGAGATCCTGAGGAGCACTTTGGAGAGTTGACCAAGCTCAACCAGACGGGGTATCCTGCAACATACATTTCAGAGTTCCTGCGGTTCTTGGTGATGGTTCCAGACCTGTCGAAACCTAGGAGGATTTTCATGTTTATAAATGGGTTAGCAGAGCCACTGCTTGGGCTAGTGAGGTCAACCTGACCCACTACGTTGCAGGACGCAGTTGGGAGAACCCGAGATCTGCAGGATGCATTACCAAGGGCTAGGGCCCCCATACCCAACATACCAGCCTTCCAACAGAGAGGAAGGGACACAAGAGCTCCACCCTTGAGAGGGAACAAGGGTTGGGGGCCATTTGATGATGATACCAGGAGAGACCCGAGGAGGAAGAAGCTCTGCTTCACATGCCAGGAGCCATGGGCACCAGGCCACAGGTGTGTCGGAGGGAAGGCACACTACATTGAGGTCTTCTCAGATAATGAGGAAGAAGAGGGGACACTCTTCGAGATTGGAGTTGTTGACAACGCAGCAGCACGAGGGGAAGGTCCTCCACCTCCACCTCCACCTCCTCCAATAGCAGGAGGATCAACGTTTGCACCGACCGGAGGGGTCCTTGCATCTTTGCGGGGGATACCCAAGTACCTAATGTTGAGGATCTGAGGGATAGTTCAGGGACAGTGTGTCTCGGTGCTAGTGGACAGTGGAGCCACGCACAACTTCATAGATGCCTAGATGGTGCAGAGGCAGGGCATCCAAACAGAGGGGTTTGATGGATTCTTTGTTCTAGTTCCGGGAGCTAGAACCATGCAGTGCACGCAGTATGTTCCGGCTTTGACAGTGACCATGGGGACATACTCAATGACAGACCATTTCCTTGTGGTCAACAATCTGAATACCAACATGGTGTTGGGGGTCTAATGGCTCATCACCCTTGGTAGAGTCACTACAGACTAGCAGAAGTTGGAGATGGAATTCATGGACAAGAGCGAGAAACTTGTGATGCTCAAGGGCATGCATAGCAGTGTTGCAAACATCGCGATTAAATCGCGATTTTTTCCGCATGACAATTAAATTGACGAGTTAATCGGCGATTTTTTCATTTTTGAAAAAATTGCCAAAAAATCGTGGATGCTTTATATACTTGAAAATTTGAAAAAAAAAAATATTTTTTTAATGTTTCCGATCTTTTGCTGATTTCTATCGAGTTTTTCCCGATTTTTACGATTTTTTTCATTTTTTGCACCCTTGCCAATTTTCCCGATCGCGATTTTCGCAACATTGATGCATACATACCCCCCTCAGACAGTTTATGCACATAGGATCAAGGCAGACTTCAAGCGGGGAGACATAGAGTGGGCAATTGAGCTGAGGATTTCAGAGGCAGATGGTACAGCTCGACCCATGAATCCAGATGTACAGGACATCCTCGACCGTTACTCCACGGTTTTAGGGGACATTCCATTAGGGCAGCCACCTCACCGAGGGTTTGAGCACACTATCGAGTTGGAGCCCAACATTCACATCGTGATCTCTACTCTGTATAGGCACCCAAAGGCCTAATGGGATGAGATTGAGAGAGTCATTCCTGAGCTCTTGGCTTTGACACATAAGCCCAGCTCTAGTCCTTTCGCTTCTTCAGTTGTTCTGGTGAAGAAGAAGGATGGGATGCTCAGGATGTGCATTGACTATAGGGCCCTGAACAAGAAGACAATGAAGAACCGCTACCCCATCCCGCGAATATATGAGCTGATGGATGAGTTGAGGGAAGCTAAGTTCCTCTCCGAGATAGACATGAGATCGGTGTACCACTAGATTTGAGTGAGGGACAAGGATGTCCCCAAGACAGTGTTCCGGTGCCATTATGGGCACTTTGAGTTTTTTGTGATGCCCTTTGGGCTAACCAACGCTCCAGCCACCTTCCAGTCATGCATGAACCACATCTTTCGTGGCCAGCTACGGAAGTTCGTGCTTGTTTTTTTTTTATGAAATTCTAATATACAGTCGGACCTGGGAGGAACATTTGCAACATGTGGAGGCAGTGCTGCGTATTCTGGAGGAGAAAAAGTTTTACACTAAGTTGTCCAAGTGCGAGTTCGGCTTGACAGAGATGCTATACTTGGGCCACATCATAGGTGAGGATTGTGTGCAGGTGCATGAGGAGAAGATTAGGGCCATCAGGGATTGGTCGGAGCCCAAGAATGTCACAGAGTTGAAAGGATTTGTGTGCAACTGTACTTATTACCAGAATTTTGTGAAGGGTTTCTCTCAGTTAGCTGCACCCCTCACAGACTTGACCCAGAAGGGAGCATTCACCTGGACCCCCACAGCGCAGGGGGCTTTTGACCGCCTCAAACAAGTGATGAGTAGTTGCATGATACTTGCACTCCTCGATTTCACCAAGCCCTTTGTCTTGGAGTGCGATGCATCTGGAGTAGGAGTTGGGGCCGTGTTGATGCAGGATGGACGCCCCATCGCTTTCGAGAGTCAGAAGCTCTTGCCTCATGAGAGGCACTACCCCATATACGACAAAGAAATGTTGGCCATCATGCATGCCTTGGCCAAGTTCAGGCAATACTTAGTGGGGAACCGGTTCAAGGTCAAGACCAACCACAACCGCCTATGGTACTTCTTAGAGCAGAAACAATTGCAGGAGAGACAACAAAAGTGGGTCAGTAAGATCCAAGCATATGACTTTGACATTGAGTATGTCAAAGGGAAGAAGAATGTGGTGGTTGATGCCTTGTCTCAAAGACAAGCGTCCCACTCCTTGATGAGCGTAGACACAAATTGGAGGGCACAATTGTGGGTGGAGTACTCGAAGGATCAATTTGCATGTGAGGTGTTGGATGGGCAGGTCTCAAATTACCGATATCGACTGATGGACGAGGTCATCTATTATAGAGACCGGATCTTTCTGACTGCCAACTCCCGATTGAGGGAGAAGATCTTGCATGCAGCACATGACTCTCCACTGTCAGGGCACCAGGGATTTACTAAGACCTATAGAGCCATCAAAGAGAGGTTCTCCTGGAAGGGCCTCAAGGAGGACATACTTTGGCATGTCTAGGAGTGCGTAGTTTGTCAAAGAAAGAAGGGGGAGTTGACCCATTCGGCCAGGTGGTTGCAGCCGCTTCCCATTCCTGAGGGGAAGTGGGAGAGCATTTCGATGGACTTCATCACAGGGTTGCCCATGGTGCAAGGCAAGGACTGCATCTTCGTTGTAGTTGATAGGTTGACGAAGTATGCACACTTCTTTGCCATTTCAGCTCGATACACGGCCTCACAGGTGGCTGAGTTGTTCTTCAGGGATATTTTCTGGCTACATGGTCTTCCACAGACCATAGTTAGTGACCGGTATAGCAGATTCATGGGAGGCTTTTGGTAGGAGTTGTTCCAACTGGTGGGCACAGAGCTCACACCCAGCACGAGTTACTACCTGCAGACCGACGGACAGAAAGAGATAGTGAACAAGTGACTGGAGGGCTACTTGTGAAACTATGTTACAGGGAAATAGAAGGCCTGGATGCATTGGCTACACTTGGGGGAGTACTGTTACAACACCATTTTCCATATGTCCATTGGTATGTCCCCTTTTTGTGCTTTACATGGTTATGATGCATTGACGTTTGTTGATGCTATGTTTGGGGCAAGTAAGGCCCCCAGGACCAAACACTGGATCCAGGAGAGTCAAGACATCCTTCGAGCTCTCAAGGATAACTTGAGGACCGCACAAAATCAGCAGCAGATGTGTGCAAATCGAGGCCATTTGGAGAGGCAATTTGAGGTGGGGGACTTGGTGTACCTCCGACTTCAACCATACAGGGAGTCCACGTTGAAGTCGAAGGGAGCTGAAAAGCTCAAACCTCGCTTCTATGGTCCATACCGAGTTGTCCGACGAGTTGGAGAGGTGCATATGCGTTGGAGTTGCCACCAGGGAGTCGGATCCACAACATTTTCCATGTGTTGTGCCTAAAGAAGGCTTTGGGGCAGCAGGTGACTGCAACTACTGAGCTCCCTCCTACAGATGATGAGGGGCATTTGGTGCTACAGAGTCAGGCCATCTTGGACACCTGAGAATCAGAGTGGTGAAGGAGTACTGGATTCAATGGAGGAACCTCCCAGATGAAGATGCCACTTGGGAGGGGGAGAAGATTCTTCAGCACCCATCTTTGCAATTGCTTGAGGACAAGCAACATTTTGGCGATGAGGACTGTAACATTTCAAATTAGCAGTCAGCTAATTGGAATATTAATTTTTGGTTAATTTTGGCTTTTCCTAAAGTTAGGCAGAAATAATGTGGGTCGGGACCCACAAATTAGATTAAAGCAAGTTGATGCACTTTTCCTATAGTTGGAGGCAAAAGATTGCGGCTTTGGTGGGGCAAGGAGAGCCAATGAGAAGGCTTTGCGTATTGTTGAGTGGCAGTGTTGTAAGTGGACAAGAAGGGAGAGCACAATGAGTGGCCGGTGAAGGGTCAACGCAATCTAAGGTGGGGCCCAAGAGGAACGTTGGGCTATTGGAGATAGAAGGAAGGGAGCAACTCATTTCCCCTCATTCATTCACCTCAGAATTTTCTATCTTCATGACTGAGCACGCGTGATCCAGAGAGCAAAGTCTGCGGTGTTGTTCAGCACTCGAGATCTTCAAGCAGAGATCTCAACCTCTGCCTCGGGGGACTTCGAGTGCCCTCTCAGGAGTGGAGTTCCATCATTTTGTGAGTGAGATTCATAGCACCATCATCAGGTGAACTGTAATGCTCCTCCTTCAGAAAACAAATTGGCATACACAGAAATTTAATTTGCAGACAAGTTATTCAGAAACAGTGATGTCTTTCCATGAAATGTAAGGTTCCGTGCATAGAGAATTAATTGCAGAAAATTTTATATTGCAGTAATGTATGTAATGAAATCAGCAGTGAAATTTTGAATTTGAGAAACAATCAAATACGTAGGAGAAATACCTGGTACACAGTTGATGGTTTGATGGTTTTGATGATGGATCTCCTCCCGTGATGCAGATGTTAGATAGATAAACAGTTTATCGAAACAATCTACGTGATGACAGATATCCAAGAAAACTGAGACTCCCCGAGATCCCACGATAGGGTGTTGACCCTGGTCCTATTGGGAGGAGTGGAGGTGTTGCCCACTATTTATCCTCCAATACCTGGAGTCATGGGAGAACTGTGCGAGTCACGCTCCCCTAGACGTGTGATGATGACTACCGGATGCCTACCAACATGTCAGGTCGACGTAATCGACGCTGATATCATTGAGGTCTATGAATGGATCAGTAAAGCTGATGCCATGGCATATTCCTGTAGAGGACGGATAGGATGGGAGTGGAAGAGATTAGGAAGGATCGGATGATTTTAGAATAGTTTGGAGATTCGATGAAGATGGAAAGTAACACTTAAATTACAGATACATACTTATTTAAACGTAAACTCAATCTTAAAATTCAAGCATTCTACAATCACCCTAAATCTCGGAAAACACAATATTGATCGGAGTATATAAAGCCATAAACTTCGGGACGAAGTTTTCAGAAGGGAGGAAGTATGTAATGACCCATTCCCAAGTTGAACCCAAAACGATATTAGCATGTGAACGATATAGGCATTTGATAGCTACACCTGCCTATACCGCCCACATTGCACTAGTACATCCACCTACTAATATCAAAATTTCATAAGTGAGGGATTTAATATTAAGATTTTGGATTTATATTAAATTTTAACTAAGTGAAAATCATGTGAAAAGGACTAATAAAGGAAAATGACATGATAAAGTTAATTCATTAAGTAAATATAAAGACACCTAATCCATACATAGGACAAACATATAAGTCACCTCCATAAATATATTCGTACCCACATTAATATGGATCACATCACCATAAGAACATGTAATACCAACATTTAAGTGGATAAGACCTCGAGAAGAAAGAGGCGGTAGGTGAAGATTATTTAAATCCACATTAATGAAAAGATCACACCATCATAAATACATATAAATATCGCCATTAATAAGGGAAAAGACCGGGGAAGTTGGGGGCGGTGGATGGAACTTATTTAAGGGAGGTAATATGGAGGTTTTGAGGGGGAAGAAGGAAGGGAATCCTGCTGAAATACGGTGAGATTGAACCTCATAGTGGGAGATTGAACTGCTGGGAGTCTCTGTTGGGAGTCTCTGTTCTTCTTGGATAGTTGGGCAAGGGGGCAGAGGAGACATCCTCTGGGTCTGGGATTATTCCCGGATTGGCTGGGAGGACTTGGTTGTTTCGATAAACTGTTTATCTATCTAACATCTGCATCACGGGAGGAGATCCATCATCAAAACCATCAAACCATCAACTGTGTACCAGGTATTTCTCCTACGTATTTGATTGTTTCTCAAATTCAAAATTTCACTGCTGATTTCATTACATACATTACTGCAATATAAAATTTTCTGCAATTAATTCTCTATGCACGGAACCTTATATTTCATGGAAAGACATCACTGTTTCTGAATAACTTGTCTGCAAATTAAATTTCTGTGTATGCCAATTTGTTTTCTGAAGGAGGAGCATTACATGAACGTTGTCCCTTCAGGACAACGTAGAGACAACCAAAACTGCACAGTGATTGTGCAGTCCAACCAAGGGGAAGTGTCGGGAGTAGGGAGTTGAAGAGGAGATCAGTCGGAGGATTTGGAAGGGAGGCTAGCCACCTCCTACCAGGGATTTTGGTAGTGTTTCAGAGGCATTTTCCAGCAGTTCCAAACAGGAGGTCGATTTCCCCAACAAAGCAGCGTGCCAAACCCAAAGGGACAATTTTCCAGGGTCGAGCTTTCTGCAAACCCTTCGCGGCTTTTTGTGAGTTTAGTGAGAAGAGTCCGGTGACCAATTCCCAGAATTTTCTGAGCACAGGAGACAGGCCAACCAGCAATCCGAAATCAGGCAGCAGTAGTAAATTCCTGGACTGGGCAAGCACAGTGGGTGAGCCACACAGAGCATACTTCAGCAGAGGATTTTGCTAGGATTAGAGTTGTTCTTCAGCCTGCTTTGAGCAGGCCCAGGTGCTATCTTTATAAGGACCATATTTGTACTCTTTCCGGCATTATAATAAAATGGCTCAGCGCTGAATTTGGTCCCAATTTATGTGTTTAATGATGTTTTCATTTCTGCTGTAGTTGCTTGTCTATTTTTAATTTTTTCCCTTCTATTATTGTTAATCCCATACTGGGATATTACAAAATAAGACCCAGTAAGTTCTCGATACCCATTAGTGATGGGACTGCAAGTATTTAGCATTTAGTAAAAATCAAACTATTTATAGAGCTAGTAGGCTATGTAATGTTTTGTCGAGTGTCATGATTGTATTGAAGCTCTCCCAATAGGAGGTTTTCCCCTTGAAAAGGCCTATGAAAACAGCTCTCTCTTTTAGATTATGAATACAAGGAATATATTCTCTAGGCTCAATATCATCATCTCTCTTATAAAATTTTCTACAGTTTATATTTTTTTAATATTGCTCATAATTACCGTTTCTTCTGGTTAAGTACATTACAAGCAGTAAGAACTCCTTGAAAGCCTTCCCCTTAGCCTCATACTCTAGGAGAGAAAAGTTGTCTCAATCCATTGCACCTCCTAGGATTGTATAAACAACCTCCTTCAACACCAGCCACTCTCTCAAGGACATCATCAGGCTTTGCATCAGTTCCTTCACAGTTATTGATGGAGATAAGGATCCCTTATCTCCCACCCCTGTCCCTACTTTAATTTCCAGTTATGGTGTTGATGTTGAGCTTCGGCCTCAAGCCTCATAGCACTTTTCACTTATATTTCACCTAGTTCATGCCCTTTCCTTTTTTTGATGTCTTGAAGGTCCTAAATACTTGGATAGTATTTTAGCATCTAGGAGTGTTCTAGGCACTACCACAGGTTTGTGGCCACCAATTGTACTCTCTATTCCCATTTCCCTATTTCTTGGTCATTTGTCGACATCAATAAAATTATTTTATCTCAGCTTATCTAAATTGGACATTCTAACTTAAATATTTGAAGTACCAGGTATGACCATTCAATATCATTCATCAAACATAAGCACAACGCAACATTGATTTTCTTTTGACATGATAATGACATGTAGGTGCAGTGAATTTGCAATGGAACAACTTCTCTTGGAGATGAAACATAACAGCATGCCATTTCAACTTGACATAATACATAAAGTCATTTCAAGAGACCCAGCTACTGACGCACTGAATAATATCCATTTCTTACAACATGTTTGCACTATCATTCATTTGAGAAAAAAAACATCAAAATTGACTGAAAGACACACCTTGGGGATTGGGATTTGAAGAACTGACTCAACAGCCCCAACCATCGCCTGTACAAAATCATCCCCTCCAGTACCTATTGCTGTAAATCCCCTCACAGTTGGATAAGAATTAACCTGCCAAAATTTTGAAGATTGAGACTGTGAAAATACAGATAGAGATAAAGTTTCTTCCCTTGGTCTACAAAAGCATTGTTTTCATGAGCATGACAAGAAATCTCATTGTTTCCACATTCAAAATAACTTACAAATTGCCATTCTGGGTATCTAAACTAAAATGACGTGTTCAAGTTGCTGCAGAGTTTTCATTGTAAAGATCTGTACAGCTCTCAAATTATTGCTTACATTTATGAAATAGTTGATATATCACAAAAGACAATTCAACCATTTGGTCCACATATTTTATCAACAGCAAGAAAACACTTAAACTTATGGTTGAGACTACCATCGAACAACAAGAATGACATTGGCCATACTTTGAAGGAGTATTTGTATTCAAGGATAGTTGAATATGCTAGAGAGACAGCCTGCAACATATTCTGTGGCATATCGAAAGCACAAAAGAGAGACAACTACTATACAAAAATTTTAATATCTGTGGCATATCAAAAGCACAAAAGAGAGACAACTACTATACAAAACTTTTAATATCTGTGGCATATCGAAAGCACAAAAGAGAGACAACTACTATACAAAACTTTTAATATCTGAAATAATTATGTAGCATAAATATGTTTTCATCTTTTCAGCAAATAATTTAGTATTCTGTATATTTTTAAGAATATATGTGCATTAAAATAATATAAAAAATGTATTATATAAAAACGCTGCAGGTACACATCACTCCTGGTCTTTTTCGGAAAATGATGCTCCCAGCACTCCCATTCCACATTCTGGCAACATTGGGTGCAGTGAATTTGTCCTGCAGGTTCATAAGCAACCACAACTCGAAAATTAGTGGTTTTTTGGGGGATTGTAAGTTAACTGTTACCACAGCAGCTGTTTCAGGCACTGAATTTTCAGTTTTCACCAGATCTGAAATTGTTTTAGGGCAGAAAAGTGCTGAGCTACCAATGTGCAGAGCAGGAAGCCCTAACCTTAGTGCAGCTGCGACTGACCTACTGCAGCCACATCAATGGAGGAGCAAAACCAAAAAAGGGACACAAAAAGGTGGGATAAAAAAGGCAATGACAAATAACAAAGGAAAGTTGGACAAAAAAGCAATACAGAAAAAAAGATAAGAGCATAAAACCTTAACCACAAGAAAAATTCCTTCATGTGGTCGCAACTTGCGATAAAAATATCAGATTTTCAGGTATAAGTATCAGTTCTGAAAGCAAAAATTGCAGAAGCTAATGTGAATGTAAACCCCAACAAATACTCTCTGTTTGTAACTTTGTATATCAGCATTTGCCAAATATGGTTACAAATACCAAGTTAAGTCCCAACATCAACCATCTCAAAGACTAAATGAACACTATGAAGGATCAATTTAATGATAGGCTTGACAAAATGGCCACAAAACATGAAAAAAAAGGATAAAAAGATGGATCTAATCCTCCAAAAATTAGGCAACAAAGACTACCCATGATCCTGACCATGGTTGCTCAGGAGCAAGGAGCGGGAGCGCCATTTTCAAAAGCTCCCGGTCCGGAGCATTTCGGGGAGCGTTTTTTTAAATATATATTTTTTTTATATTTTTTATATTTTGATGCATATATGTCAACAAAAGCATGTAGAATGATGAATTAGACATAAAAAACATAAAAACATAGATTGAATCATATAACGTCAATCATCTAGAAGTTATAATCTTCATCAAACACGCCCACAAGTTGGAAACATACAACATATTGACTCTTGAGTCTCGCAAATCATCAATCTAAAGGTTTCAAGCTTTCAAAATTCAATATATAACATTTATCATCATTGATTCATTGATTTCAAATTTCAATATATAACATTTATCATCATTGATATATATCATTTATCATCATTGATTCATTGATTTCAAAATTCAATATATAACATTTATCATCATTGATATATAACATTTATCATCATTGATTTATTGATCACCATATAACTTTCATGAAGCATCATATTCATAATTCATAATGACTTGTAAACTTATAAATGCCAACTTCAAAGTTTCACCTTTCAAATTCAAACTTCAAACTTAAATTGTCATTATATATGAAAGAGTCAAGTTTCAACTATTCAACAGTTATAAAAGATAAAAACTACTAGAAAATAGAAAAGACTAGTAAACAACAAATCTATTTTATCTATTGGCTGGCCCCTTGCCACGCCCACGAGAAATGTCTAATTTGTGAGAACCACGAATGGTGGTCTTCTAATACTCTCAGGAGTACCACGTCCACGACCATGACTAGAAGGCGGAGGGCAACGTGAGGATGTAGGTGGAGGCTGAATCTGCAAAGGAATAATAGTTGGATCGAGCACTGGCACTGGCACTGGCACCCGCACTACTACTGGATGGTGGGACTGGCCCTATGTGTGGTGGTGGCATGGTTGTTGATGCTTCATCATCATCCCTCAAAATTTCTTCTTCCAATTCTTCGATATGTACAGTGTCGTCCTCCAGATTATCATCCTCTAGGTTGTTGTCCCAAACTTTATATGATTGATCCTCATATGCCCGATCACAGTAATGACTCAACAACCTCAAGTTGTAATGCACATAAACCAAGCTTTTAGCTCGGTTTTCATTCAGCCTGTTTCTTCTCACATTATGTATGAAGTTGTAGGTGCTCCAACACCTCTCTGCAGAAGAAGTATTCACAACTTGTGAGAGAACTTTTTTTGCCAACTTTGGCAAAAGTCCCATGTCGCCATATGATTCCCACCATGTGAGAGCATCAAATTTGTCTCTGTCTTCCATTGCATGGAAAGAACCAAAGTTACCAGTGCAACTAAAGTATTTGCCTAATTCAAGGCGCAATCTAGCACACTCCTCCCTGTCGGGGACCAACTTGTCTAATGCCTTCATGTACCCCTCTTGCACCTCTAGATCAGTGTGAGGTTTGATCCTAACCCCACCTCTAGGTGCAGGTTGGCCCAACCAAAATGGAGAGTAGTATTTTGGCATAAGGATATATGCCAAGGCATGTAGTGGAACATTGAGTTCATTCCACGGTGCACACACACAGTCGTGAATCATTGCATACAAGTTTGGATCATTATCCTTAACAACATATTTTATTTGGCCCAACATGCTATCCATCTGCTCATAAACCTCCCCAATCACTAGTTTATCCGTATCTGAAAAACGAATCATGTGATAAATGGGCTTGGTGAAATTCAAAATTTCCCTCACACGTGCCCAAAACAAAGGGTCAAGGGCGGTCTCCTCCACATGTTCAAAACCTTTCCTGTCAACTATTGTCGCTACCCTATCCTTTAATACCTGTCAGTGTGGGCTTGATACCATTGCAGCCAATGACTCTCTTACCTTCAAAAGGCCCCTGAAGGTGAGGTAATAGCTAGCAAATCTATTCTTTGTTATCTTCAACAACTCCAATTTGGAGTGAGTACGGAAAATCCCATGGGTATTGCTATGATTTGTCATAAATCTTATCACTTTTTTACCTCTCTTGTACAAATCACCAAGCCATTTGAATTGAGGTTGTTTGTTTTTAATGATATCATGCATCAAAAGGTTCATTGTGTGAACCAAACACCCAGACCAAAATATGTTGGGGTATTTATCCTCAATAATTGCTCCCGCTGCCTTATAGTTAGCAGCATTATCAGTGATGACTTGGATGACATTGTATGGCCCAGTATTTTCAATTATTTCAAGTAATGGTTCTGCAATGTTAATGCCGATCTTGAATTTGTCTGAATAATCATATGCTGAAAGGAATATTGCACCACTAACCGACACAGCCAGAACACTTATCAATAGCTCTCCTTTTACATTGGTCCATCCATCAGATACAATGGACACCCCATGCTCATTCCAATAATTTGTCATTCTAGCCAAAGAATTGTTTATTTTAGCTCTTTCATGATCAAGTCCCACGGTTTTGGCCTTGTCATACCTAGGGCTCCTGTATCCTTTGGGGGCACCATTAATGGCAGAAACCATTTCATGCCAATAAGGTGAGCGAAGAACATTGAATGGCACCCCACATGCATATAGAAACCGGAAAATTTTTTAATCCACATCATTCCTACACCCTTCGTCAAGGAAATCGGATATGGTTCTACGCCTTAAGGAGATGTTTGGTCTAGGTGTGCCTACATATCCACTGCCATGGGTGGAAGTTGATGGACTTCTTTGTCCAAGATGTGATGGACCTGATGGTGTATAAGAATCAATGAAACCCCTAGATCTTTTAGATCTCTGTAGGGTAGCCTCCTCTTCCTTTCTATATTTCTCTCTTTGTGTTGCTGGCACACTTACACAAATTTTGATTCCTAGATTTTTGTCTCCATCCCTTGGCATTTTCCCACAAAGGTGCCTTCTCGCACGGGTGTATGAACCTGTGTATTCTTTATTGCAATGGGGGCAAAGAAATTTAGTGGTTCCACCACCTTTCCCTCCTTTCTGCCTCTGAACATATTTCCACAAAGGTGTTTGACTTTTCTCTTGTCTAATTGGGGTATCTGTGGCCTCATGTTCTCCATTTTCCCCTTCCTCCTCAGCATACTCCTCCTCTTCAGGATTTTCATCAAATCCACTATAACCCACTTCTTCATCCTCCTCTTCTCTAATGAGCCTCTTTTTTCTACTCTCCAACACCATTATTACAAAGAAAGAAACCAACATGAAGAAAATCCCTAGCCATATAGCCATGATGTTTCAAGTTTCTAACCTGCAAAAAAAAATGGAGGAATGCCAAATGGGAATAGGAAATGCAATATAGGGAAAAAACAATTCAATTTTTCACTTTTCAACACACTAGAATGCAACATTGAGAAAAAAATACAAGTTTCCATTTTTGAACAACTTAAAAACAATTCCAAGAAAATAAAAAACTAGATTAGAAGACCTACCTCTTTCTTGTAATCCTCCTCTTGCAAACTTGCCCTCTTGCAGCTTGCTCCTTGCTCTCTCCTTGGCACTTCCGCTCTCGAAACTCTCAAGCTCTCCTTCTCTCCAAATCGCTCTCCGACTCTCAGGGTCTTGCTCCTCTTGCTCTCACTCTCAACTAAAACAATAAAAACTAAATGAGGAGGGTGGGCTTTTTATTTACCCAACCCGGAGCGTTTTTTCAGGCTCGGAAGCGCGCTCTCGAAAATGCTCCCCTCAGGAAGCGTTTTCAGGAGCGCGCTTCCGAGCAGTCCCAAAGAGCTCCCAAACGGAGCGGGATCGGGGAGGTGGGGGGTGGCGGGAGAAGCTTCCCCGCAACCTTGATCCTGACAGATAGGATAGGATAAGAAAATTTTATTATGTCCAAAACATGACCACAAAAGTAGGTCAATGTGACTGTTGAGTACAATTGTGCCTATTACCCACCAAAAGTGGGTAACCCCTAAAAGAAAAAATTTCACCCCATTGTACAGCTAGCCAGCCAGCAGCCCTAGGATGATCCACAGATAGCTTTACTTCAGAGCACTTCACATATGCTCCAGTCAATGCTCTCTCCCATTTGGCATGCTTCTTAAAGGAAGGTGGGTCATCTATCAAAAGGTACATTAGCCATTTCTGTAATCAGGTGCCTCCATTCAATGTTTGCAGCATACTATTGGAAATATAGTAGCCATGATCGATATTTTCACCATGTGAAGAATTTGAAAATTTGATTTTATATTTTACCTCCAAAATATGATCAAGTCGGCCTCCTTTTATTGAAGTCAATTGGGCCCCTAAGAGGCACCCATTCGACCCCCTCGTGAAAGGCTATTAATAGTAGATCACTCCTCTTCATTTGTACATCGATTTGTATCTTGATATCTCTGATCCATTCAAGGAAGAAGGAAATAGGAGGGTCAAATTTCAGAAGCATGGCTTGGAGGATTTCATCTTTGTTACTGGTTTGATTATCCTCTTGATATGATTACTTCTGATCTATTGATGGATATTGAACTCTCTCTCTCTCTCTCTCTCTCTCTCTCGCACGCATAAGGAAACATTTATGGGTTTTCCCCTTGTGGGTTTTACCCTGACTGTGAAACTTACAAGATTGGAATCCCTACTGCAGCAATCTGATGTTATTTCTTCTACTTGTTAATTATAATACAAGTTATTTACGCTGTTACACAGTAAACATCAAAATTAATACAACTGCAGCCTTCACAACATAAAAAGGAAAACTGCGGAAACAAGTACTAAGCAAGAAAGAAATAAACAAACACATAAACATCGTTGTTTTTGGACAATGTCCCCGGAAAAACCCAATGCAGGAAAACCGGTGCAACAGCTGAGGGTTTTAATTATTATGCAATAGTTTCTGATTACAAGTCCTTGGATGCCTAAACTGCCTATATGATACAGAGATAAAACTGGACAAAAAGATAGTGAGAAGATCTCACACTATCACTAGAAAATTCGGCACTGATCTGACTAGAGATGAGCCCTATGCATTGTCTCTGCGCAGTCTTTGCGTCTGCCCACACAGTGACTGTTACTAGGACTACGCTGCACCTCCTCCTGCTCACTGGAAACTTCGACCCTTTGGCCTCTCGGTCTCACACCCAGGCTCCGACATTAGATCTCAATTGTTCCCCAACAGAATAATGGACTCCCAACGTAGCTTTGCACTGCCTATGTAATATCCCAAATGGGAAAATGACAGTAATATAAAGCAGCAATAGACTAAAAACTACAACAAATAAAATCACACCATTAACACATGAAAACTGGAGCCAAAAACATGACCTGAGCCATTTTATTAGTGTTGGAAATAAATACAATAATGATGTTGGAATGGGTGCACTTGGGCCTGTTCAAGGCCAGCTAGAATACATCTCAAATCAAGCTAGAATGTCTCTCTGGAAATGGCTCTGCGAGGCTCTGGTGCTGCGTTGCTCTGCCTAGCAATACTGCTGCTACTCCGGCTCTGCATTGTTACTCCTGCTCTGCGCTGATGCTCCGGCTCTACGTTGTTACTCCTGCTCTATGTTGTTACTCCTGCTCTGTGATGCTACTCCGGCTTTGCGCTATTACTCCTGCTCTATGCTGCTACTCTTGCTCTGCGTTGTCATTGGCCATAAATGTTGCTGCTACTCCGACTGAAATGTTGTTAGGGCCTGCTATGTAGCTCAGAAAATTATGGGATTTGGACACCGGGCTCTACTCAAGAAACCCACAAAAACCCGTGAAGGTTGACTTTAGAAAATTGCCCCTGTTGGGCCTAACCCACTACGCTGCTGGGTGAAGCTCCTCACCTGAAGGAATCACTGCAAAACTGCCCCAAATAATGAGCAATCACCCTTTTAGGAAGCACTCGACTTCCCCACCAAATACCAACTGCAAACTCCCTCTCTTTTCTCCCCCAGAATAACCCTCCTATTGAATTGCGTCCCCACTGCGCAGTCACACGTCCTCCACGTAGTCCCTGGAATGATAACGCTCTCCCTACAATCCTAGCTGTGAAATGCTCCTCTGAAATGATGAATCTCCACTCCTTAGCAGGCACTCGAAGTCCCCCGAGGCAAAGGTTGAGATCTTCGCCTAAAAATCGCGTGTGCTAAACAGCACTGCAGACTTGGCACCCGGCAGAAGCGTGCTATGTCAAAATGGAAATCAGAAAGGTAAGTGAAATGAATTAGGAATGAGGCTCCCTTTCCTTTGTCAAGTGAGCCTCAACGTTCCTCTTGGACCCACCATGGACTGTGCAGTCCCCTCACTGAGCCAATCCCAGCGCTGCCTCTTTTGAGCCTCCCTCACGCTACCACCTAAGGAGCTTCCTCAAATTTGATGTTGGCCACTCGGACCCCACTAAAGCAGCAATTTTTCCTTTGGGAACTATAGAAATTGGCTTTAGCTTTTCCCACATATTATTTGTGGGTCCCCGACCCAACTTATTTCTACCTAATATTAGAGATAACAAAATTTATCAAAATTTAATATTCTAATTAGCGAAAATGCTAATTAGGAATACTACAGTCCTCCCCGCCCAGAAGTTGTTTGCCCTCAAGCAACTGCAGTGATGGATGCTGGAGGATTTGCTCCCCTTCCCAACTAGCATCCTCATCTAGAAGGTTCCTCCACCGAATCAAGTATTCCTTCACCACCCGGCTCCTCAAGTGCCTCTCCCTGGTGTCTAAGACGGCCTCTGGTGGGAGCACCAAGTGCCCCTCATCATCTGTAGGAGGCAACTCAGTGGCTGCTATCACCTGTTGTCCCAAGGCCTTCTTCAGGCAAGACACATGGAAAATGTTATGTATCTAACTCCCCTGAGGCAACTCCAACTCATATGCTACCTCTCCCACTCTCCAGATGACTTTGTATGGCACATAGAAGCGAGGCTTGAGCTTCTCAACCCCCTTCTACTTCAACGTAGACTGCCTATAATGCTGGAGGCGAAGGTAAACCAAGTCCCCCACCTCAAACCGCCTCTGTCTGTGTACATCTTCTGCTATTTATGGGTTGTCACCAAGTTGTCCTTGAGAGCCCTGAGAATGTCTTGGCTCTCTTGGATCCAGTCTTTGGCCTTGGGGGCCTTGCTAGCTCCAAACATAACATCATCAAATATCAATGCATCATAACCATATAAAGCACAAAAAGGAGTTGTTAATCGCTTCTCCTTGCCGCCTACACCTACCTACAAGTCAGTGGAAAAAGCCCTCAACCCCACAAGGTGTGGTTGGTGGCAAGAATCTCAGAGAAGGGGTTGTCACACTAATCCTGGCTCTCTCCGTTTTAGCTCTCTCCTAAGTCAGCTAAGGGGGGTAGTCCCTAAAGGAAAACTAAGTTAAATATTTGAGCTTCTAGGAGAATATTAGAGTGAAAATAGATTACTTTTAAAGATTCATGAGCATTTATGAGCAACTTTGAAATAATAATGACAAATCATTTAACCAGTGCCTTTACAAATACGTGCTCAAAAGTAAAAGTAATGCAAAAAGAGATGAGAGCATGGTAATCCTAAAATGGAAAAAAAAGATTGTTAGCACAAGACATCAGAAATGCTCTCAAGATGAACGAATTTATAAATCAAAGCACATGAAACTATCGTGTTCACAAAGAAACAATTAGTGATCTAAATATAAACCAAATGATAAAAAGACTTGAAAGTTAAACCAACATGCAGTTAGCCTTGCAACATGAAATAAGAGTACTTGAAAGGAAATGAGATTCATCAACCATCCATGAACATGATCAACATTAAAAATGAAATGGAGCTTTCTAAAGTAAATAATGTCCAAGTACAAGAAAATTAAGCTAAACTTGTTGCAAAAGAGATTACAATACTTGCATGAAAGTATATCCTTTTTGAAACAGGGAAATGATATTTCATGTGAGACTTTGAGCCGTCAAGAAAGCAAAATTCAAGAACTTGCAAGTAAGCTAAATGTGATGAAAAATGCTCTTGGTTTATTTTATTAATTAGTTCTAAAGCAAGGTTATAATTCAACTCTTTAATCCTCAGACCTCACACTCACCCAAAGATATGGATCCCACAGTGAGGAGTCAGCAGAGGAGTAGAGGTTCCCTAAAAATGTCTATTCAACCAACTTATGTTAGAGGTAAAATTTTAGTGATTTGCTTGGGGCATGTAAGTAAATTAATCAACAATGAAAATTAACTTTCAAACTTGAGATGTATTTGCATGTCATGAAGTAGAATGCTACTTTATGGAGAAAACTTGCCCAAATACTTATTGCATGTAAAATGTAATTAAAGGTGAAGCATAAGTGGTTTTGGAACAAAATTCATGACAAATTTAAAAGTGCATGCATGCAAAAGTTTGAACCTGCTATGAAAGGAAAAAGACCTTAAATCTATACAAAATTAGATTAAGGTGCATGCAAAATGAGTGTAATGCATGATTTTGTTAATTCCGCAATTAAATGATGGCATGCAAGTGAAAAATATCAAATAGCAAGCCACAAAGTCTCTCCAAAAAGGTGTAGAGATAGGAATACCAATGGGTAAAACCCACGCTCCCAAAACCAAGAATTTTATTAGTTATTACAAGAAAAAGAAAACTATGAAGTCTTCTCTAAATCCAAGAAAAGTCTTCACAATGTTGGCTTGAGCCATATATATTTCCTTGCTGAAAATTTCTGCAATTTGAGGCCCACAAAAGCCCAATAAAATGCAGATTTTTCGAGGTAGAAGAAAAAAGGCAAAGCCTCTTTGAGTTACATGGCCAAGAGAGAGAGATAGAGATCCCAGGTGAACTTGGCCTCTCTTAAGAAGAACTCAGCTTCATCCAATAAATGTCCTCTAATGCTCACGGCCTATGTCACATGGTTCGGGTTCAAATTCGAGTTCGGAAACGATTAAGTTCGATTCGAATAGGAATTTTCCGATGAAGTTTGCATGAGGTTCAACATTAAGTTCGACTATACATATTTTTCAACATATATATATATATATATGACATAAAATAATAATAAAAAATATATCAATAAAGTTATATGAATAGCAGTGAGCACCCACGAGTCACAAATCACAACCACTATTCACTTCACGCTCCGGGAGGTGGGGACAAGCAACATCTAGAAATTGTATTCAGGAAATTGCAGTGAATACAACACTGAGCACAATAGAGCAAGTACACTTAGACTGAAGTTGGTTTGTGAAAATCTATCAACAACCATGGTAAATAAAGACAAACTAGTGGCCACTGTGGGAAACTAATTGGCAGGAAGCAGAACAAGAGTAAACCATGTGTTGCCCATGGTTTTTCTCATAAACCTTAAAACCACTGACAAAAACTGCCCGAACTCTAACCTCAAACCCCGTTTTTTTTTTTTTTTTAAATTATAAAATTCGGCTTCAGGTTCGACTTTAGGTTCGAATTTGTTGAGGTTCGACTATTAGGTTCGCCGAACCTGAACGAATTTGAAATTTTTTTTTGGGTTCGTTGAATTTCGAACCTCAAGGTTCAAATTTGGCGAACCTTGTGACATAGCTCACGGCCGAGGGAAGAAAATAATCTAGAAGTTGGAGCCCCAAGGTCCTACATGCAAACTTGTAAGTAGTTTTCTGAAAATGAAACCTGCAAGTAGCTGCAAGACAACAAGTTAGAGAAAATCTACAACAATAAATGTTAGCTCAAAAAAAATCACAAAGTAATATTACAAAAATAATCTACAAGAGGCTAGACCAAAGAGTCTGAGCAAGCTCTCTTCTTTGACTAGCCATAGCTCAGCTCTTTGAAATAGCCAGATATTAAAGAAATGAAGAGCAATACTTGAAAAGTAAATTATTTTAAGTTTTATTTTTTTTATGCAAGAAATAAGAGCTTTAAGAAACTTAAAAGACCTCTGCAAGACAAAATAAAATATAGATTAGACTTTGGAAATCAACACATGCACAACATATTAAATCCACATGAAATTAAATAAAAGCAATGGAAAGAACTTCTATAGATATATTTGACATCAAATAGAAAAATTTTTATCCTAAAGCAATCAAGTAACTCTTATGCTAATATGAGATAGTTGCATACTAACATAACTTGAAACAATCATGAAGGAAACAATAGCATGAGGAAATAAATAGAAGCATAAAAAGTCAAGAATTTACCATATATGCAAGGAGAAGAACATCATCACAAGTTACCCCAAAGACCTTTGTATTATATTGCAAGTACATGTACAATCCGACAATGCGTCCTCAAGCCCAATACCTCGTATTACATGATACTATATGAGAACCCATGGCTCCATTATATAGAAAGTTAGTAGCAAATCCTAAGGACGAATACATGTGAGAAGTGAACTTGGAGCAAATACCAAGTAAAGATAAGCCAAGTTCCATTTGGAGAAGACTGAGACACCCAGAGAAAAATCGAATTTCTTTTGTGCACACCAAGAGAAATCGAATTCCCCATATGATCTAGTGAACTCATCCATAAGCCAAATGAAGTCCCGTACTACACCAACTCCACCACTGGAAACTCGAACCAACTGAAACCGTACTTGTAGATGACCCCAGTGATCTTCTACGTAGTTCCTTGAGAACTGCGTGTTTCCTCTGAGTGATTGCACAGTCCAAGCTCAAGAAATAGTGTAAATCCTCTGAGTGAAGTGTCGAGTGTTGTTGCACTCTAGATAGCTCGTGAGAAGAGGTCCCCACTTGGTCTTCAGTGAACCGATCCTGTAGAATATTCCTTTTATGCTCATCTACCTTTAATAAATTCAATTTTCCTTCTGTGTAACTGCTGCTTTATCTGTGGGAAATTCGATTTTGAATAGATGAATTAATTATGCAGTGTGCTCAGTCATCCTCCACATGTCCATTGACTCAACTCTTTGACTTAGAATAATTTCCAAGTCATTTCCACGTCATTTTGTCACATGGAATAATTTATTTTTCTCTAGTTTATTTAATTTTAGCAAATGGCACAATTTCCACTAAACTTAGGAAATGTGGGTTTTGAGGGTCCAAAACTCGTTATTAACCCTTCAAAGTGTGTCATAGTAGAAATTTGAGGGTGAGAGGTGTAATTTTGATTACTCATACCCCATACAACTTCTCTAGACAACACTTATTACAATCCAATTACAATTTTTATTGCAATTTTCGACCTGCGAGAAATCTAAAAAATTAAAAAATCACTACTTAGACCTAACCAAACTCCGCGAAATTTTTTGTGTAATCTAGTATGGTAATATACATTGACTCTAGACCCTAGGACTCACCCAAGGCCTCACCATCAAGCCATACTCCGACTTTGGGGTAAAATTGGAGGAAAAAAATCAATTAATTATTAAGTCCTGGTAGGGAGATGATAATTAACCGAATAAAAAAAACCTCCCAGAGTAATACTCACTTGTTGGAAGTTCCCAACCTACCTAGGCTTGTTACAGACTCAATACTGGCTCAAATTCATTATTACTAACATCACTTATTACAATTCCCTGTAGGGCGTGGAATATGGGTACAAGAGAAAGATGATGAGAAATAGAAATAGAGTTCAAAAACTCTATTGAACTGACGATATCTGATGGTGCAAATGTCATCTGGTTCATCCTTGGGCATGGAGTCTTCTCAGTATCCTCAGGCGCCACTCCAGTGGTCAACAGGAGTCATACCGATAGACATGTGGAACCTTGCATTGTAGTGCTATTCCCCCAAGTGCAGCCATCGCAACCAAGCCTTTTACTGCCCCGTGACATAGTTATGCAAGTAGCCTTCCAGCCACTTGTTAACTATCTCAGTCTGCCCATCAGTCTGCAGACAGTAGATCATGCTCGGGGTGAGCTTGGTGCCCACCAATCAGAATAGCTCCTGCCAAATTCCACCCATGAACCTGCTATCCCGATCATTGACTATGGTCTTGGGGAGAGCATGCAATCTGAAAATGTCCCTAAAAAATAACTCCGCCACCTGAGAGGTCGTGTACCGGACTGAAATGGCGAATAAATGTGTGTACTTCGCGATTCGGTCGACTACGACGAAGATACAATCCTTGCCTTGCACCACGAGCAACCCGGTGATGAAATCCATCAAAATACTCTCCCACTTCCCTTCAAGGATGGGAAGCACTTGTAGCAATCCTGTCGGATGAGTCAACTCCCCCTTATTCCTTTGGGAAACATCGCACTCCCAGACATTTCTCAAAACATCCTACTTGAGGCCCTTCTGTGAGAACCTCTCTCTAATGGTCCAGTAGGTCTTGGTGAACCCCCAGTGCCCGGATAATGGAGAATCATGGGCTACATGCAAAATCTTCCCCGCAACTGGGAGTTAACTGTCAAATAGATCCGGTCCCGGTAGTAAATCACCTCATCCATGACCCGGTACCAATTAGCCGTCACCTATCCATCCAAATCTCACATGCAAATCGATCCTTCGAGTATTCGACTAGCAGCTAGGCCTTCCGATCTGCCTCGATACTCATCAGTGAGAGGTGTTGAGATTCTGTGTATTTGGGGTAGCATCAGTTGTGCTCTAGCTCCCAAACTTTGCGGAGGGACTAGAGCACACTTGATCTACAAGACCCAGAAATTGATTTGGGAAATTTCATCTGGTTTAGGAGATATTAAATTAATTAATTATTTTAATGTATTTCCTATGTTAAAACTTAGGGAACTTAAATAATTTAATTTAATTTAATTAAACATGTGATTAAATTGTCTTAAGTCACACGGATCAAACTTTCTTTTAATCTTAGCCATTGATTCAAGATATGATCGTGGTCGTTGATTTATCAACGAGAAAAGTATAAAGGAAAGGCTTGGGGTCATTTGTAAAGACACACAGAGGCAGAGCACTGAAGCTAAGCTGAGATTCTAGGGCAGGGTTTGCTAAGAATACTCAGAAGTGTTTCAGCTACAGAGAGGGGAATTTAGGCCAAGGGGATGATCTGATCCCGAGGTCTAGAATACACAAGCGGCAGAGATCAGCTCAAGGAGAGCAGCAAGCACAGCGCAGTCCCTCCAAGGATAGCGTGATTTTCAGTAGGAAACCCACAGAGGGTTACGCAGAGACCCTAAGGGGCAGCATAGTGACTGCATCACCCAGTCTGGGGTAACGCAGCCTCTTCCGAAGCAGTGCTAAGGGTTTGAGGGGCTTCAGAGGCTAATGCAAAGGCTTTCAGGGGCAGCGTTGGGATTTCTAGGCCCTAATCTTGGATGAGTTCTGTAAATCCCATTTGAGGGTGTGGATCAGTCATTATTTTGGCCCTAGATCAGCCAGTGATCTGTAGATCTAGTATATTCTCTGTCGGGATTTCCAAATCTGGAACCCAAATTTGTGTATTCAGAAAATTCTTAATAATAAAACCCTTCAGCAGCCAGAGACCGGTTTTCCTGCATTGGGTTTTTCCAAGGATTATTTGTGCAGAAATAACTGTGTCACTTTGTCTATGTGTGCATGAACTTGTTCTAGATCTGGATTGGGAGAGATCTGTTATGTGTTTTGCTTCGATTTTAACTTGAATTTATTCAGTTAATAACTTGTCTAAGTAGGAGCATAACCAGATTAACAGTAATAATTTTTGCATAAAGTGTAAGGATTCAGAAATTTCTACAAGAGAGACGTTGGCCTCTTCGATATAGCAACGGCCACCACATTATGCTTCATTTTCACGTACTCAATGTCAAAGTCGTAAGCCTAAATCTTACTAACCCACTTTTGTTGCCAGTCCTGAAGCTGTCTCTGCTCTAAGAAAAATCGGAGGCTATTGTGGTTTGTCCTCACCCTGAACCGGTTCCCCACCAAGTATTTCCTGAACTTGGCTAGCACGTGCATGATGGCTAGCATCTCCTTGTCATATATGGGGCAAAGTCTCTCGTAAGGCAAGACTTTCCGACTCTCAAAGGCTATGGGATGCCCCTCCTACAAAAATCAACACTCCTTCTTAGCGAGAAAATGTTCTAGCAAAATGTTTGTTGCATGTTTATCTGTCTTGAAGCATCCTCTGCGTTGTTGATGCATGGCTGCTGCCCCTCACCTATTGCGATGTTGCCTTCTGTATTGCTGCCATGACCCTATCACTGTCACTGCCTCATCTATACTGCAGTGCTCTCTGAATCCTAAACCTATCCATTCCTGCTACTGAAATGGATTCTTGATCATCTCCATCTTTTCTCTGAAATACACAAACTTGGTCTTTCCCAGAGCTTTCGTGAGGATATCTGCCACCTGTTCTCCTATAGGAGTGTACTCCAATTGTACAGCTCCCCTTTAGACACAGTCTCTGATGAAATGACCCCTGATGTCAATGTGCTTCGACCGATCATAAAACACAGGATTGTCAAAGAGCTTGATGCAACTTTGATTATCACATAGAATGTTGGTCGCCTCCATCTTCTCCTTGAGTAAGTTCACAAGAAATTTTCAAAGCCATATGGCCTCACACAAAGTCGTGCTACCTGCCATATAATCAACCTCTGTGGAGTTCAGCGCCACGGATTTTTGCTTCCTGTTGCACCAGGAGGTCATCCCCGATCCAACACTGAAACAATACCTACTGGTACTTTTCCGATCTACTGGGCTCCTAGCCCAATCTGTGTCAGTGAACCCACTCAACCTGATGTCATTGACTCTGGTGTATTTCAGTCCAAGGTTGATTGTTCCTTGTAAATATCTGAGAACATATTTGGCTGCTTCCCAATGAGCCCTCCTAGTTTCCACCATGAACGGACTGAAAGTATTGATAGCATAACAGATGTTTGGTCTTGTGTTTACCAGATACATCAGAGAACCTATGAGCTGCCTCTGAAATTTTCAGGAGGAAAATATTTCTGCAATACTTGGTTTATTTCTCCTACTTATGAGATAAGTTATTTACAGATGCTTTAGTAAATTCTGAAATAAACAAATTTGCAGATCTTCACTATCATTAAGAGCATAAGAACAAAAAAATAATTTACACAAGTAGCACAATAGAAACAACCACATGAACACAGTTATTTTTGGACAATTGTCCCCGGAAAAACCCAATGTGGGAAAACCGGTGCAGTAGATGAGGGTTTTATATTTATCTTCAGAAATAGAAAGTACATTTACAAGAGTCTAATGAGCAGAGAAAAATCTGCAAACACCTAGCTGAATTTTCTGGACCTTCCAAACAAATTTCAGACCCTCGGGGTGACCTCCTTCACCCTCTGCGTCATCCAACGTGAGACCCTGCGGAGTCTCTCCCTAGACTGCGTGATTCTATGTGGAGGGGTCTTGCTGCTGATCAGCTCACCCTTCCCTTCATCCTCCTGACTTCTTATTCCCGATAACTGACTCCTCCCTCCTCCTGCTTCTGCAACCCTGCCTCTACAATCTCACCCACTGAAATAAAATTCTCTTGCTTCAGAATCGATTTCCTTCAGGTCCTGAGAGTGTCCCCGGCTTGATTTCCAAATGGCCCTCAAATCTCTTCTTATAGTCTTCTCGTTGATGAATCAACGACCAAGATTATATCTTTAATCAATGGCTTAGATTAAAAGATGACTTGATCTTTGTTTTGTAGAAGATTCACATTATGCTCTATTAATACCCTTAAATTATTTAATTTCCCGAGGTTTAAACTTAGGGTATTCATTAAAATAATTAATTATTTTAATAAAGTCATATCCGAGTGGAATTTCCACAAACGATTTCAAAGTTCTCTGGATAACTAATGTCCAAGCCTCTCTACCAAAAATGACACTTAGAACACTTTCCAATGCTATAGAAATCAACACTCCATCTTAGCGAGGAAAGTGTTTAAGCAAGATACTGTTGTACTGCTCTGACTATACATCATCTACTGCGCTGATGATGTCTTGGCTATTGCCACTCATCTCTCCGTTGTTGCTTCCTGTACTGCTGCCCTGCCACTGCAGCATCCGTACTTCAGCTCCCTCTTCTTCTAAAGACCACCCTTTCCTCTAATGGAAGGGGTTCTCGACCATCCCATCTTCTCTCTGAAGTAAGTGAATTTGATTTTACTCAGAACCTTTGTGAGGATATCTGCCACCTATTCTCCTGTAGGAGTGTACCGCCACTGTACTGCTCCCCTATGGACATAGTCCCTGATAAAGTGACACCGAATGTCAATGTGTTTCGACCGGTCATGAAACACTGGATTTTCAGAGAGCTTAATGCAACTCTGATTATCGCACATAATCCCGGCCGGTTCTATCCGCTTCTTGAGTAGGTTCAAGAGAAATTTACGAAGCCATATGGCCTCGCACGAAGCTATGCTTGCTGCCATGTACTCTGCCTCGGCTTAGCTCAGTGCTACGGACTTCTGTTTCTTGCTGAACCAGGAAGTCATTCCTGATCTGAGACTGAAACAGTACCCACTGGTACTTTTCCGATCTACTGTGCTTCCAGCCCAGTCTGCATTTGTGAACCCACTCAACTGGATCTCATTACCCTTGGTGTACTTTAGCCCATACTCGACTGTCCCTCTCAAGTAACTGAGAACATGTTTGGTTGCTGCCCAGTGAGCCCTCCTTTGTTCCACCATGAACTCACTGAGGGTATTCAATGCATAACAGATGTCTGGTCTCGTATTGACCAGATACATCAATAATAAGTTGCTGTCTGTACAATGTGGGATCAGCCTCATCATCCTGTGATGTATCTATCTTCTTCCAGTTAGTAATCATTGGCATGGCCATGGGTCTACAGTCTTCCATCTGAAATCTCTTCAGGATTTCTGTCGTGTATCTTCCTTGTCCTAGGAAGATTTCCCCTTTCTACTGTCAAACTTCTAATCCAAGAAAATAGTGCACCTGCCCCAGGTCCTTCATGTCGAATTCTGTTGCCAGATTCTCCTTGCAGTCCTTGATTAGCTTGGATGATCCAGTCAAAAACAGGTCACCCACATAAAGAAAAAGAACAAGCGGCTCATCTCCTACTCTCAAGTAGTATAGGTTGGGATCTGCGTGACTCTTGACAAACCCCATCTTCTGCAAGTAGCTATCAATCCCTCCATACAATGCCCTGGGGGCTTATTTTAAGTAATACAAGGCTTTCTTAAGTCTGCAAACATGAGTCTTCTTCTCATGTGTCTCGAAGCCCTCTGGCTGCTCTATGTACACTTCCTCCTCTATCACCCCATTCAAGAACGTTGTCTTAACATCCATCTAGTGAATCTCCCATCCCATCTGCGCAGCCAAAGAGATGTCAGATCTGATAGAAGTGTATCGCGCTACTGGAGCGAAGGTTTCTTCATAGTCAATGCCTTCCTTCTGTGCATACCCCCTTGCTACAAACCTTGCCTTGAACTTCTCTATGCTGCCATCTGCTGCATATTTGATCTTGTAGATCCATCTGGATCCTACAACTGATCTGTCCTGTGGTCTAGGGACTACTTCCCATACATCATTTGTCATGATGGAGCTATACTCCTCCACCATGGCATCCACCCATACTTGATGCTGAGCTGCTTCCCGAAAGGTAGATGATTCACCAATCTGAGCTACCAGTGCCTGATATCTATCTGGTTGCTTCCTTATCCTCTTTCGTTCTCTAGGGGCTCCCACAAATTCTTCTGCATCCTTAAGAATTTGTTGAAGTTCTCTGCTCAGTCTCCCATCAGTTGTGGGCAGTCTCACCTGTTCTTCCTCCTATTCTTCTTCGGAGGAGCTCTCCTCAGAATTATTGTGCCTTGGAGAGGCACTTGACCTCTCCTTTGTAGGTCATTGAGGATGTACCAATGGATCTTCCTCAATCTGCGTATCTGTGGCCATTTCTCGAGATTTCCTGAAGGCTCTCTCCTCCAGAAATTTCACATCCCTTCTTACCACGTCTTTCCTTCTCTCTAGAATATAGATGCGATATGCCTTTGCATTCTCGCTATAGCCCATCAGAAAACCCTTTTCTGCAGTTTGATCCAACTTCTTTCTCTTTTCATCTGGAACATGGCAGTACACCATGGTACCGAATATCCTGACGTGGCTCACTTCTGGCTTGCTGCCTGTGAACACACTCTCGGGAGTTACCTTCCCCAAAGCTCTATTGGGAACTTTCTTCAGAATATATAATGTTGTATTGCAGGCCTCTGCCCATAAGAATTTGAACATATCTTGGTTGTACAACATTGCCCTTGCAGCTTCTATTATGGTCCGATTCTTCCATTCTGCAACTCCATTTTGCTCTGGATTGTATGGAGTTGTCCATTTTCTCTTGATGCCTTCCTTTGCACAGAAATTTGTGACGTCTTTATCGATATATTCTCCACTGTTACCTGACCATAACTTCTTGATCTTCTTTCCTGTAGAGTTCTCCACCAATGCTTTGAAATCTTTAAACCGATCAAAGACTTCATCTTTGGTTTTCAAAAAATAGATCCAAGTTTTTATGGAATGATCATCAATGAAGGTGGCGAAGTACTTTGCCCCGCTGAGACCAGTTGTGGACATTGGACCGCAAATGTCAGAGTGCATTAACTCTAATACACCTTTGGCTCTGTTGCTGCTTCTTGGAAATGTTGCCTTAGCGTACTTCCCTAGTACGCATCCCCTACAAACTTCGTCTTTCTTCGCGCTGAGTTCAGGGGCCCCTATGACAGTATTTTTGAGAATCCCCAAGGCTCCATGATGAAGATGCCTCATCCTTCTGTGCCATAATTCATTCAGATCTTTGTCATCTGTACTGCCAATCAGGGCCACCGGAGATTCAAGCTGGAGCTTATACAGCTTGTGACTCCTTACTCTGATTTGTGCCTTTTTGCTCCAGTTAGGGTGTTTGACATACACCTTATCTCGAATAAACTATACGTCATAGCCCTTGTTCTGAAGTTGAGACACTAAGAGTAAATTCATCCCAACCCTAGAACATGCAGAACATTCGTGGCTCGAATCTTGTTGCCATCCTCGGTTTGAAATGTTACGGTATCTCTCCCGATGGGGGTACATTTTGCCTTGTTTCCCATAGTTATCTCGAAATAAATCTGTTCTTCTTGATAGCTGGAAAAACATTCTCGAACCCCCGTCATATGAGCAGATGCCCCACTGTCAACATACCAAACACTTGGAAGAGTTGTGCTCGACACACAAGCAAGATCCTCCTCTATTTTGGATGCCAGCACTTTCATGTCGTGTTCTCTCTACATTTCTGCATGCTCTGGAGGACTGTGTGAGTCCCTTTCACTGTGTGAACCCTTCTGGATGATGGAACTTTGGTCCATGGCAGATCCTCCCTTTCTGTTTTTAGCCCTTTTCCTCTGATACCATGTGAAATTTTCAGGAGGAAAATATTTCTGCAATACTTGGTTTATTTCTCCTACTTATGAGATAAGTTATTTACAGATGCTTCAGTAAATTCTGAAATAAACACATTTGCAGATCTTCACTATCATTAAGAGAATAAGAACAGAAAGATAATTTACACAAGTAGCACAATAGAAACAACCACATGAACACAGTTATTTTTGGACAATTGTCCCCGAAAAAACACAATGTGGGAAAACCGGTGCAGCAGATGAGGGTTTTATATTTATCTTCAGAAATGGAAAGTACATATACAAGAGTCTGATGAGCAGGGAAAAATTTGCAAACACATGGCTAAATTTTCTGGACCTTCTAAACAAATTTCAGACCCTCGGGGTGACCTTCACCCTCTGCGTCATCCAGCATGACAGCTCTGCGCAGTCTCTCCCTGGACTGCGTGATTCTGCCTGGAGGGGGTCTTGCTACTGATCAACTCACCCTTCCCTTCATCCTCCTGACTTCTGCTTCCCGATAACTGACTCCTCCCTCCTCCTTCTACTTCTGCAACCTTGCCTCTACAATCTCACCCACTGAAATCGAATTCTCTTGCTTCAGAATCGATTTCCTTCGAGCACTGAGAGTGTCCCTCGCTTGATTTCCAAATGGCCCTCAAGTCTCTTCTTATAGTCTTCTCGCTGATGAATCAATGACCAAGATTATATCTTTAATCAATGGCTCAGATTAAAAGATGACTTGATCTTCGTTTTCTAGAAGATTCACACTCTACTCTATTAATACTCTTTCATTATTTAATTTCCCTAAGTTTAAACTTAGGGTCTTCATTAAAATATTTAATTATTTTAATAAGTCATATCCGAGTGGAATTTCCACATACAATTTTTGGGTTCTCTGGATAACTGATGTCCAAGCCTCTCTATCAAAAATGAGACTTAGAACACTTTTTGATGCTATAGAAATCAACACTGCCGATACAATTTAGGATCAGGCTCATCATTTTCGTACGTGTCAATTTTCTTCCAATTGGTAATCATTGGAGTAGCCATGGGTCTACAGTCCTCCATCTAAAACCTTTTTAGAACTTTTGTAGTATATCTTCCTTGCCCAAGGAATATCTCACCCTTCTGCTGCCAAACTTCCAACCCCAGAAAATAATGCATCAACCCTAAATCCTTCATGTCAAATTCTGTAGCTAAATTCTCCTTGCAGTCTTTGATGAGCCTAGATGATCCTGTTAGGAATAGATCATCTACATATAGCACCAGTATAAGAGGCTCATCCACTACCCTTAGATAGTAGAGATTGAGATCTGCGTCACTCTTGACAAATCCCATTTTCTGCAAGTAGCTGTCAATTTGACCATACCAAGCTCTAGGGGCTTGCTTCAGTCCATACAAGGCCCTCTTGAGCCTGCACACGAGTTTCCTGCTCATGTGTCTAAAAGCCCTCTTGTTGTTCAATATATACTTCTTCCTCTATCACCCCATCCAGGAACGCAGTCTTGACGTCCATCTGGTGAATCTCCCATCCCATCTACGCAGTAAGGGATATCACAGATCTAATAGAAGTATATTAGGCTACCGAGGTGAAGGTCTCTTCATAATCTATCCCTTCTGAGCGTACCCCTTAGCTACAAACCTGGCCTTAAATTTCTCGATGTTGCCATCTGCAACATAGTTGATCTTGTAGATCCATCTCGAACCTACAATTGATTTGTCCCGAGCCCTGGGAACCACTTACTAGACATCATTCATCATGATGGAGTTGTGCTCCTCCACCATCGCATCGACCCAAACCTTGTGCTGAGCTTCCTCCCGAAAACTAGATGGTTCTCCAACCTGCACTACCAAAGCTTGGTACCTTTCAGGTTGTTTGTGTTGCCTCTTCTCATTTCAGGGGGCTCCAACAAACTCTTCTGCATCCCTCAGTATCTGTTGCAATTCCCTACTTGTCTTGCCACTGGTAGTGGATGGATCCACCTGCTCTCCTTCTTGCAAGTCCTCAGGAGATGTATCCCTTGGATCCCCATGCCTTGGAGAAGCACTCGTATTACCCTCCGCAGGTCGTGTGGCCAGACCAGCGGATCCTCCTCAGACTACATAGCAGAAGGCATCTCCTGGGATTTTCTAAAGGCCCTCTCCTCCATGAATTTCACATCCCGTCGTACCATAATCTTCCTGCTCTCAGGAATGTATATATGGTAAGCCTTTGCGTTCTCACTATATCCCACCAGATATCCCTTTTCCGCAGTCTTATCCAACTTCTTCTTCTTCTCTTCAGGCACATGACAATATGTTGCACTGCCAAAGATCCTAAAGTGCCTCACTTCAGGCTTGCTGCCAGTGAAGACACTTTCTGGAGTGATCTTACCCAATGCATTATGAGGAATCATGTTTTGTACGTAAACAACTGTATTACAAGCTTCAACCCACATAAATTTGGGCATGTCTTAATCGTACAGTATTGCCCTTGCAGCTTCGACAATTGTTTTGTTCTTTTGCTCTACAATACCATTTTGCTCTGGATTATATGGAGCAGTCCACTCTCTTTTGATGCCTTCCCTTGCGCAGAACTCTATGAAGTTTTTATCCATGTATTCTCCACCATTGTCTGATCGCAATGTCTTGATCCGCTTTCCTGTCAAATTCTCTACAGGAGGTTTAAACTCCTTGAATAAGCCAAAGACTTCGTCCTTGGTCTTCAGAAAGTAGATCCAGGTCTTCCTGGAATGGTCATCAATGATGGTGATGAAATATTCGGCACCACTAAGAGCTCTAGTGGACATTGGCCCGCAAATGTCTGAGTGTATTAAGCTCAACACACACTTAGCCCTATTGTTGCTTCTATGGTATGTTACCTTGGCATACTTTCTTAATACGCACCCTCTGCAGAAATCGTCTCGCTTGGTGCTCAATTCTGAAACTCCCATGACAATCTTTCTGAGAATCCTTAACGCGCCATGATGCAAGTGCCCCATTCTCCTGTGCCATAGCTCATTCAAGTCCTTCTCATCAGTGCTGCCTATTAGTGCCATTTGGGATTCGAGCTGCAACTTGTAGAGTTTATTGCTCCTGACTTCGATTTGTGCTTTCTTCTTCCAACTTGGGTGTTTAACGTATACTCTATTACCAATGAAGTAAACATCAAAGCCTTTGTTTTGAAGTTGCGACACCGAGAGTAAGTTCAAACTTCATCCCCAAACCATGCACATGCAGTACATTAGTGGCCCGAAGCTTATTACCAGCTTTTGTTTGAAATACTATCGTACCTCTTCCAATAGGGGTACATTTTGCCTTATTGAACATGGTGATTTTAAAGTTCATTTGCTCTTCTTGGTAGTTTGAGAAACATTCTCGCACTCCAGTCATGTAAGTAGAAGCCCCACTATCAATGTACCATATCTCAGGAGAAGCAAAGCTTGACACACAAGCAAATTCTTCTTCCAATCTGGATGCCAGAACAAAAACATCGTGATCCATTTGTTCTTCCATGCTTCCCTTCTTCTCTAGAGAATTGCATGAACCCTTCCGAGTTGCTGCAGCAACGTATGATTTACGTACAATCTCGGTTCTCTGCTCCTATTACTCAACTCTAGCTCTAATACCATGTGAAAATTTCAATCCAGAAAATATTTCTGCAGTGATAGATTTATTTCTCCTACTTATTATTTCAATAAGTTATTTACAGAATTCTTCTAGTAAATTTCAAAACAAATACTACTGCAGCATTCACTTATGTATATGCAGAGAAAGAAACCGTAAGAAATATAATCATAAGAAACAATCACATGTACACACTTATTTTTGGACAATTGTCCCCGGAAAAACCCAATGCGAGAAAACCGGTGCAGCAGATGAGGGTTTTATATTATTCTTGAATAATTAAATTATTTACAAGAAATAGACTGGCAGATTTCTTTAGAAAACACCTATAATAGATTCTCTAGTTCCTTCTGGAGAATTCTTGACACCCGGAAGACCCACTATCTCCCTCTGCATGCTTCTCTGCGCAGTGTCTGCACTGGACTGTGTCACTCTGCGTGGGCACACTGTGCTACTGCTCTGCGCTGCCTTATGTGGCCCTCTGCGTCCCTCTCTCCTCCTTTCTTTGTCACTGCTAACTCCCTCTCCTTCTTCTTCCTTTGCAACTCTGCCCTGCAACTCTCCCTCTGAAATCGAATTCTATTTCTTCAGAATCGACTTCCTTCGGCTTACTGACTGTGTGCTCGGCTTACTTTCCAAATGACCCTCAAGCCTTCTTTTATAATCTTCTCATTGACGAATCAACGACCTAGATTAGAAGTCTAATCAATGGCTAAGATTAAAACTTGACTTGATCTTCGTTCTCTAGAAGATTCACACTTTGTTTTATTAATACCCATTAATTATTTAATTTCCCGAAGTTTAGACTTAGGGTCTACATTAAAATAATTAATTATTTTAATAAAATATAAACCGAGTGGAATTTCCACAAACTGTTTCTGGGTTCTTTGGAATACTAATGTCCAAGCCTCCTTACAAATTTTGAGACTTGGAACACTTTCTGATGCTACAAAAATCAACACCGCCCACCATATTCTCTTCGGCCATTGGAAGTCACTTCTAAGCATCACATCCTATAGATCTTCTCGTTCTGGTTCCAACAAGCTATTACACTGAGGTATTCCATCAAATATCCCTCCTGGAATGCCACCTCGGGAATTAATTAAGTCAGGCCCATTAATAACACCATTTTTTGAAATTTGTCGGAATGCAACGGAACGAAAGGCAAACAGTGTGGATGATGATATATGCCAAGCAAATGCCATTGGATCCCATAAAAATCCCTCAAAACTCCTCCGAGACCCCTGATGACATAATCCTCTTCCCCTAACCTGGCCATCCCGTGCCTTGGAAATCCACCCTGGCTGTACTATAGAGGAAAATAAGAATGGGGACATAACAGGTGGAGTTCAAGCCAAATCCATGGGTCAAAGTTCAGAGACTCTGGGTTGAGTTTCTACAGCCAAGGGACCGTACTCTCTGTGTGATCATTTGAGGTTGAAGTTCCGCCCAGAATAGGACGAGTTTCATTCTGTTTCAAGGGCTGAGTTATTTTCCCTTCTCCTGACCGAGTTTAGTCTAAATAAGAGGCCGAGTTCACTATCTTAGTGAGCTATACTCTTCCTGTACGTTGCTAGTGTGAATAAAATGCAAACAGAAGATCGTTCTGGAAGACTCTGCGAGTTGTAGTAGGGAGGAGGGTAATGGCATAAGGATTATCTAAATCCAAGGCCACAAACTTGTATTTTGTGACGTCGTTTCAGTTGAGCAATGTATGACTGTACTTGTGCTTGAAATCTTAATGAATATAGACAGCTGAAGATGATGCTTGGTGATATACCTCTGCTAGAGAGGACCACAAACCTCTTCATCTCATTGGACGTGTGGCTGTGAATATATTGAAGACATTCCACATATATTTCTGCGTCATGGAATTGAATATGTCGCATATATTATCACTGTGGGGTTTTTTTTGTAATGCTGGAGCTTCTTTGATGTTATAATACCTATTTACAGCCATTATTCTTCCTATCATTTGCTGGTATATTCTACTTCAGATCTCTGTCATTATTAAAGCTAATATATCAGAGGTATGTGTGTGTTACTGTTTTTCAATGCAAGGATAAATATCAGTCATTTTTAAGCCTTTCTATCATGTGTTTTTGGTATTGTCAAATTCATTCTTGATGCAAATTGTTAAAAGACACCTACAGCACAGTGTCTACAAAATGTTTGTTAAAACACTCCAGTGAATCAAACCACACAAATTCATAAAATCTCAGTGGTACTTTCGGATTTTTCCAAAAGGCAATTTTACAGTCTAGAGGAGCTAGAAGTTAAACGCTGACTCAGTTGACTGTCCAGCTTATTTTTCCACTCCAGGTTCCTCTGTATGCTCATTTTCCGAGTTTAATTCTGCTATATATATTTAATTGTAAACTGCTGAATAGTAATGAACTCGTGCTCTGTAAATGTGGACTGATATTTAAATAGAGGAGAGTGCATTCTATACTCTGATTTGAGTTGTTCACCCTTGCAAAATTACTTGCTATTATATATTGGGGTTGAGAATCAACATTTGGGTGATACTAATCTATTGTAACCACTGTTTGGGAATGAAAAACTATTCAGATATGCCTACAACAATGTGTATATGACATGTTTGAAAAAATGTCTAACTGAAAGGTTCATTGAAAAACTCTGAAAATTTGTGGTCTTTGAGAAATTCCCTTAGTTGGGATTTTACACAATCTAGGTTTGTTTCCTCTCTGCTCCTTGAGGAATCCACAGGGTAATTTCATACTAAGCAATGTATATTCCTAAACAAAAACCTAGTCCTTTGACAACTATTGTGGCTCCAGTAGATATCATGATCATCAATTACCTACCTTCAAATGAAAAAAAGAAATCCTAACTATGCTGACCTAAAATAACAAGTGGATTTGATAGTATATTTCTTCTATGAGTTATAGAAACGTAATTTCCAATATATATATATATATATATATACACAAGTCGATGCATACAAGCATGGCTATGTGTACCTACTTGTGTGTGCATGAGTATGCATGCACATGTACACGCATTCATATATGAAATTACAAATAGACTTCCTTTTCAGTGAGTCTAACATTTCTCTAATTGCATTATGGAGGGTGGCAAAATGTAAGGGTTATACAAAGACATAAAGAGAGTAAGAGAATGTGTCTGAGAGATAGGAGGGGGGGGGGCATATAAAATATAACAGTATATATTTTAAAAAATTTCCAATGCCACATTAATCAGACTGATTTTCTAGAACAGCATAGATGTTCAACAACCGTCTGGAGTGCAGTTTGTATATCCAGTACACACTACCAACATACCTTTTGATCTAAAACTTTCCATTCATCTGCTGACTCCCCAGTTATTGTACCTCCCATAACTACATTTCTAGTCTGTGCAACTCTTCCCTCCATTTTTGAGACCTCTGAAAACCAAAACATGGAAACTCAATCAATATCTTTGTTCATCAAAGTCAATACTTCTTGGCTAAATTGATTGGGAAAGAGATTTGCCGATTGGAAGAAAAACAAACTCATGCATTTAAATAATGGCTACAAACATATGGGTTGAGTTTGGTTATCAGGATTCAGTATCACAAGCAGTGTGTCATGCTAAAGGAAACTTATAAAACAAGGGAAGGAAACAATTTAAGAAAAAAATAATTACCAGAGGTCAAGTTGCAAAAAAGATACAAAATAATAAAAAGACATCTTATTACAGAATTATATTTTACCAATGGTTTGCAGGAGGTTTGCCTCCACTGCCATTCAACTATATTAAAAATATTTTATCACTTGCTCATCACTTCTTCTCAAGTAATTTGGAGTAGTTTTTCGTGCCACAAATCTAACTATTATATTGTTTTCTCAGACGCCCAATATCCATCATTATTCCTTGCATTTCACATGAAAATCTTCAGGATAAGAGTTTCTGCGGGCAAGATTCTAATAATTATAATTATGACCATCTTATTATTCAGTACTATATTAAGTCTTGTGGATATTTACTCTTCCCTGTAAAACACTGCAGTGCAAACAGGCTTTTCTCGTCATCTGCATGACATACTTTCAAATCTAATGCCATGTAACCAGGCACAATGCATTCCTTCATGTTCATAAGGCTTCTTCAATTAATCATTTTGATGTTTTTATTGAATACATTTTTGCTTGTCTCTCAGTTTATAGAAGCTCTGAAGCAAAATCCATTCATTGTGGGCTTCTCAAATTGGAATTTATGCTTTGTACATTCTTGGCAGCTTTCAAGATCATTAGTTTCAAACTGGCATTAATCCCTAAGGACAAAGAACCTAAGAGCAACGTTGCACAAAGCGGGGACGAAGTGGGGACGTGAAAGCGTCATTTTCCAAAAATTTAGGAAGCGAAGCATCTCAGAAGCATCTACTATATATGTATATATCTTTTTATATTTTGTTTGCATTTATATTCAAAACAAACATCCCAAATACCAAATTAGTTGTAGAAGGCATGAAAACATGCATATTTTTACATAAATCAAGATAGGTATGACATCCATGATTCCATTGTACATCAATAATTAATTATTCGAGCATCAACCATCTAGATTCTAGATTCTAGCAATTACAAACATACATCAAATTTTTAAGCATATTATAAAACATAAAACATTTAAGCATGTTGCATATTACAAAACATAAAACATTTAACCATATTATAAAACATAAAGCATATTATCTAGCAAGTGAGCAACTGTCAACATTAGTCGTGTCCAAAATTCAAATAATAATGTTTACAAAATAGGCCACTTGGCCACCACTAAGACAAAAAAGTTCAAATTCACAACAAGCCTACAAGTCTAATCTATGACAAAAGCAGTGAATTGTGAATATATCTACTAATCTCTCCTCCTTCCACCACGAAGAGTACGTAGCGGTGGGCCTCCACGTGGTGGCAATGAAGAAGATGGTGGTTGTGGAAGTTGTGGCACTACAAATGATGAAGACGAAGCCCCTATTGTTCATGTTGAACCATGGAACCTGGGAAGCAAGGGAATAGATGGGGGTGGCATCTCAACTCGATCATCATCATCATGGATAAGAGCATCCTCTAATTGCTCTAATCGCAACACTCCATCCTCCAAATTGGGCTCCTCTGGATACCTATCCCAAACCTTAAGGTCTTTATTACTCTTTGCATCATCACAGTAATGGGACAACAATCACAAGTTGTAATGAACATAAACCAAGCTCTCTGCCATGTCTAAACTCAACCTGTTCCTTTTAACACTGTGGATATTCCCAAATGGAAGAAAAAGTCTCTCGATCTCTAATTGCATGCATACTCCCAAATGGACCAGTGCAAAGTGTATAGTTGCTCAACTATTTCCGTACCAAGGCAGCCTCCCCCTCATCAAGGACTAGTCAATGCAATCATATATTTTTCTAGAACGTCTGGATCTAGGTGTGGTTTTCTCCTGCTACCCCACCCCCCCCCCCCCAGGTGTTGGTGTTGAAATCCATGATGGATGATAGTATTTAGGTGTCAAAACATATGTTAATGCATGTAATGGAACATTTAGCATATCCCATCGTTTTTCCACCTTTGCAAGAATATAACTGTACAAGGTGATATCTCTAGGCTCAACAATGTCTTTAATTTGCCCCAACATGTTATCTATTTGTTCATACACCTCCCCAATTATTGGCCGATCTAAATCTGCAAACTTGATCATGTAATAAATTGGTTTAGTGAATTGCAAAACATATTTAACATGTGACCAAAAGTACATGTCAAGAATAGTGTCCTTGGCTACATTAGCACCATCTCTATTAGTGTTAATTTCCTCCCATGATTCAGCGGTGACCATATTAGTTAAAGCTTGTCTCACCTTCACTAACCGCCTAAAGGTGAGGTAATAACTTGCAAATCTTGTTTTTGCAAGTTTAAGCAACTACAACTTGGAGTAAGTGCCATAGAAGTAGTTTACCCTTGTATGCCCTGTGATAAATTTAATGAGTTGCTTCCCTCTCTTGTAAAGTTCATTAATCCACCCACATTCTTTATGCTTCACAATATCATGCATCAAAAGGTTCAATGTGTGCACCAAGCACCTAGACCAAAATATGTGTGAATGAGTACTCTCAATAATTTTTCCTGCTCCCTTACAATTTGTTGCATTATCTGTGATCACTTGAACCACTTTACTAGGACCAACATCTTTGATTGATTGCAATAGGAGATCTGCAATGTTTTGGGAAGTTGCACTGACGGAGGAGGAGTCATGACATGTAATAAATACTGCACCACTAGCAGAAACACCAAGAACATTTATCAAATGTTGGTTTCTGATATTTGTCCACCCATCTGATACAATGGATACCCCACAATCCACCCACACATTTGTAAAACATGTCAAAGATATTTGAACCTTTCCTTTTTCTCTTTCTAATAACATTGTTCTAGCTTTCTCATAGTTGGGGGACTTGTATCCGTTTGGGGCTTCATTGATGACCTTTACCATTTCCTGCCAATAGGGAGAGCGAAGCACATTGAATGGTACACCACAAGCAAAAAGAAATCGGACTATCTTTCCATCCACATCATCCCTCCCAACAACATTAAGGAAATCCCCTATTTTTTTTTACCTCCAGAGCTTGCATAAGTACCTTGAGGAGATGAGCTACCAAATCTAGAGGTTGCACATGATTCAGATTGATTTTTTTATTTCTTGTTTTTTTGTTGTGCATCCTCCTCTATTTGGATGTATTTTCTTCTTTGTTCAGCTAGAACCTTTGGGCAAATTGCTATCCCCGCGGCACCCTATTTTTCATCACTGTCTGTCACCCCACAAAGATGCCTCCTCACACGGCAATATGAACCACTATATGGTTTTCCTCCATGAAAACCATTGTTGATTTTATAGCATCAGGAAGTGTTCCAAGTCTCAAATTTTGAGGAGAAGTTTGGACAGCGGTATTCTAGAGAACCCAAAAATCGTTTGAGGAAATTCCACTCGGATTTTGCTTTATTAAAAGAGTTAATTATTTTAATGTGATCCCTAAGTCTAAACTAAGGGAAATTAAATAAATGGGTATTAATAAAGCAGAGTGTGAATCTTCTAGAAAACGAATATCGAGTCATCTTTTAATCTAAGCCATTGATTAAGGATATAATCTGGGTCGTTGATTCATCCGCAAGAAGACTATAAGAGAAGGCTTAAGGGTCATTTGGAAAGCAAGCCGGGCACATTCTCAGTACCCGAAGGAAATCGATTCTAAAGTAAGAGAATTCGATTTCAGACGGTGAGTCTGTAGAGGCGAGGTTGCAGAGACAGAAGGAGGAGGGAGAAGTCAGCAGAGACAAAGAAGAAGAAAGGCAGAGGACGAAGGGAAGGCAGCGCTAAGCAGTAGCACTAGCCCTCCACGCAAGCTTACGCAGTCCAGGCAGGGACTACGCAGAGGGGCTACACAGATTGACGCAAAGGGTGCAAGAGGTTATCCCGTGTGTCAGGAATTCTTCCGGATTGTCCGGAAACTTCATATCAAATGTATGCTATTTGATTTTGCTCGTCGGGACTTTTGTAAATGATCTTTTCACTGTTGAAGATTAATACAAACCCTCATCTATTGCACCGGTTTTCCCACATTGGGTTTTTCCAGGGATAATTGTCCAAAAATAACTGTGTTCATGTGGTTGTTTCTATTGTGCTATATGTGTTATTTTTTCTGCTTTTGATTAGAGTGAAGTACTGCAGGTGTTCTTATTTCAAAATTTACTGAAGCATCTGTAAATAACTTATCAAATAGGTAGGCGAAATAAATCAATTACTGCAGTAATAATATTCAAAGTGAAAATTTCACATGGTATCAGAGCTAAAGGCAAAAGACAAAAAGGGAGGTTCTGCAATGGAACAAAGATCCAACGTTAATACAGGTCAGAAGGGCCCACGCAGTCCTCTAGAGCACATAGGGAGACAGAGGGAGCATGACATATCTGTTCTGGCATCCAGACTAGAGGATGATTTCGCTTGTGTGTCAAGCACGTCCTCTCCAGGAGTTTGGTATATTGACAGTGGAGCATCTGCTCATATGACGGGAGTTTGAGAATGTTTTTCGAGCTACCGAGAAGAGAAGATGAATTTCCAAACCAGAATGGCAAACAAGGCCAAGTGTACTCCTGTTGGAAGAGGTACCACAATATTTCAGACAGAAGCTAGCAACAAGATTCGGGCTACAAACGTTCTGCATGTACTGGGTTTGGGGATGAACTTACTCTCGGTGTCTCAGCTCCAAAACAAGGGTCATGACGTATACTTTATTGGAAATAAAGTTTATGTCAAACACCCTAGCTGGAAAAGGAAGGCACAAATTGTAGTGAGGAGCCATAAATTATATAAGCTCCAGCTTGAGTCCCCAATGGCACTAACCAGCAGTACAGACGAAATGGATCTGAATGAATTATGGCACAAAAGGATGGGGCATTTACATCATGGAGCCTTGGAGATTCTCAAGAAGACTGTCATGGGAGCTCCAGAACTCAGCACAAGGAAAGATGAGGTCTGCAGGGGGTGCGCACTAGGGAAGTGTGCCAAGGCAACATTTCCAAGAAGCAGCAGTAGGGCCAAGAGTGTATTGGAGTTGATACACTTAGACATTTGTGGTCCAATGTCCACGACTGCTCTCAGTGGTGCAAAGTATTTTGCTACCTTTATTGATGACCATTCCAGGAAAACTTGGATCTACTTTCTCAAAACCAAAGATGAAGTCTTTGAGCATTTTAAAGAATTCAAGGCGCTGGTAGAAAATTTAATCGGAAAGAAGATCAAGAAGTTGTGATCAGATAATGTTGGAGAGTATATCGATAAGGACTTCACCAATTTCTACGCAAAGGAAGGCATCAAGAGAGAATGGATAGCTCCATACAATCCAAAGCAGAATGAAGAACAAGACCATTGTAGAAGCTGCAAGGGCGATGCTATATGACCAAGACATGCCCAAATTTTTGTGGGCAAAACCATGCAATACCGCTGTGTATGTGCAGAACTGGGTGCCCCATAGAGCATTAGGGAAGGTGACCCCCGAGAGTGTGTTGACAGGCAGCAAGCCTGAGGCGATCCATATCATGATATTCGATAGTATGGCGTACTGCCACGTACCAGATGAGAGGAGTAAGAAGTTGGATCAAACTGTGGAGAAGGGTTTTCTTGTGGGCTATAGTGAAAATGCGAAGGCATATAGCATCTATATTCCGAAAAACAGGAAGATCGTAGTAAGGCAGAACGTAAAATTCATGGAGGAGAGAGCCTTCAAAAGATCCCAGGAAATGGCTATAGATACGCAGGTTGAGGAAGATCCACTAGTTCAGCCTCAGTGGCCTACAGAGGATGGCTCGAGTGCCTCTCCACGACACAAGGATTCTGAGGAAAGTTCTTCTGAAGAAGAGCAAGCAGGAGAGAAGGCAAATCCACCCACTACCAGTGGGAAAACAAGCAAAAAACTCCAACAAATTTTGAAGGATGCAAAAGAGTTTGTTGGAGTCCCTAGAGATGGGAAGAGGGTACGCAAGCAACCTGACAAGTACCAAGCACTGGTAGCACAGGTTGAAGAACCCTCCAGCTTTTGGGAAGCAGCTCAACATCAGGTGTGGGTAGATGCCATGGTGGAGGAGTATAGCTCCATCATGACGAATAATGTATGGGAAGTAGTCCCTAGACCTCAGAACAGATCGGTTGTAGGATCAAGGTGGATCTACAAGATCAAGTATGCCGCAGATGGCAGCATATAGAGAAATTCAAAGGCAGGTTTGTGGCTAAGGGGTATGCACAGAAAGAAGGAATTGATTATGAAGAAACCTTCGCCCCTGTAGCTCGGTACATTTCAATCAGATCCGTCATCTCTCACGCAACGCAGATGGGATGGGAGATTCACCAGACGGACGTCAAGATAGTGTTCTTGAATGGAGTGATAGAAGAGGAAGTGTACATAGAACAGCCAGAGGGCTTTGAGACACATGAGCAAAAGACTCATGTTTGCAAGCTTAAGAAAACCCTGTACGATCTAAAACAAGCCCCATAGCATGGTATGGGTGAATTGATAGCTACTTGCAGAAGATGGGATTCGTCAAGAGTGACGCAAATCCCAACCTCTACTATCTGAGATGAGCCGCTAATCTTGGTATAATATGTAGATGATCTGTTTCTTACTGGATCAACTAAGCTCATCAAAGACTGCAAGGAGAATCTGGCTACCGAATTCGACATGAAGGATCTGGGGCAGATGCACTATTTTCTTGGTTTGGAGGTCTGGCAATAGAAGGGAGAAACCTTCCTTGGGCAAGGAAGATACACTATAGAGATCCTGAAGAGGCTTCAAATGGAAGACTGTAGACCCATGGCTACGCCAATGATAACAAATTGGAAGAAGATAGACACATCAGAGGATGATGAGGCTCACCCTACCTTGTATAGGCAGCTCATCGGATCATTGATGTACATGGTCAACAATAGACCAAACATCTGTTATGCAGTGAATAGCCTCACTCAGTTCATGGTGGAACCAAGGAGGGCTCACTGGGCAACAGCCAAACATGTTCTCATATATTTGAAGGGGACAATCGAGTATGGGTTGAAGTACACTAGGGGCAATGAAGTCCAGTTGAGTGGGTTCAAAGACGTAGATTAGGCTGGAAGCACAGTGGATCGAAAAAGTACCAGTGGCTACTGTTTCAGTCTCGGATCAGGAATGACTTCCTGGTGCAGTAGGAAATAGAAGTCCATCACACTAAGCTCAGCCGAGGCAGAGTATATGGCAGCAAGCAAATCTTTGTGCGAGGCCATATGGCTTCGTAAACTGCTCTTAAACTTACTCAAGAAGAGGATGGAACCGACTGGAAATATGTGTGATAATCAGAGTTGCATCAAGCTCTCTGAGAATCCTGTGTTTCATGACCAGTCGAAACACATTAACATTCGATGCCACTTCATCAGAGACTATGTCCAACGGGGAATTATGTAGTTGAGGTACACTCCTACAGGAGAACAGGCGGCAGATATCCTCACCAAGGCTCTGAGTAAGATTTACTTACTTCAGAGAAAAGATGGGGATGGTCGAGAACCTTTTCCAGTAAAGGAATGGGTGGTCTACAGAGACAAAGGGAGCTGCAGTACGAATGCGGCAGTGGTAGAGATAGTGTCACAGGCAGCAGTACAGAGGGTAGCAGCACAAAATTGAGAGGTAAGAGCCAGGACATCAGCAGTGCAACAAATGCTTTAGAATCAGAGCAGTACAGTTGGTACCTTGCTTGAACACTTTCCTCGCTACGAGGGAGTGTTGATTTTATAGCATCGGGAAGTGTTCCAGGTCTCAAATTTTGAGGAGAGGCTTGGACAGGCATATTCCAGAGAACCTAGAAATTGTTTGTGGAAATTCCACTTGGATTTTACTTTATTAAAATAATTAATTATTTTAATGTGATCCCTAAGTCTAAACTTAGGGAAATTAAATAATTGAAGAGTATACTAAAGTAGTGTGAATCTTATAGAAAACAAAGATCAAGTCATCTTTTAATCGAAGCCATTGATTAAGGAATCAAGGATATAATCTAGGTCGTTGATTGATCAGCGAGAAGACTATAAGAGAAGGCTTGAGGGTCATTTGGAAAGCAAGCCAGGCACATTCTCAGTACCCGAAGGAAATCGATTATGAAGTAAGAGAATTTGATTTTAGAGGGTGAGTCTGTAGAGGCGGGGTTGCAGAGACAGATGGTGGAGGGAGAAGTCAGCAGAGATGGAGAAGAAGAAAGGCAGAGGACGAAGGGAAGGCAATGCTGAGCAGCAGCACTAGCCCTCCACGTAGGCTTACATAGTCCAGACAGGGACTACGCAGATTGACACAGAGTGTGCAAGAGGCCATCCCGTGTGTCGGGAATTCTTTCAGATTGTCCGAAAAATTCATATCAGGTGTATGTTATTTGATTCTACTCGTCATGACTTCTGTAAATGATCTTTTCACTGTTGAAGATTAATCCAAACCATCATCTGCTGCACTGGTTTCCCACATTGGGTTTTTCCAGGGACAATTGTCCCAAAATAATTGTGTTCATGTGGTTGTTTCTATTGTGCTATATGTGTTATTTTTCTGCTTTTGATTAGAGTGAAGTACTGCAGCTGTGTTTATTTCAAAACTTATTGAAGCATCTGTAAATAAATTATCAAATAAGTAGGCGAAATGAATCAATTACTGCAGTAATAATTTTCCGAGTGAACATTTCACAACCATGAGGGCACAAAAACTTGTAGCTTCCACCACCTTTTCCCCCTTCAAGTTTGGTCACATAGTTCCACAAGGGTGTCAATGCAGCTTTCCCCTCTAGAGCATCAATGTTCTCATCAAAATCACCCCTTTCCTCTTCAAACCCTTCCTCCTCATCAAACATTGGGTCACTCATATGGGGACCACTATGTTCTTCTTCTTCTTGTTCTTCTCTTCTATTTCTACTCCCCCTTGCCATCATGAAAACCAAGAGTGGAATGATAACATAGAAGCCAAAAAAACATCATCTTTGAATATGAATATAGGAGGTGGACAACTTACAAATAAATGAGCAAGAAGAAAGAATGGGAAAGTGTAGGAGAGGGAGGAGAGAAAATACAAAAAACAATGACAAAAAAATGAGGGAGTTTGGGGTTTGCACTTACCTCTTTAGCTCTTGTAGATGGAAGCTCTTCTTTACTCCTCCAAGCTCCTCCTCTTTCACTCCTCCAAGCTCTCCTCAAATCTCTCTTCTCCAAGCTCTCTTCTCTAAGCTCTCTTCTCCTCTCTTCTCCAAGCTCTCCAAAAACACAAGTGAGCAAGTGAGAGGTGAAAGTGAGCTTTTAAATTTTTCATCCCATCCCTAACTCAACAGTAACCCACCCCCCAATCCAACTTAAGCCAAAAAAAAAAAATCACTTTTTTGGTGGGGCGTAAGTCAGATCCATCCGCCGCTATACAGAAGCGGTCGCGATCTGTACGGATCAGCCTCCGAAGCGCGGCGTTTCCATACGTCGATCCATCGTACGAAACATGGATCCGACGTACGGAAACGCAGATCGAGCAAGGTGGTTCGGAAATGGCACGAACCACCTTTTTCCGCCCGATTCATGTTTCCGAATTTCAAATCCGCGTTTTGTACGGCAGATCCCGTACGATTCCGTACGGGTCACGGATCGGACGTTGGAGCCGGGGGGGGGGGGGGGGACGTTTCCTGCAACACTGCATAAGAGTAGATACAAATGCATATATAAATTTGAGAGTCTATCCCTGCACTACGTATCACCAGGCTCCATACATACACTTTCACCCAGCTCATCACCACTTCCCATTCCCACAATTCCAACTGTGGGTGGGTCAAATTCAAGAATGCATTTGGCAATCAAATGTTATAGGCTTCCTAGTGAGTCCCCTTCTAAGGCTTCCCTGAAGAGTCCCTGTTACTACAAAATCTAGCACCCTAGTGCTAGGCCGCTCTAGAACCCCAGCAACAACGGGATCCACCAACATTGTCACCTCAATAGCGAATTCCCTTGTGTTGAGAGCAGATGTCATCACCACAAGGGTGGCTGCCCCAACAGGTTTTGGAGATTAAGTAACCCAAGGATTCCCAAGCTAAATACTCTCCAAGGATCCTGCTATATAGACAACCCAGAATAATCTTCAATAATGTATAGCTCCTGGTAAAATGAAGTAACGAGGTCAAAGAACCGATGGCCCAAGATAGGCCTTGGAGATGCTCAAATAGATTCCCATATAAATACTACTTTATATTTAATGATTTACAAAAAGTATAAAGTGATGCAAAATGATTGATCTATTGGCTCATTAATGAATTTCTAGGCATATGGAGTCGGACAAGGAATGAGTCAATGGCTGAAGACCTTGGATGGAGTGGGAAAGAGAGAAGGATAACTTCTCATTCTAACCCAAGTGACCTTCCAAACCAGGAGACATAAGACCAAGGAATGCTAAAGATAGTTTCCTTGATGGATACTTGAAGACAAATTTTCCATATGAAGGAATCAAAGTTCATCAAAAGATATAGCATTTATTAAGAAGGCTCAATAAAACCCGAATCCAACAATTGTAGCAAAATGGAAGATAATATTCACAACAGAATAACACTATTCATCCAAAATCACTTCGTCAATCTAAAGAAAATTCATCCATCCAAAGCATATCTTCCCCAAGACAATTGACTTCACTTGAAATATCCAAAGCCAAAATTTCAAGGGAAAATGAGAAGAAGTGCACCTCTATTTATAGAGGAGGTGTTCAACTTCCCTCGTGTTAAAATAATAATTTTCTAAGCCAAAATCCCTAAAATTAGCCTATGGAGGGGCAAAAGGCCCTCTCTACAAATGAATTAATCTAAATTAATACAAAATGGGGTTTCTAATGCCATATGTACAAAAATTAGGGGCACAAAGCTCTCAAACGTGACCCAAACCCCACAAATGAAGAGCATAGGGGGTGTTGGTGCAGCGTCTAGCCCACAAAGGCCCACTCAACCATGTACAATCTTTAAGCAATATTCAAACCTACTTTCCACCAACCCATAAGCTCCCTCGAATGTGGATAAGTGGGCTCCAAAGTGCATGCTTTAACTCCAAGCCATCATGCAAGTGCAAAGGCAAGGTTCCAAGTGGACTGCTAAGCCTTCAAAGGTTTGCCAATTTTGTAAGAAAGACCCCAAAAATCTACTTTTATGGGTTTCATGATGTCATGTTAGCCCCAAAAAGCATTCTAAGAATGGACACTATTACCCACCCAGGTGACCCCCTAAGAGAAACTTTTCTCCTATTCATCTCTTCCCATTGGCAGCTAGCAGCCCTTGATAGCCACATTGTAGCTAATGTGATGTGCCATTCATATCTCTGCCACCTGCATCAGTCACATGTTTCCTCGCCCACTTGTCAAGAGCACATGTTTGAAGGTGGGCTTTTGATCAAAAGGTACTTTATTCATTTTGCAATAGGGTACTTATGCTTGCTTGTATTTAGGCATTTTGACATGGATTATGAGGTAACTTGGAAGAAAAAAGGGTCTTGGCCGTAATCTTGTTCCTTCACCTTAAATGGGGGGTTAATTTTCTATCTTAATCCAGTGGGACCTCCCCTAATGACCCATGGCTTTAGGAAGGGGCACTACTTGGGAAACCATGATTGAGATAGCATAGCCCCATCTCTCCCATTCCATACTTACCAATTTCTATCTTACATTATGAGCTCCTATTCCACCTCACTTCTTTGGGTCAACTGACCAGTGGTTCTCTGGGATTTGGCACCCACACATCTGTATACTTGGGTAGGGCCTTGTAATATCCCAAATGAGAAAATAACAGTAATATAAAGCAACAATAGACTAGAAACTACAACAAATAAAATCACGCCATAAAAACATAAACTGGAACCATAAAATTCAGATCTGAGCCATTTTATTAATTCTGAGATAGGTGTACAATGTGGGTGCTGGAATAATGGCACCTGGGCTTGCTCAAGGCAAGCTTAAGTAACCTCTGTCACAAGCTCAAATCAACCCCCAGAAATATGTTGCGTTGCTCTAGCTCTGCACAGTCCTAGCCCAGAAATGTTGTCGTTGCTCCACTGAATCTGCAGCTAGGGCTTGGAATAATACTCAGAAAATTATGGGATTTTAACCCCAGACTCTACTCACAAAACCCACAAAAACCCATGAAGGAATTGGCAAATGTTGACCCCGAAATTTTGGCCCAATTTCCCCTTAGCTCCTCTAGCTGCTGGTTGAGTTAGGATCTTTGTTTGACACCTCAAACCTGGCCAGAAAATTCTAGCAAATTAATCTTGGCTTCTCCTCAATAAATCTAGAAAGGGTTCGCCCAAGGCTTGACCCTGGAAATTGGCCTTCTTGGACTTAGGTCACTGCGCCGCTAGGTAAATCGATCCTCCTGCAAATCCTGTTGCTAGAATTCTCCAAAACTCCATGAAAATCCCTGTTAGGAAGCTCCAAGCCTCCCCACCAAGTCTCCTCCAAAATATCCTTGGCTCCTCAAGCTCCCAGAGTGATGCTCCTCACTGTCTACGCAGGCTCTGCGCTATTATGGATGCCACTGCGCTGCTGAAGTGATGATTGTGCTGTGGATGAGCCTCATGCTGCTAGAAATGATCAAGACATGGTAAGACACCTTCCTTGGGCTGGCACTCAAAGTCCACCGAGATCTCCACACGGAGACACCCGTGTGCTGAACAACACATGCAGACTTGGCTCACTGCTCGAGCGTGCTCTTGTCAAAGACAAATTCGAAATAAATGAATGAATGCCAAGAATGAGCCTCACGCTTACTATTTATCAAATGTTGTCCAACGTTCTCTTGGGCCACACCTCGTGCCTCTAGCCTCCAATATACACCAATGACTGTGCTGCCTCTATATGGGCTGTAGTTTCTCCTCATTGGGCCCCGTCCTCCATTATTGCTGCAATATTTTGACTCAGCCTAATGTCTAGAGGCCTATAGTTGCCTAAGTCTAATTGTGGACCCCCAAATCCACATTTCCTGAGCCAAAACTATAATAATATCAAAATTGGCCAAAATTAATATTCTAGTTAGCAAAATTGCTAATTTGGAATACTACAGTCCTTCCCGCCAAAAATTGCTTGTCCTCAAGCAACGCATGTACAAGCATTCTCTCTAGCTGAAGCCTGACGCTCCCCACTATCACTGCAAAAATGTGTTAGGGTCCCAGATGCACCACTGAATCATCCCTGACCTGTGCATCGCCCGATATGAAGGGATCCCTTAATACCAGGATCCCAAGCCATCCTGTCCAACATGAACCTCCTCCTGCTCCACTCACCATGTAATATTCCTAAATGGATATTTTGACTAAATTTGCATAAATTCACTTAAACCCCAAATTTGTCGTAAAATCAACATGCATTTAACAGAAGATTTCCATGTAAAATAAACATACAAGTACATGCAAATCCATAACACCATAATGCAGGAAATAAATCAGCTTTATTATTATATAACGGGGTTACATGCTGAAATGAGAGATAGATGAGATAACTGAAATATAAATGGCCTCAAGAAAATCTGTTGCACTGATGCACTGTGCTGGCCTGCAAAACTGAATTGTTGCACTCTCCCTCCACCAACAGCTACCACTGAATCCACTGAAGCACTTGTTGAAGATATGAATGATCCTCACTCCAATATCTTTGAAGCTTTGCGAAACTTTTGAATGAAGTCTCCTCAAAGAGAGTTGGGTTTCCGTCCAACACTCACAAATCACCCGAGGGTTTCCGTCCTAGGGCTACCAATAGAGTAGAGAACCAAGTTCTCAAACCTCCCATACAAGAAAGTGATCTAATCCAAGATATCTCCAAATGACCTTCGCTTCTCCTTTTATAGATCTCATGGATAGATCTTCAATCCTCTAGAAGCATCTTATTTTATTATTTTATTATTATTCTAGAAGATCCCCCATTGACTCTATCAAAGTGACTTTAATTTAATTACATTTCACTTAAGTCACCTTTGGGCACTTTTCCTCTAAATATTATTTTTTCTTTAATTAAATGACTAATTAAAGTCATTTTTAATTAAGGAAATTAGTATGTCGCCCATGGTACTATCTCTGGCCACTATAAGTCACTTCTCAGCATCCCATTCTGAAGATCTCCTCATTCCGGTTCCAACGAGCTATTACACTAAGGTGTTCTATCATGTATTCCTCCTGGAATGCCACCTTGAGCATAATTAATTGAGTTAAGCCCAAAAATAACTCAGTCGGAATGAAAGGCAAACTGTGCAGATGATGGAATATATCAAGCGAATGCTATCAGTCCTCATAGAAACTCCTCAAAACTCCTCCAAAAAATCCCTGAGCCCGCTGGTGACACCAACCTGTATCTGTGACCTGTATACTCCCAACTCTGGAAGTCCATCCTAACCCTGTCATAGGTGATACCAAAAAAAGGAATATCACAGACCTTCCGCCCTAAGATTGCTTGCCCTCAAGCAATCCAAACATGTGGGCCACCCTGTAGGCCCGATGCAATTGACACCCAATGCCTGGATTCCATTCAAACCCCTGGGTGCTGCTATGCACCTGTGTCAAGGCACCCGGAATAGACCCCTCAATGCTAGGATCCCAAACTGTTCTCTCACTGTACCTGTCATCAAACAATCCTCTCGGATCCCAATGCCACCATGGCCAATCATCGCCCAAGTCCCACGGCTCGGACTGCATACTGCCTCTGGCTATAGTTGCTGCCCCATGAAGCAAAGCCTACCAGCGAGCATCAATGCTCTGTGGCTCCTGTTGTGTTGTAACTCTAATTGTATAAGTTATCCCGCCAACTGCATACCAACTCATCACCTCTCTCCAGTCCAATTGTCAGTCTAGGCGGAGGTCAATCTTGGTCTGTGGACGTATATTGATGGGATATCGGTCCACAATCCATGGCCCAATGGAACATGTAGCATCTCTCATGTCCAAGTGCTCCTGCCGAAATGTACCCGGGACTAAGAATGATACTCTATCAATAGAATACTAACTCCTCACCTCTCTCCAATCCAACTCTGGACTCGATCTGATGCTAACCCCGCTCTCCTGAAGTTGGGATGGAATGCTGAAGAACTGTCAACCTGTGCCCCATTGCCAACGGGAATCTGTAGCATTTATCATGTCTAAGGGCCCTTGCTCCACTATGCTCCCTACAAAGAAGATCGTACCATCAAGAGGGTACCAACTCATGATCTCTCACAAATCTAACCTAGAAGAAGAACCCAATGTAGTGACATTTGCATATGGAACACGTCTAGAGTGTTGTCGCCAGCCCATACTCAACTCACGCTGCTCTATCTCGTCTGCCGATGAGATCTGCCTATAGAGGAAGGCCCCTCTCTCTATAAAAGGCCAAAGTGGGTGAGATATGCTACAAGCCCCATCGATGTACTCCTGGAGAGAGCTACTCCCTGAAAACACTACTGCTCTACTGACTGCACGTGCATCTATCTGCACCTCATCTGTGTATTGGTCCGACGATTGATGCTCCACCATCTCCAATAGCTCATCCCTCTCCTGATCAAGAATGTCATGCTCCTGTTGTATACTAGCCTCTTGCAAAACTATCCCATCAATCTCCAACATCTCATGAGGAAAAATATCTGCAACTACTGTCTCCCTGCTAGATGCTCATACATACGTCTGCTCCTCACCCATGGTTGACCCTAAGGGTAGCCGTACATCCATCACAGACTCAATGTGAGCCTTCATCTGGCTCTCCCCCAAAGGACTATCACGCATGATGTGCATAGCCTCCTCCTTTGCTAATTCATGCTTCGTCATATGTTGCTCCGGCTGAATCGTCACAAGTGACTCATCACCTAGAGTATCTCCCGTAGAGTCCCCTGACTACTCACCCTACACACTGGAATACAGCTCTGGCCTATTGTCATCAACTCCGCATGACTGCTCTCGCTCCCCAGAAGTATCCTCATATGATCCCATGGACTCATCTGACGAAGAGTCCTCATCCTGGCATACAGAAGGAATGTCCTTTTGTTCTGCCTCTGCCACATCATCTGCATCACTCAAGCATGAGTGATCAAGCACCAAGGTTCTTTACAGATGAAGCAAAGTCCCTTCCTCCTTACCTCATTTCTGCTGCCTAATCCACCAAACTGAAGCAGCTCCTCCCTGGTCAATTGTCTATTGAATAGCCCAATATTCTGCTCAACTAGCCCTTGGGCTAGCTCATAAGAAGCAGGTGAGACCAACTGCTCTCTCCTCCAAATGCTCAACACCCTAATCTGCAACTCTCGGCAAATGGCCTCACAGTCTCTCATACATGGACTACATGTATGTTATGATTGTGTCAACATGATGTCTCCTAATGCTGAAGAAGCATTAGAACATCTACAGAATCAAGCCATCATATTCAAGATCAAACATGATGCAATATGTTCTGAATGTGGCCATACCTCCTAAAACCTCAAGCTTCTTCCGAAAGGTAGAGCCTGCACTATTGTCCAAATCCTGAAAGGTCCCCACCATCAGTCTGAAAACTCTCCTCATAATGTCATCATTGTAAGGGGTTGTAGGCGCGGTTAGTGTCATAATGTTGTTGAGACAAGCTGCAACTGGAAGTGTGACCCCTCCACAAGTTTCCTCCAAGAACTTGGGTTGTATGAGAGCAAGCATACATGGTTTTAAGGCCCAAATTAATTTTCTACCATTTGATTGTTTTACTTTGGAAAGGAATTCATCAAGTTCCTCAAGTTTGGAAAGAACTCTCCATGTGATCTTCATGGATTTCAAATATGTCCCAAGCGCAAGGATTTTGAGCCCTATTTCTAGTTCTTTTTGTAGGTCCATGGATTGCCCCTTTTGAAGAATGGCATAAATCCCCGTTGAGAAAGGTCTATTGTTCTGCTTGGGTTTTTGGTCCATAGAAACATTGTGGTTCAAGGCTTCAATGGTTGTGCTGCCATGTGGGTTTAGGAGGTAGTATAAGAACTCCATGTTTATGGCAACAAAACAAAGTTATGATAACAATGAAAGGTACCACAAAAACACCCTACATATATTAATAGCCCAGCCATCAATCTAAAATGAAACTAATGCCAACAACAATGATGCATTATTAGCATGTTGTTACATTACTCATTTCAATACCTTGCCCCAACAAATAAATCTAGCTCCGGCAAATAATTTAGGCTCTAGAAAATAAATTGGGCTCTAGCAAAATCATTTTTGCACAACAAGATGAATTCATCCTAGCAAAGCAAGATAAAAAATGTTACCCCAGATGCAAGGAAATGATCTCTCCTCAGCTCTATGCTGACTCTGGAAATTCTGCAATTGTTGGAAATGTTATTGCTGGCTGACTTCAGACTGTCGGTTGGGCTACTTCTACTGCTCAGAAAATTCTAGGAATTTGGGAAGGTGGTCCTTGCCCAAAAACCAAAAAAACCCAAAAATGGTTTCATTGAATTCCAACCGTCAAAATATGACCCTTTTTCTCCTAGCTCCTGTAGTTGTTGGCTAAGTAGGGACTGTGTAAATGAGTTGATCTATTGCTCAAAAAATTCCGGGATTTTAACCATAGACTCTACTCACAAAACCCAAAAATTGTTTTCTCTACTTCCAACTTTCAAAATTTGCCCTTTTTGCCTAGCTCCTATAACTGCTAGCGGAGTAGGGACTACGTAAATGGGTTGATCTGCTGCTCAGAAAATGTCGATATTTTAACCACGGACTTTACTAAAAAAACCCAGAAAAATATTGGGCAAATTCTAGCTAAATAATTTTGGCTCTCCAATATAAATTTGGCCCAGCAAAATGCTCTCCAGCAGCAATTCTGCACTAGCTGCTACAATGGATCGGCAAAAACACCTATATCTGGTGCTCAGAAAATTCTCAAAAATTATCCCGGACTCCTCAAGCCAATGCGACCAAAACCCAGAAATGGTTTGGCCAAATCACGATCCTCCAAAATTGACCCCAATAAGCTCTACGCTCTCCTAGTAGTTGTTGAATACGTTGTCTATAGAATGATCAATGAACTATTCAACAGCCCTCCAAATGTACAGCAATTTAGCCCCCTATACTTTCTCAACAAACAAATCTCAAATGGTTGAGACCTTCCTCCACAACTAGGCTCAACTCTCCTCCTTTGCGCTAGCCTAGAGACTGTCGTGCTGCTCCAAAAATAGAATATCAACCTCAGCCCTGGATGTTCACCTATAGCTGAAAATCTAATGAACCTAGGTTCACCTATAGCTCTCGTAAGCTAATGAACCTTGCAACCAACAACAAACACAAGAACTCAACTGCGTCCTCCAATAACGTCTCAAAATAATAAACTATCGATCTTCCTCTAAAATTGAGCTGCAATAAAAACCTTGAATTTGGCTTTTCTGGTAATTTGGAAAGTAAACCCTCAGGCTGGCAAGATCACCAGCTCTGACACCACTACAATATCCCCAAATGGATGTTTTGACTAAATTTGCATAATTTCACTTAAACCCCAAATTTGTCGTAAAACCAACATTCATTTAACAGAAGATTGCCATGTAAAATTAACATACAAGTACATGCAAATCCATAACACCATAATGCAGGAAATAACTCAGCTTTATTATTATATAACGAGGTTACATGCTGAAATGAGAGATAGATGAGATAACTGAAATATAACTGGCCTCAAGAAAATTTGTTGCACTATGCTGGCCTGCAAAACTAAATGGTTGCACTCTCCCTCCGGCAACAGCAACCCCTAAATCGACTGAAGCACCCATTGAAGATATGAATGATCCTCACTCCAATATCTCTGAAGCTCTGCGAAACTTTTGAATGAAGTCTCTTCAAAGAGAGTTGGGTTTCCGTCCAACACTCACAAATCACCCAAGGGTTTCCGTCCTGGGGCTACCAATAGAGTAGAGAACCAAGTTCTCAAACCTCCCATACAAGAAAGTGATCTAATCCAAGATATCTCCAAATGACCTTCGCTTCTCCTTTTATAGATCTCATGGATAGATCTCGAATCCTCTAAAAGCATCTTATTTTATTATTTCATTATTATTCTAGAAAATCCCCCATTGACTCTATCAAAGTGACTTTAATTTAATTACATTTCACTTAAATCACTTTTGGCCCATTTTCCTCCAAATATTATTTTTTCTTTAATTAAATGACTAGTTAAAGTCATTTTTAATTAAGGAAAATAGTATATCGCCCATGGTACTATCTATGGCCACTATAAGTCACTTCTCAGCATCCCATTCTGAAGATCTCCTCATTCCGGTTCCAACGAGCTATTACAGTAAGGTGTTCTATCATGTATTCCTCCCGGAATGCCACCTTGAGCATAATTAATTGAGTTAAGCCCAAAAATAACTCAGTTTTACGAAAGTTGTTGGAATGCGTCGGAATGAAAGGCAAATTGTGCGGATGATGGAATATATCAAGTGAATGCCATCGGTCCACATAGAAACTCCTCAAGACTCCTCCAAAAAAACCCCTGGGCCCGCTGATGACACCAACCTATATCTGTGTCATGTATGCTCCCAACTCTAGAAGTCCATCCTAACCTTGTCATAGGTGATACCAAAAAAAGAAATATTACACACCATCTTGCCAGGCATAAGTAGTAGAAGCCCTATGCACATCATCAATGAGTAGGGAATCATGATAATATGGCACTATGCCCAACTCCTCATGAAGTTGCCCTACCAAGTAGTCCATCCCATTCACTCCAAGAGTAAACCCTCAAAGATACCACCTAATCCCTGCAGAGATAGTGTCTTGCTCACGTGAGCTTCTTCGGATATCATGTTGTTGGCCCACCTGCCAAGCTATTGAATTTCCCCATGCCATCGGGGGCTCGCTAAATCCCAATGGAAGATTTGCATGTTTTTCCCCTATGGTAGCTAGATCATCCCTAAGGGTTATTGAGCTGTAAAGAGTGGTGATGATCAGGTCCCCTACCAAACTCAGAGTGGTGCCATCATGTTGATGTTGCGCTACTTTGATTATGTCATACTCCCCATCGTGTGTAGACTGTATCCTCCTCTCTTGAGGCCTAGTGGCAGAAGGTCTATGAGAGCCAAGCTCATCCTGCCCAGGGATCACCATGATGCTAATATCTACCCCTCCAAATCTAACTTCGAACCTATTCAGCAACAGAGAAAGCCTGCCTCGCCATCCAGTGAAGGCCTCTGTGTACCCCCATGTGCCAAACCAATAGTGAACTAGATTCGACCATCACGAGACAGAATGATCTATCAGTCAACTGAATCTCTACATCCCATAGTCAGATCTGCTGCAACATAGCTCTGACAACTGCAGGAATCCCTTTGTGCCTCATCTCTAGTCTCTGCATGTGATCAATATGTGAAAAATTTTGAATCTTACAAACAGAAATCCTTGTGCAGTTAAATTATTTGCATTACCTACCTGTCTTTTCGATTTAACAAGTTATTTACAGAATTATTCAGCAAATATTAAAGCAAATACTCAGCAGCCCTCACCAATATACAAATCAAGTACTAGAAAATAAATGAGACAATCACACAACGGACACACTTATTTTTGGACTAACGTCCCCGAAAAAACCCAATGCGGTAAAACTGGTGCAGCAATAGAGGGTTTAATTATTAAGCAGATTTTTTAATACAATCTAGGGTGCCAAATCCGGCTCACCCAACAGAGAAAATCCCGGCAGAAGTACCTTTATCCGAAGATAGATATTTCGGCTGATCCAGCAGCAGAATGAAGAAACCCCATAGATGACTACGTTGTCCTCAGTGTTGCGCAGCGATGGCTGCAACAAGCTCTACGTTGAGACTGCATCACCTCCTCTAGTGGTTGCGTCACCCTCCTTGTGAGCCTTCCCATCTCAGTAATCGATCTGTTGAATTTATGCCCAATCTACCCCACAAAAACCCAAACGCAGCTACTTGAGTGATTGTGTCACCCTTCTAGCTCTTTGTCACCCTGTTGGCTCTGCATCACCCTCTCAGGTGTTGCGTTGTCTCTCCTAGTGCTGCTCTGCTCTGGCTGTTGGTTTCCCAACGAGAAAAGTATAAAGGAAAGGCTTGGGGTCATTTGTAAAGACACACAGAGGCAGAGCATTGAATTTAAGTTGAGATTTTAGGGCGGGTTTGCTAAGAAATCTCAAAAGTGTTTCAGCTTCAGAGAGGGGAATTTAGGCCAAGGGGATGATCTAATCCCGGGGTCTAGAATCAGCAAGAGGCAGAGATCAACTCAGAGAGGTAGCGCAGAGAAGCAGGAGAGCAGCAGCACTTGTACTACGCAGGTGTTGCGTAGTCCCTTAAGGACAGTGTAAATTGCTGCAGGAAACCCTCAGGATTTACACAGAGACCCTAAGGGGTAGCATAGGGACTGCGTCACCCAGTATGGGGTAATGCAACCCTTTTCGGAGCAGCGCTAAGGGTCAGAGGGGCTTCAGAGGCTGATGCAGAGGCTTCAGGGGCAACGCTGGGGTTTCTAGGCCCTAATTTTGGCTGAGTTCTGTAAACCCCGTTTGAGGGTGTGGATTAGCCATTATTTTGGCCCTAGATCAGCCAATGAGCTGTAGATCTATTATTTCTCTGTCGGGTTTTCCATATCTGGAACCCAGGCTTGTTGTATTCAGAAAATTCTTAATAATAAAACCCTCCAGCAGCGAAAAGACCGGTTTTCCGGCATTGGGTTTTTCCAAGGATTATTGTCCAAAAAATAACTGTGTCACTTTGTCTATGTGTGCATGAACTTGTTCTAGATCTGGATTGGTGGAGATTTGTTATGTGTTTTGCTTCGATTTTAACTTGAATTTTATTCAGTTAATAACTTGTCTAAGTAGGAGGAGTATAACCAGATTAATAGTAAATAATTTCTGCATAAAGTGTAAAGATTCAAAATTTCCACAGGCCTCAATTTTGGGAGAGAAACCCCATATGAAGTGGTATTTTTCCCATTTCTTTCAATCTTTGTTCACTTCGATGCAATAATGATAAATGTACCAAATGGTGAAAATTGCAGCACTCGATATTATGTGTAATTGGCAGGTGGTTCTATCTATAGGTTTGGGCAACTTAACTGGGGTCCAAGTCCTCTAGAGGGAAATATTGACACCCACAAGTAATGCATTGAGAGCCATGGGATTCTAGATAATTATAGAGCATCATTCATAGCCATGGGCACCTCCAACACACAAAACATTCCTGCATTTTCTTTATTATTCATAGGATGATGCACCTAGACCAGTATTCCCCCAGTTGGCCTAGCAGTAATTAGTATTACATGGTGTGGCAGTTGATCTAGGGCCCAGATGAGGTTTGTCAGAAAATTTCTGAATGTTACTAATGCAGAAATCTTCTGTTAGATCTGGTTATGCTTCTCCTACTTAATTAAGTTATTAAGCTGAAAATTCAGATTAATATCGAAGCAAACACATAACAGACTTTCACCGATTCAGATCTAGAAAAAGTACATGCACACGTAGACAAAGTGACACAAGGATTTTTTGGACAATAGTCCCCGGAAAAATCCAATGCGGGAAAACCAGTCTTCTAGCTGCTGGAGGGTTTTATTATTAAGAGATTTCTAAATACAACAAATCTGGGTTCCAGATCTGGAAAACCCGACAGAGAAAATATAGATCTGCAACTAGCCTTTTGTTTTGAAGCCAAAATATTGACTGATCCACACCCTCAAACGGGATTTACAGGACTCAGCGAAATCTTGGCCCTAGAAACCCCAGCGCTGCCCCTGAAGTCCCTACGTCAGCCTCTGCGTGCCTCTACGCTGGCCTAAAGAGGGCTGCGTAACCCCAGAATGGGTGACACAAACCCTACGATGCCCTTGAGGGACTCTGCGTAACCCCTGAGGGTCTCCTGTTGCCCAACGCTGCCCCGAGAGAGACTGTGTAGCACTTGCGTAGCTGTAGCTACCCCTGCGTTGCGCAGTTGCTGCCCTCCCTGATGTTGTTGCCTCTACTTCTCCGCGTTGCCTCTAGAAGCTGCTCTCTGCCTCTTCCTGATTCTAGGCACTGGGATCAGATCATCCCCTTTTCCTAAACTCCCCTCTCTGCAACTAAAACACTTCTAAAAATTCTTAGCAAACCACGCCCTAGAATTCCAGCTTAGCTTCAGTGCTCCGCCTTTGTGTGTCTTCACAAATGCCCCAAGCCTTTCCTCTATACTTTTCTCATTGGGAAACCAACAACCATGATCAGATCTTGAATTAATGGCTAAGATTAAAAGAAAGCTTAATCCGTGTGACTTAAGACAATTTCATCACATGTTTAATTTAATTAACTTTAATTATTTAATTTTCCTAAGTTTAGACTTAGGAAATACATTAAAATAATTAATTAATTAAATATCTCCCAAACCAGATGAAATTTCCCAAATTCCTTTCTGGGTCTTGTAGATTAGGTGTACTCTAGTCCCTCCACAAATTTTGGGAGCTAAAGCACATCCGATGCTACCCCAATACACAAAATCTCAACAGTTTGTCTCATACCTTGAGACATGGGAGGGCTAGCACCATCTTTAGTACCCTCAATGTTGAAGCAGAATCAGGCTTATTCATCGCTTAGGGACCCATGAGACTGATTTTTGTGCCCCAACCCACATTTGGGGGCTACAAGATGATTTACACAGAGATATAGGGTCCAACCCCTAGACCTTGATTTTAGGAGCCCTCTACACTTGTCATGGCACTAAAGGAGCTCAACGCATGCCCTAGAAGGGCCTACAACAACATGACGTCAGCATTTTGGCTCTCTTATTGGATATTTTATTATGTTTCACACTAGCTATAAGGTTGGTTTGTGACCTTGTTTGTAGTTTGCCCATTATTTTATGATTTAGGGGGTTTGTAGTGTTGAAATATGTAACTAGGTTCGTTCTTCATATTGACATATGTAATGTTGATTTTATGTAATCAATGTAAAGAGAAAAATAAATTTATTATTATTGTTCTTGAAGCATGAGTTTCATGGTCAAGGAAAATTTATTTTAGGTCAAGCTCCCATTGTGAGCTTCTAGGATTTGTCATTGAATCTATAAAGTCAAAAAAAGTCATTGTCATGTATGAATAACCCTTCTTGGGCATGTTACATATTGTAAGAAATTTATTTGAGTCAAATTAGAGTCAAAAGACCCTCCAAGTCCAAGCCAAATATGCAAGCATCAAGTTGCCCTAATGGAGCAACAAGTCGCCCTAAGGACATGTCAAGTCAGCTAAATAGAACACTCAATGAAGCCTATATAAAGGTTGCTCGACCTCATTTGGAGAAGACTCTCTCACTCAAACAAGAGTTCGATCATAAGGACAAAAAGAAGTGCGAAGAAGTCGAAGACTAAGGAAGGAGAATAAGTCGAAGTTTTTGGGTTTGTTTTGGGCTACTTCTCTCCGCACTTGCGAAGGAATTAGAGCACATATTGCTACAGTGAAGCAGAGTTGCAGCAGTAAATTTAGGTCACCAAGAAGAATTGTTTTGGAAGCGAGTTCTCTAAGAAAGAGAATCTACCCTAGCAGAGAAGCGAAGTCGCAGCTTCTGGGCAAGTCGAAGTTGCAATCTCTGGGCAAATCAAAGTTGCAATTTCTAAGTAGGTCGAAATTGCTGGAAGAGAAGATATTTAAAGAGGAAGCATTGACTTGGTCTTGGAGGGGTTCTTGGTCAAGGGTCTAGGTCTTGAAAATTCGTCAATTGAAGATTCTATAAGAAGAAGAATTATTGTGGGTTTTCCTCTCAGGTTGGAGAGGTTTTGGCTCTGACTAATCGCCTACATCTTGTGTCCTTTGTCTCATTGTTCCTTATGGTTTGGTAGTTGTTTGATGAAGAAGAACACATAATAATAATCAAGTACAAGAAGAACCTCACAAGCAGTTATCATTATAAGAGAAATCATCTAATATCTTTGCCCTAGATTTCTCAACATGGTATCAGAGCTAAGATGACAAGTCAAGGAAGGGCAGTTCAACAAGGGACACTCAAGCTCTCAAAGATCAAGGTTTTAGAAGGATATCAAGGGCTTCAAAGAATCAAGAATATTCTCTCATCTCCAAGCCATTTTGAAGACAAAAGGCTACAAGGAATTCAAAACCCTAGTTCGTATAAAGAAGGTATCTAAACTTAAAACTTTTTTGGGATCCTCGCTCTATAAATTATCAAAGGGAAATGAAGGACTTTAAAGCATCTTGAAGTTTTCAAGGGTAAAAGAAGAAAGGAGTTGTCGTTATCATCAAAGATATCAAGGCAATCTCCCTCTCATTAAAGCAAAGGATTTCATCTCAAAAGAGAATCCCTATCTCAAACATCCTTAAAGAAGATAATCCAAGATGCATCAAGGCATCATCAAGAAGTCATCCTCAATCATCATCAACAAAAGCATTAAGTTGAGGAATTCATCTTCACTTGACAAGTAAGTATTTATACTTCTAAATCTAAATCTAGTAAAATGACTTTATTTTGCAAGGAGATCAACAAGTTGGTTGGGTCATCAAACTTCCCTGCATGGAAAAGGAGGATAGGCCTAGTCCTCAAGGAAAATGAAGTTATTAACCATGTCAAAGGAAAAGTCTCCAAACCATCTGAAGAGCAAGCAATATCTAAATATATGAAAAAGTTCTAAGGGTTCAAAGGATTCTCATAGAATCCATCAAGGATTCTCTCATCCCATATATATAAGAATTGGAGACATCAAAAGAGATATATGATAAGCTAGTAGAATTATTGTCTGAAAGCTCAACAGGACAAGTTATATCACTAAGATCTGAACTATACAAGTCTTACTACGGGATATCTACATGTCTTACTAAAGCATCACAAATGAGGAATCAACTTCAAGATCTAGTAGAGACGATATTCGTTAAAGAAATGTTTACCATTGTTCTAAATGCTCTAACTGGTGAACAAGGAAACCTTGTACCAAAGGCCTATGAAGAGGAAAAAGTTATCTCATTCAAAAATCTGTGGTCAATATGCAAGATTGAAGAAAACAGGTGGAAGGCAAAAAGTCATACCAGATCACATAAGCAGGTTCAAACATTTGTTGTCATGTCAAGAAGCAAAGGGATATTTGGCAATTTTGGTCCTCAGAAAAAGAAGAAGATCAATATGTGGCAAACCCAATACTATGGATGTCAAGAATATGGGCACTTCAAGAGAGACTGTCCTAAGCTCAAGAAGGACAACAACAAACGAAAAGGAGAAGAAGCCCATATCATTGAAGAAGTGGAAGAAGCTGAAAATAAGAAATTCAAGATGGAGGAAGTAAAAGATATTTTCAAGCTTTTGTTTCAATTTTTTGTTGTATAGTATAACTATCATGGTAGGAATCATTAGAAGCATGATAGGATGCATCATGCTAGGAGAAGGCATTATAGAAGTATATGATTGAAAGCAAGAGCTCGTAACATCATCATAAAGAATCATGAAAGATAGATGAAATAGAAGTTTGTGGATGTCACCTATAGAAGGATGTCGCTCTTAGTAACCTCATTGAAAGCATAAGGAGTACTTATGGGAAAAAAAAATTTATCTAGTACAAAGCTCATCATACATCATTCAAAAGGAGCATTTGCAGGATAAGGATAGTCAAGATCCTCCAATGGAATCTTCATTGGAAGGTTCACCTACTGGAAAAAGCAAGTGTCTCGCTAGGAATTCCAACTTGTATGGGATTCATGGGATGATGGTATGATGCCAAGAGAAGTGAAGTGGGTCAAGGGATTGAAGTTCTTTCCGTCAAGGAAGTTGTCAAGGGAAGACTAAATGATCAAAAGAAAGAAATTAGGTATGTATGCTTGTACTTGATAAAATAGAGTCATGTCATGTGGTTGCAAATATCATGAAGCATGATCAAGAAATAGGGATCTCCTCCTTTGTAAGGATGCACAAAGCCATGGTTCACACATTTACTAGATGAAATCAACATAATATGTCCTCATATGAAATATGAGGTGGTTGACAAAGTTGAAGGAACTATGATTGGAAGTTCCTAGGAGGAAATGTGTGAATAAAGGAAGGAAGAGATCATCAGAAATGCAACTATGGAGAAGGTAATCAACATCCAAGGACTGAAATATTTGACTATGATATCTCCATGGGAAAGATATGAAGATCTTGATAAAGTCTGAAAAAGAAAGAGACCCTCGACGTTGTATATATTTTTGGAGATGTGTCAATATATGTGCAGGATGTTGATACAAGCAAGGAGATGTCATTATGAAAGACCATCACAAAGGTAATTTTGATTTAATGATCATTTTCTATTTTTGAACAATATTCGGATGGGCTAATGCACGATTACCAAGGGAAGCATTGTAGATGTCATCTACAACTCACACTCATGTGGTAGGATGAAAGATCCTAAAGGAAACATGATGCGAAGAAGGTAGCAAGGTATGAAGGAAAGCCAGATATGGACAAATGGATCACTTTCCGATGAAATGAAGTATGACATGACTCATGAATGAAAGTGATGGATGGTTTGTGCCCTACAAGAAGTCCCAAAAGAATGCAGGCTCCATATCAAAGAAGAAAACTCATGACATCGAAGGAAGGAGTCCTAGAAGCAGTTGTTTGTCCCATGATTTCCACCTAAAGATTTGTTGGCAGCAAGTCCCTGGTCAAGTCCCTGATTAAGAGGGAGCTTGGGTACATTCCCTTTATAGGAATGGGTACATTCATTTATTGGAATGGGCATGTCCTCCCTAGTTAAGAGGGAGAGATAGACACATCATTCTTGTCTTCACTTGGGAAGATAGACTAGAGGATTGGGTAAGAATCTGGCATCCAATACTCTTTGAGGATGTGGTAGGGCATCCAAGATAGTCGTAGAGGACCAATATTCTTTGAAGACTGGGGATCTAAGATAAGAATAGTCCTGGTGGAACATACTCTGAGAGAACCCAAGTGGGGTATATTCCGGGACAAACAATGATGAGGGTATCTATAAATCATTGGTCTCGCCAGCATTGTGCTCTAATCTTATGGAGAGATAGAGTTGTTATTCAAGGCCTTGCTATGTGACAATGCCAGATGATATGATGCTATACAAATGGGTTACCAATCCGACTCTTCTTATGAGAATTCTTCAGATTGAGAATGTCCAAGTACCTTGTATGGATTATGAATACCTCCCTAGTTAAGAGAGAGTGTTGAAATATGTAACTAGGTTCGGTCTTGATAATGACATCTGTAATGTTGATTTTATGTATTCAATGTAAAGAGAAAAATAGATTTATTATTATTGTTCTTGAGGCATGGGTTTCATGCTCAAGGAAATTTAATTTTAGTTCAAGCTCCCATTATGAGCTTCTAGGATTTGTCATTGAGTCTATAAAGTCAAAAAAAGTCATTGTCATGTATCAATAACCCTTCTTGGGCATGTTACATATTGTAAGAAAATTATTTGAGTCAAATTAGAGTCAAAAGACCCTCCAAGACCAAGCCAAATATGCAAGATCAAGTCGGCCTAATGGAGCAACAAGTCGACCTAAGGACATGTCAAGTCGACCTAATAGGAGGCTCAAGGAAGCCTATATATGGGGCACTCGGCCTCATTGGAGAAGACTCTCTCACTCACAAAATTTGATAATAAGGACGAAAAGAAGTGCGAAGAAGAGGAAGACTAAGAAAGGAGAAAAAGTTGAAGTTTTTGGGTTTCTTTTTGGGCTAGTTCTCTCCACACGTGCGAAAGAATTAGGGCACATATTGCTGCAGTGAAGCCAAGTTGCAGAATTGAAGTTAGGTCACCAAGAAGAATTGTTTTGGAAGTCGAGTTCTCTAAGAAAGAGAATCTACCCTAGCAGAGAAGCGAAGTTGCAGTTTCTGGGCAAGTCGAAGTTGCAATCAAACTTGCATCTTCTGGGCAAGTCAAACTTGCAGTCTCTAGGCAAGTCAAAGTTATATTTGCAGTTGCTGAGTAGGTCGAAGTCGCTAGAAGGAGAATATATTCAAAGAGGAAGCATTGACTTGGTCTTGGAGGGGTTCTTGGTCAAGTGTCTAGGTCTTGGAATTCATCAATTGAAAATTCTATAAGAAGAAGAATTCTTGTGGGTTTTCCTATTAGGTTGGAGAGGTTTTGGCCCTGACTGATCGCCTACATCGTGTGTCCTTTGTCTCATTGTTCTTTATGGTTTGGTAGTTGTTACAAGAAGAACCTCACAAGCAGTTATCATTATAAGATAAATCGTCTAATATCTTTACCCTAGATTCCTCAACATGTAGGCATAATTAAACATTAGTAGCACATGTATATATTGGAGATACATTCATTTGTGATCTCTCGTCATCATCACTCTTGGAAATTCGGCCTCTCTAGAGGAATCACACTTGTTCTCTCATGGACAATTTGGATCTATTGGATGCATTTTTACATTTGGAGCTTATTCTTGGATATTTCTTGGAGCAATTCTTTGGATAATGGAAGGAATTTTTGCATGTTGTCTTGTAAGTTCTCTTTATTGTTAAATATCTATTTTTCTATGTCTAATGTATGGAATTATTGATACAAGGTCATGGTAAAATTGTGCCCTAATTTGTTGAAGATTAATTGAATTACCATCTAGATGAATATTGCATACATTATTCATGTATAACATGTGGTAATAGTCCTAGTGGTGAACTCATTGAAGCTCTCCCATAAAAATTTCATTTTTAATTGAGTGGGTAAATGCTTCAATTTGCTTGCTAGGACATCATATTTCGACCTCCTTGAAAACAAGTTTAGCTAATCTAAATCATGCTAGAATCCATTCTCCTAGGGAACAAGGCACTAATCCAACTTGTTGGTGATCATCCTTAAATTTTTTGCATATTTTCTCTCTTAAATTCGGTCATTTCAAGGCTACAGAAGAAAGCTAGGGCTTGGTGCGAATTTCTATGGAGGAAGTATTTTGGTGGTTGGGGAGCCTAAACATCAAGAGGGCACGGTTTGCAACAAAAACTATCAATTTGGTGGGCATCCACTCCAATTTCATCCATTAATTATTTTTCCCTATGTGTTTGCCAATGTTCCACCGAGTTTTCAAGACAGGGAAGTGTGGGAGCGGAGATATACACAAGGGGGACATGTATAAGCAACCCCAAAAGTCAGGGAAACAAGGGGATGTCAAAGTCATAAAAATTATAAAATTATAAAAAATTTAATAGATAGAAATAAAAAATAAAATCCCAACAATAGGTCAATAGCTAAGTAGTAAATTTTAATAATTATGAAATGTACATTTAAATTGAAATTATGAATTATCATTTCTGCAATGCACATCTAAAAGTAAATTCATCACATGACAATTACATTATGTTGAAGTCTAAAATAGCCATAGAATACTAAACTAAAAGTAAACATAGAAAGCAGTGAAATAGTAAATTTCTCAAAAAGTACTATATAATAAATACTAAAAGAGTCAAGGACTCCGTTATTAGTATCTAGAGTCAAAAGTTCAAAATTGGAACAATGAAAAACGTTTGGACATCCCCATGCGTCTTCTACATGGGAAACGTGTTCCCTCATTGGGGAAATGTTTCCCCGTATTTTCCCAAATGGGGGAAGTGGGGAAACATTTCCCCAGGAGTTTCCCTGTCCCGGGAGCAATGTTGCACGATCCTCCCCCCCCCCCCCAAGGATCCAAGGTCGGAACCGTGTCCCGTACCGATCCTTGGGCGATCCTCCGACGGAACCGCGGATCCGAAAATCAGATCCGCATTTCTGTCATTTTGAGGCGATTCTTGGAAATCTGGAACCACACAAGCCCGATTCGCGGTTCTGGATTCCCGATCAGCGAATCCAGAAAAGGATCCGTTGGGGATCCATGGAGGTTTGGGCATGGATCCGCGTGGATCGCCAGTGGATCCAGAGGGAGATTAGCGGTTCCACAGGGTTCTAAATTGTTTATAAAAAAAATTCTTTGACTTAAGTTGGGATGGGGCTTCTCGGACACTCCCAAGGTGCACCCTTGATGCTCCTTAGATTCTTCCTAGTTGCCCCGTCATGGTAATGTTAAATTTTTAAAGTAAAAGAGACATTCTCCTTTATTTTTCATTTTCATCCTTTTACTTAAATTTTTAACATTACCATGAAATGACTCAGGATGTTTAAGAGTGTTCCAGCCCCATCGGGCTTCATATGGAGAAAATAGAAGTTCATATCCTATTCAAAATTCAACAGACTTAATAGTTTTAAGGAATTCAAGATCAATGAGATTGTGGCTTTTCATTAGATTATATCATGTATGAGGGTATGTGATTGGCATTTAATCAAGAGCACCAAGCCCTCTATGTGCTCATGTACCTTAGTGTTGGTGGTGTTAATTGTTGAACTCCTTTGTCATGGCCTTAGCAAAAAATTACCTTTCAATCAAGTCAAAATCATTGATCAAGCACGTTAAGCTTTTTCCACCATATTTTAAAGCTTGGATTAGGTAGTTTGATTAAAATTAAGAAATGTTAACTAATATCCTGGACAATCGAGATAGAGGCAAAGGCGAGACAAGAGGAGAAGAATCTAGATTCTAGATTGTTGAGGCTCGAATAATTAACCATTGATGTACAATGGATGCCATATCTATCTTGATTTGTATACAAATATGCATGTTTTCATATCTTCTACAACTAGTTTGGTATTTTGGATGTCTTTTTAATATAAATGCAAAAAAATATAAATAAATATATATATATAGTAGACAGTTCTGAGACGCTTCGCTTCCTAGATTTTTAGGAAATGAGGCTTCCGCGTATCCGCTTCCAAAAAACGTCCCCGCTTCGTGCAACATTACCCAGGAGCATCGAGAGGTGAGGGGGCACGCTCTCCACCTTGGCGGACGCATCCTTGTGCAACACTAGTGTTTTCCCTAAAAGGAAAACCCTAGTTTTTCTCCCCTCAACATAAGGAATTCCTTGAAGGTATCATGAGTCTTGGCTTAGCTAATATACATTGTAAAAAACATTTTCTCCTTGCTTTGATCTTAAGTTACTCCAACACTCATCAAATCAATCAAACACTATGTCTTGTGCCCTCATTTGTAGGTATCTTCATTGAAAGCGAATTGCTTTCTTGTGAAGCCTTGAACCTTCTTGAAGACTTCCTAGTGAGATCACTTCACCCATTAACCATTGAATACCAATTATAAGTGATCTTTTTCCTACTGGGACTCCTCCCATCGGTGAAAATCCGTAAAGAGCAAGGGGTTTTGGCTGTGGTGACAGTGGGCCACTACCCCATTGTTGCTTCTTGGTGTAGTGTATACCTTGAAGGGTTTCCCTCTCCAAGGCCTGCTAGATTTTGCGACAATAGGCACAAGGGCTCCAATGCAAGTCCAACGGCCCTTTAAAGGGTTTCATCTATTTGTGTCCACTCTGCAAGCACCAAATTTGGATAGATTGTTTCAATCTAATCCCCAAAACCATTTCCAAATATGTCCATTCAAAATAAGCAAACCCCTTCAAGTCGATTTGCAGATCCTGTTGATTTTTGGGTAGCATCGGATGTGCTCTAGCTCCTTAACTTTGTGGAGGGGCTAGAACACATGAGATCCCCAAGACCCAGAAATCATTTTGAGAAATTCCACCCGGAACTTAAGTTATTCAAATAATTAATTATGTTAATGAAAGCCCTAAGTCTAACTTAGGGAAATTAAATAATTAAAGTGAATTAATTTAGACATGTGGGTGAGAATGTTTTAAGTGACGAGGATAAAGTCTTTTCTAATCTTAGCCGTTGATTAGAGATTATATCATGGTTGTTGAATGTTCAACAGGAAAAGTATTAAAGGAAGGCTTGGGGTCAGTTGGAGAACACACACAGAGTGGCAACACTTGAGCTAAATCGAAATTGTGGGGCACGGTTTGCTGAGAATTTTCAAGTGAGCTTGCAATGCAGCGAGGGGTAGTTCGGCAATGGGATTTTTGAGTCCAAGGCCGAGAATATAATAGTAGAGAGGCAAATCCATACCACATAGTAGCGTAAGCCCAACAAGGGTGACGCAGCGCCAGAAGGGCTCATGCAAAGGGACGTAGAGCCGAAAGAGGGTTACGCAGTCACTCAGAGAACTGCGTTGAAGTTTCAGTGGGCCAGATCGGGCTCGTATTCAGCAGATCAAACAGAGTGATGTAGCCACACTGAAGGGTGATGCAGTGACTGCGTAGGCACCAATGGGGTTCTTCATTCTCAGTTGAATCAGCCATAATATCTGTCTCCAAAGATAGTGGTATTTCTGCCGAGATTTTTACTGTTGGGTAAACCACTACTGGTACCCTAGTTTGTATTCAAAAATCTACATAATAATAAAACCCTCAAGAGCTATTGCAACAGTTTTCCCGCATTGGGTTTTTCTGGGGACATTTGTCCGAAAAATCTTGTGCGTTCTTTGTCGAATGTGCTTAACTCTACAGTACTTGATATGTAATATTGTGTAGGATGCAGTGTATTTACTTTGATGTTTTACTGAATAATTCAAGAAAATAACTTGTTAAGTAAATCAAACAAGTTACATCCTCGTCACTTAGAACGAAGTGAAAGAGGGACAAGGATAGTAAGGTCGAGGGGCTGGAAGTGCAGTTTAGTTCTTTGGAAGTTGTTGGTGGGGCATTGGTTCTGTCGGTGCAGAACAGTGCCTAGCAGGGTTGACAAAGTAAGGGGAAGCAGTTCCTCAGCAAACTTTCTCTCCAAGAAGTCTAAGATCTTATCAAGAGAGGGCTAATTCGACAGCAGTTGGTGGAGGATTTCCAGGAGGGAAATCACTTGTCAGAGGGAACATATTCTCTAGAGGGTTTCTAACACCAAGAAACCCAGATTCGGTCTTTTGTTGAGGATAACAGCAAAAGAAAGGAGAAGAGTATTCGCTTCGACAACTTTTGGAGATGGTCGCACATGGATTGAGGGATCAAAACAAGTTGGACGGAGTATCCAACTTCGTCATCTGGAAGGCCAGAATCCTGTCAATTTTAGATGAATATCGCATCAAAGATCATGTCGAGAAGGTTGTAGATGTTCCTGTTCACGTTGATCCGTTGAAGAAGTATGAGGAAACGCAAGCAAGGGCCAATTGCTTGATTATGGACAGGGTCAAAAATCATGTGGTCCCACACATTGCTAAAAATAACACAGCAAATGAGATGTAGACGATGTTGACCTCAATGTATCATGGAAATTTTGTCCAAAGGAGAATGCTTCTAGAGAACCAACTTCGACTATTTCAGATGCATAAGGGAGAAGAAATTGACCCCTTCTTCATGAGATTGAAGGCGATTCGTGATCAGTTGGCTGCTATGGGGGCCACTCTTGATGAGGGTCTATTGGTCAAGACTACCCTTAATGCAGTGTCTGAAGAGTGGGAGACCTTTGTCCAAGGCATTTTGGGCAGAGCAACACTTCCAAATTGGAAAGACATGTTGGCAACTCTTCGACAATAAGAAATTCAGAGGATGACCAAGGCGGGCAGCACCAGTGGCGGAATCAAGATCAAGAAGGAGGAGGAGGAAGATGTGGCTCTCACATCTAAGGGACAACAGGGGCAGCGAGGGAAGAAGTAGAGAGACCTTTAAAAGGTCAGGTGCTTCAGATGTGGTGAACTAGGACATTTCAGCAATACTTGTCCTTAGAAGAAGAAGGGCAAGGAAGATTCAGATTCAAAGGTTGCAACAGCTAAGGGTGATGATGGCAGTGATGACGATGTGGCTATGAGTGCTCATGTGCCTCGGGAGAAGAGGTGGGGCGACATAGATCTGTAGATTGAGCTACAGATGGTAAGGGGGCAAGATCCTTGAGGTGCCCAAACTCTTCGATCACATACGAGCTACGGGAACCCTTAATGACAGTAGCAGGATGACTGGAGTCAGTCGGTGCAGAGGATTATGGAGGCACATTGGCAGTGCTAGGACGCTGAATACTAGAGCAGCACAGAGCAGAGGCAACAACAGCGTAGAACCAGCAATGCAGAAGCTAATGGGATTTCAACAGCACAGAGGCACCAAAGGGACATCGCGGATTAGCAGCAGAGGGTGTTTCAGTATCGAGACGCAGCCAGACTAACTTGTCTGTCAGGTTTTGGGTGATGTCCTTCAGTTGCTTAATTCTCAGCAATTGAGTTGCAGTGTAGCAGTTAGCAGTGGCAGTGTTATGGGCAGCATGACGCAGCAACTAAGAGGGAGCTGCAGTACAGATGAGGCAGTGACTGTGGCAGAGTCATGGGCAACAGTACAGAAGGCAACAGCGCAGAGGATGAGGGGCAGCAGGCCAAGCATCGGTAGCGCAGGGGACCAATGTCGTGGATCAGAGTGATGCTTCAGGTTGAAGCGTTGCTAAAGCACATTCCTCGCTAAGAGGGACTGTTGATTTTTGGGTAGCATCGGATGTGCTCTAGCTCCGAAACTTTGTGGAGGGGCTAGAACACATGAGATCTTTCACCCAGAACTTAAGTTATTCAAATAATTAATTATTTCAATGGAGACCCTACGTCTAACTTAGTGAAATTAAATTAGACATGTGGGTGAGAATCTTCCAAGTGACGAGGATCAAGTCTTTTCTAATCTTAGTCGTTGATTAGAGATTAGATCATGGCTGTTGAATGTTCAACAGGAAAAGTATTAAAGGAAGGCTTAGGGTCAGTTGTAGAACACACACAAAGTGGCAGTACTTGAGTTAAGTCGAAATTATGGGGCACGGTTTTGCTGAGAAATTTCGAGGACTACGCAGAGGGAGCAAGGAGCAGCTCAAATTGCACTGAAGTCAGTGTCAGATCGCCTGTGGAAATGAGAAAATTTCTCACTAGTTTTACTGCCAGTCATTTCTCTGTTTGGTTTGCTAGATTAAGCAACCATAGTTTTGTACTCAGGTTTACTATTGCATAATAATCAAACCCTCAGCTGCTGCACCGGTTTTTCCCGAGTTGGGTTTTCCGGGGACTTAGTCCAAAAATAACTGTGTATTTTGTGTGTGTGCATCTATTCTTCCAGCGCTTATTTTCTTCTGCAGTATTTGTTTTGTGAAGGTTGCAATGTATTTGTTTCGTTATTTGTAGGTTATTTGTCGTAGCACACAGTAAATAATTTGTTTAATTTATTAACAAATAGAAGAAACAATATTAGTTGTTGCAGTAGGATTTCAGTTCAGGATTTTCACACTCAGTTCAGAATTACATTATAGGCAGACCAGTCAAATGAATTTTACTTTAAACAAATCTCATTTCCATTCTATGGGTCAGCCCTGACCTATTTAATTCTGACGTATCACCCGCCATTCTTCATCATATTCTTCCCAAGATTGGTGCGCTCGGCACTCTGTCACAACATCTGGTAGCATATCTCTGCAATTCAATGATGTTCTGCTCCTTACCCAGAAAGTCTGCAAGAGGTTTGACTATGTAGCAATGGACAAAGATGAAGCAGCTCAAGGGGTGTTTTGGAAGAGTCAGGATGATTGTTGGTATCTTAGCTTATGTGGAACCTTGGTATGAAACTTTCAGGACAGAGTATGCATCTCAACATTTAAATCTAAGTTACAGGATCCAGCCCTCTGGGGTCCCGGATCCACGGATCTGATCCGGATCCACCTAAATACATCCAGGAACCGGCACGTCGCGTATCTTTGTTGACTGGAAACGGATATTGAATTCTGCAAACAGATCCTGAAATCTGGAAACTGATCCTGAAATCTGCAAACGGATCCCAGAACCCGGAATGAAGAAAGATTAGTCATCAAATGTACTATTATTACAAGATTACGTATAGTTTTTGGTCTTGTAGTGATTGATCTTGAAAGGTGAATCCAGTAAGGTCTTGGTCCTGCTTGAAATGAAGCATCCTGTGTCGGCCTTCATTTTGTGCTGCCCTTATCAGTGGCTCGCTGTTTTAGGGGAATAAATGAAAGGGTCCTGTGCGTGTTGGATTTAAGGAATTGGTTCGATCATCAACCGCCTTCTATGGATTTATTACTTCAGCGTATAATCTGTTGAACATTTTGGACCATGTTGAACATTTTTACTCCAGATGGTTCCTAGGAATAGAGCTCAATATATACCCTTTTAGAACACTGCATCTTGCAAAGATGTAGGCAATGTAATCGTACTGGGAAGATTATGAAAAAATTATGTGATGGAGATGTACAATGAAAATAAATATGGTCAATAAAGTTAAACGATGCAATAATGCCAAGGGGAATTTTGATAATGATATATGGTTGTGGTATGCATAACATTTATAATTGTAAGTGAAATATTGATAATGATATATATGGTTAATGTATGTAATAACATTTATAATTGTAAGTGGAATATTGATAATGATATATGGTTAATGTATGTAATAACATTTATAATTTTATAGTAACGTGATAGGGTGAATATTCTTATGGGTTTTTTGGGAAAGGTATTTAAGAAATGAAATATTATATTTAAATGTAGTATTTTAAAATATGGAATTATTTAAAATATTGGATTTTTGTCTTGTATAAGAAGTTAAATTGTAATTTAATTGATGTTAGAATTAGGTATCAAATTAAGATTATAGTATTTTGCCCTTTTTTTAGCTTTGAACCTTTAAAACTCTAGTTGACCTTCTATAATTTATTAATTTATGATGGCATATGGTATGCATTTTAACATTCTGATATGTAAAGACAAAAATATATTAAGAAGTATATATTTTGTGTCTATTATTAATATTATTATATTTTCTAAAATTATTCTATTTTTTGTACTTGAGGTATCCTTGTCGTATCCGGATCCTGAATTTTCAAAACACTAGCGAATCCGGATCTCGAACCGTATCCGTATTCGAATCCTGGTAACTTAGATTTAAATCCATTGGGGATGCAATTTCCTTATACACCTAATCATTTCTCAGCCACCATAGAGAAGACTGTGCAGCCTTTTGGTCTTTTGACTGTAGGAGATAAGTGGGCTTCCCACACCTTTCAGCTTAATGCTCCTATTTGAGTAAAGGGGGACTTTTCAAGACAATTTTGTCTGAGATCTGCCTGTTGTTCAATGGTGCAACTCATATTCAAAAGGTCCTATATCTCACCTGCCCAAACTATTATCTTTTTCTGCTTCTCACCTATGCATTTTCTTATACATTGTCCTTAAAACTAACCAGAAGCCTCTAGTACTTCTGCCTCTCCAAACACTACTTTTGAAACTCAAACATTGCCGATCTTTCTACCAAGCAAACTAACGACTCTCAAGGGTGAAAAATGAAACAAACAGGTCAGAAAACAGGGGCCAAAACTGCTGAAATCACAAAAGAGAGATAAGGATCAAAGGAAACCACCACAAGCCTTGAATCAATATGAACCATAAGAACATCATAAAGATAAGAAAAAATGAACCAATGAACAAAAGAAACACAAAATATGGTGCTCTTAGACTAAAAAATTTATCACTATGTATCAATATGATGAGAGGATACAAGTGAAAGTTTGAGTGGTGTATTTATACACAACTCAAGTGACATGTCCCTTCGAGAAGGGAGGCGTCCCTTCACAAGGGGGTTATGGGCCCACAAAACAAGGACACACCCCAAGAGGGTGACTAGGCTGACCTAGTCAACCATACAAAAAATTAATAAAGAGGGTACTTAGCCTTAAATGACCACAAGTGAAGATTCTATCATTCCAACACCCCTCATTAATCTTAGCATGGGGACATGAAGAAGGATAATAAAGCACAAAAGGAGTGGGCATACCCGACTCAATAGAGATATAGTCATAGCTGAAAATATAAAGAAGAGTAGGTACGAGATAAACAAACTCAAATATTTAATATAAGCCACCTATTACCTCCACGATTTGCACTCCAAAGAGAATTCCTATCATCCAAATAGAAATCCTTGGGGAATTTGAGGACACCACCCACTGTCACCTTGGTGGTCATCCTCCTCACTTTAGGTTGGCTCTTCTCCAACTCAAGGGCAACTCCCTAATAAGATTGTTAAATCTGTCCTTTAAAACTTTTACAATAATTTCTAGATTTAGCAAGACAAATATAAAAATATGCAATGAATATCAATGGTGATTTCAAATAGCCAAATTCTTTGACCAATGGGCATGGAGAGAGGATGTATGAATAGATTGGAAATTGACAACAATAATAAAGAACTTAGTAAACCCACAAATCATAACATATCTGAAACACTCATTTTCAGCTCTGTAATAATGATCATAGGTACACTTATATGAATTCAATCTGCTTGCATCAAAAGGAATATACCAGATATCAAAATGAAGCTGCAGGGCAATTTTTCATTGAACAAAGCCCCCAAAATATTACACGTACATTTGACATCAGTCTGGCTAAAAAGGATGAAAATACCAATCTTCCAGCCCTTCCTTTACAAGTTATGATAAGTAACAACCCAATGCAATTTTCCAGCAAAGAAACAAATGAAAACATGAAAGAATCAGCCTTGCTTGAATGCTACAACCCTGAAAATTATTAAAAACGCTCCAAATCTGCTCAATATCACCCCCTTAACAATTACCATAATCCCCCACAGCAGGTGTCAAATCATGAGGGTTTCAGGGGCCATGACAGATAGTAGCCGCCAGCCGAAGTGGTGGATTAATGATCCACACAATTGGCAGCTAGCTCCAAAAATGGCACATGCAGGTCGTTTATGGTTTTCCTCATTCTGAATCTTGTCTGGAGGGATAGTTCAACGACCTCCTTTACAACGAATCATAATTGCATGAGTTACAGTAGAGGTGGCCTGGCACTCATGGTGAAGGAGGTGGAGAATGTCTGGGAAAATGGAAATTTAGCAAAGGTTCTGGTAAGAAAGCATACATCAGTTTGGTATTACTGCTCCTCTTACTGGGTATTCCTGGCATTTCTGGATTCTAGTTAATTGAGGTCCTGAGAAAGTAGGCTTTATCCTAAACTGTTATAAGGTTCAAGTCCTTAAGTGCCTTTGTTTCACAGCTCTGGTTCTTCTGTGGTGAGTTACTCTCCTGGTTGTTCTTAAAGATTTGGTGCCTATGAGGATTTGGTACATTTCTGACTTGTTCATGCAGTCTCCTCAACAGTGGCAAGGGCATCTTTTCATTTCTCTACCTCTCCTCTCTCTAGGAGGTCCCTTGGTTTCTGTCCCTGTCCGAGAGTACAACAGGATACATTCAGACTATAGATTTGTATTGGCAGACCAAAACTATCATGGGTTAGGTGTTTGTGGAACAGTCAGAAGCTCAATAGGAAATCTTGTTTAGTATTGACAATGTGCAGCTGCAGTTGAAGAAACTCAATGACAAAGTCTACATGCTGCCAAAGAAGGTAGCTGACTTGGAATTTTCCAACTTTGAGGATGACACAGGGGCACCTGATACTATTCAGCTGGATTTTACATCTAGTTAAATGTTTTCTCTTTCAATTTTTGCTTTCTAAATTAGGATTAGCAAGGCTGCTATCTGCAGAAATGATAAGGCTAAGTCTCATTATAAATTTTCAAACTTTATCAAACTCTTTTGTTTATATGACTGTGATATTATATGCACTGTTTACATGGCCGAAGGCAACCCTTCTATGCTACTGGTCTGGTTACCCTAGTGGCAGGTTAGTAGTCACAAAGGGAATACTCTGTATTTTTTAGTTCAATTAAATTAAATCTCTGCCTAGCATTACAGAAAAAAAAAAAAACAATTACCACAAGTGCTCTAGGATGTTCTCCAAGCAGAAATCATATGTCGCAAATAAGCAGAAGGCTTCCTTTTATAGTTTTCCATCTCCAACCACGTCTCAATAAAAGATATTTACGAAATACTAGATGCTCCAATAAAATAGTATAAAGAAAAGCCTAGAAGCTTCAGAATAGAGTGCTCCTTTAGAAATCTCCAACAAAATATTATTTAGAAACCCCTAGAGATTCCTCCTTGATACTTTTTTCTAATAATTTATTTTAAAGAACCTCCTAGAAGACTCCTTTTAAATATCTAGAACCCTTCATAAATTGTAACTCGAAATTCATAAGAGCTTTTTCTTGGTGGAGTGCTTATTTTAGTAGCTTCTTTGTCCTAATCAAGACATCCTTCTAGAAGCTTCTCTGATTTTTTGTAGATGCGCCGAAAGGACCACATAAAAATGACTTGTGCCTCCAAATATGTAGAGAGTTCCTCTGGGAATATGAACATCCTTCTAAATGTGAAAAGTGTTGAGAAATCTAGGGCATAGCAATTAGGTGATTTCTCTTCTAATGATAATTGCTTGTGAATGATTTTTACTTCTTTAGATTAGGAACTTCTCTTTACTTAGATTATTATAGTGTTATTCTTCATCAAACGACTACCAATGCATAAATAATTAAGAGACATGAGACACAGAGTGTAGGTGATCATCCAGGGCCAAAACCTCTCCCACTTGAGAGGAAAACTCAAACGAATTCTTCTTCTTATACAGGCTTCAATTGACGAATACCAAGACCAAGGCCCTTGACCTATTTGCCTCTCCAAGACCAAGTCACAAAGTTTCCTTGATGGGCTCCTTCTTCCTTGAATCACGATAATCAAACTTCTTGTCTCTTCCTCCTTCTCGGCTATCCTTCAAGATTTCGGTCCTTTGAGACAGATCTGCAACTCTTCGGCCCTGTCGACCACTGGAGTGGCACCTGAGGATTATATGAAGACTCCATGCCCAAGGATGTACCAAACAACACTTGTACCATCAGATATCATCAGATCACCAGAGTTTTTGAACTCTACTTCTACTTCTCATCATTTTCTCTTGTACCCAGATTCCACGCCGTACGGGGAATTGTAATAAGTGATGCTAGTAATGATAAGTTTAGAGTCAATATTGAGTCTGTAACAGGCCTAGGTAGCCTAGGACCTTGCCAACAAGTGAGTATTACTCTGGGAGGATTTTTTTGTGAAATTTTCAGGAGGAAAATATTTCTGCAATACCTGGTTTATTTCTCCTACTTATGAGATAAGTTATTTACAGATGCTTCAGCAAATTCTGAAATAAACACATTTGCAGATCTTCACTATCATTAAGAGTATAAGAACAGAAAGATAATTTACACAAGTAGCACAATAGAAACAACCACATGAACACAGTTATTTTTGGACAATTGTCCCCGGAAAAACCCAATGTGGGAAAATCAGTACAGCAGATGAGGGTTTTATAATTATCTTCAGAAATGGAAAGTACATTTACAAGAGTCTGATGAGCATAGAAAAATTTGCAAACACCTGGCTGATTTTTCTGGACCTTCCAGACAAATTTCAGACCCTCGAGGTGACCTCCTTAACCCTCTGCATCATCCAGTGTGATAGCTCTGCGCAATCTCTCCCAGGACTGCGTGATTATGCGTGGAGGGGGTCTTGTTGCTGATCAGCTCACCCTTCCCTTCATCCTCCTGACTTCTGCGTCCCGATAACTGACTCCTCCCTCCTCCTCCTACTTCTGCAACCCTGCCTCTACAATCTCATCCACTGAAATCGAATTCTCTTGTTTCAGAATTGATTTCCTTCGGGTACTAAGAGTGTCCCCGGCTTGATTTCCAAATGGCCTTCAACTCTCTTCTTATAGTCTTCCCGCTGATGAATCAACGGCCAAGATTATATCTTTAATCAATGGCTCAAATTAAAAGATGACTTGATCTTCGTTTTCTAGAAGATTCACACTCTGCTCTATTAATACCCTTTAATTATTTAATTTCCCTTAGTTTAAATTTAGTGTCTTCATTAAAATAATTAATTATTTTAATAAAGTCATATCCGAGTGGAATTTCCACAAACGATTTATGGGTTCTCTGGATAATTGATATCCAAACCTCTCTACCAAAAATGAGACTTAGAACACTTTCCGATGCTATAGAAATCAACACTCCCTCTTAGTGAGGAAAGTGTTTAAGCAAGATACCACTGTATTACTCTGACTCTACATCATCTGTTGCGCTGATGATGTCCTGGTTGCTGCCCCTCATCTCTGCATTGCTGCTTCCTGTACTGCTGCCCTGCCACTACAACATCCATACTACAGCTCCCTCTTCTTCTGAAGAACGCCCTTTCCTCTAATGGAAGGGGTTCTCAAAGTTGGAAATACTGAGAGGGGGGTGAATCAGTATTTCTTTTCAATTGTTAATTTTACCAATTAGATCACTTATATTTAGAACACAAAATGAACAATGATGGAATAGATACTTTCATTAATTTCTTCTTTACAATAATTAAAGTACAATAATGATATAGGGCTCCAACCCTAGATGAAGACTCCAATCTTCCAGGCTCCAACCTGTATTGTGCCAAGCACCAACTTGGTCTTTCCAAGGCTCCAACCTTGTCAATTCTGAAGCACCAACCTCAAGGGCTCCAACCCTATATCTGGTACAGCCTCCAACCTGATCTCTTGAGGAGTCCTATCCTCTAGGGCTCCAACCCTATCTTCCAAGGCACCAACCTTGTCAATTCTGAGGCACCAACTTCAAGGGCTCCAACCTGGTCTCTTGAGGACTCCTATCCACTAGGGATCCAACCCTATCTTCCAAGGCACCAACCTTGTCTCTATGAGGCTCCAACCTCTTGGGCCCCAACCCTCAGCTTCACTTCGTCATAATATGTTTGGTTATTTTTCACGGCTCCCAATGTCTTCTTCAACGAGCTTTGACAATCTTCATCTAACCCCTCACTTAGTCTCCACGTCACTTCATCAATGACAACCTTGATCGCTTCAAAAGGTGTCACCACTGCTCTTCATATTACCCAACCTATTTCTCCAAGGTCACCTCATGATTGCTTCAATAAATTATCCAAGAAATGAAGGCTTCTCCAAGGTGTGCTCTAAATCTTCAAGTATGCTCAGCAAAGTCTTCACAAGTCTTTTCAAATCAAGTCTTCACAATATCTACACACTAGACTTCAAGGGATCTTCAACAATACTAGAGATGCTCCAAACTTCTTAAGTCATCAATTCTCCTTCAACAAGGCTTAACAAAGCCTTCAAAAAGAGTCTACAATAATTTCAATCACTGCTCAAAACCACTGTAGTAATTATGTCCTCCAAACAAATCAATCGAGTTACCACAGGAAGAGCATCTACACGCTGAGCTGTAATGTTTCCCTAGCTAGAAATCTGGGCTACTACAATGGTAACAGTCCCTCGCAAGCTACAGGGCAGAGCTCCTATAGGTAACTTCACAAATGATAGTCCAAGATCCAAGAATTTTGTGTTTAGTTTACCACAGCTAGTTGTAAAGGCTTCAAAGCCTTTATATAGGACTGAACCTTGTAATTCTGAGGGTTGTTTCAATAGATGCCTATTCGATCTTCAAAGCTACAACTTGAACTATTTGTTCACTGCACAAATTTCTGTATAAAGTGATATAGTAGGTATGTTCCAATTCAAATTTGTTTCTGTATTGTACCTGCACAATTTTACCAAACATCGATTATTGGACTTGAGGACAAATCAATATAATTATTATAGATCCGAATCAACACTGAATCACAGGTCCATGTGGCTTCATCACAAATTTGAATTTCTTTGAAGCTTCTGCAATTATGTCACGGATTATGCCACTGGAAATCTATGCACATTTCCACAAATCCAATCCTTCAAATATATTCACAGATGTTAAGAACAGGTCTGAAACTGTTACAGCGAATCTGAGAATTATACAGTTGCCTGGAGGTACCAATCTCTGTTTTATAACCAACAACTATCCAACCGTATGCTTTACTCCTCAAGTTCTATGCTTCTTTTCTTCAAATTTACGAATTCTGAACTGTAATTACTCCTCACTGTGTTTTTTGACCGAAATCATGATGAAAAAATGAAGACATCCATATTTATAGTGGATTTTCAACTGTAAACGAAGTGTCACGTCTTTTGGAGGGAGGCCGACATGAATCTGTGAGTGTAGGTGGGCTGGCTAAAAAAATATATTTTTCTAAATTAAAAATTCAATATTTCACAAACTACTAGGAGTTTTGGGACAAATAAGGGCTCATTGGAAAGCTAAAATTATGCTCTAAAGGATGGTGAATGTCTCACAAATAAATTTTGCCTCTAAGATGGTGAAACATATTTTTCTTTGTGACTGTCCTTAAATTTTATGCATAAAAAGTTTGGGACAGCATGAGGAATGTTTGGGACAGCATGTCTTCACCATTCTTTGGTTTCTTCATTGTTATCAATGTCATCATAGGATCATAGAGTCATTATGTAGGAGTGCAGCATTCATGTAGCATCATGTATCAACAATGTCATAATATACTAGTGCAGTGATATGTCATAGTGCAGCCTTCATTAATTTGTCAAAAGCTCCAAAGCAATCTTTCAATTATGTGAAATTGTGGTCATTCTTCAAGAGTATGAGATCATCACGTGTATGACTTCATCAATTATAGTTCTCCACTTCAAAGGCTTGTATATTGGCAACTATGGTCTAGATCACCAATCAAGGCATATGATTGACACTCGGAAACATTATAGTTAGTTCAAGGACTTGTTCGAGCAAGACTTCTTCATTAGTTGCTTGACATCTTCATTGATGGCATCATTATCAACCAAGAGTTATGACATCATCATCTGGAACCAAGCACCTCAAGAATATTGACATCAATGACAACCTTGATTAACACTCAACCAACCCCATCTTCTCTCTGAAGTAAGTGAATTTGATCTTACTTAGAGCCTTTGTGAGGATATCTCCCACCTGTTCTCCTGTAGGAGTGTACCGCAACTGTATTGCTCTCCTCTGGACATAGTCCCTGATGAAGTGTCACCGAATGTCAATGTGTTTCGATAGGTCATGAAACACAAGATTTTCGAAGGCTTAATGCAATACGCTTTTGGCACATAATCACGATCAATTCTCCAAACTTCTAGAGTAGGTTGAGAGCAATTTGTATGGTGTTGGCAATATGATACAGAGTGTTGTCCTTGATGGCAACCCACTTGATGAATATGATGGAAACCTACTTAATGAAGTTGTTCTTGATGCTTGATGAGTTTATTAATGATGTAAATCTAATGTTCTACAAGTAGCTCAGAAGTACCAGAGAAATAAATATCAGTAAGGGCTCGAATATTGTTGAACAAGGTTTGTCACAAAGCATACACGGGTTTGTTTAGGGGAAGTCGCGTATGCACGCGGAAAAGATCGTTCCAAGTCGCGTATGCCCATTTGCGCTCTAATTTTGTAAAACCAGTGGAATTACCATGGTATTGACCCATTGTATTGAGCACTGGATTGTCTATTTGATCTCGTCCAGGAATACCATCGGAAGTGACGTGGTTTTGGCTCATGGTATTGACAAAGGCTAAATCTATATAAGGAGAAGAAAATCATTGTGCAAAGGGGGTGTGCAAGATGTCTAGGTTTTAATGAATACTTCACTCTGAAGTATATTTGCATGGTTGAAATCTGTTCTTAATTGATAGATCTGAATCTATGATGCACCTATGAACATGATGAAGATTCAAGATCTCTAGATCTCTAAATGAGAATCTCAAGGATGATCTGAAAAGAAGTAAAGATGACCTGGCACAAATCTGTTAAAGAAATTGAAGAAATCTGGGTAAGTTCATAGATCTGATCTGTTCTGCAAAGCGTATCTTTTATAAATATATACGCAGGTTCATTTCACGAAAAGCGCGTGTATACGCGGATCCTATTCAAGAAAAGCGCTTATGGGCAGTTAGGGTTTCTTTAAAAAGATGCACAGATGTATACGCGGGTTCGCCTCATTGAAAGCGCGTGTATACGCGGCTCTGGTTAAATAAAAGTGCGTATGGTATCTGAATTAATGGTTGCTCAAGTTTGAATGTGTTTCTGCATATCAATTTTGAAGTCTGGGTTATCTCTGATATTCTGGTTACAGTGGTCTCACTGTTCTGTAGGAAGCATTGGGCAAGTATGATTGTTGATAACTGAAGGGTTGTGTTGAAGCTTTTGATCCAGTTTGAAAATTGATGAAACGTGGTCTGCAGTGGTGTTGAGGGTCGAAGCCTTCAGTCAGGGGGTCGTAGCTCCCTTCCAGGTAAGGATGGTAAATGAGAGCAGGGGGTTGTAGCTCCCTTCCAGGAGAGGCTGGTAAACGAGTGCAAGGGGGTCGTAGCTCCCTTCCAGGAGAGGCTGGTAAAAGAGAGAAGTTTGTAGCCTTCTGCAGGTGGGTGCCTGCGTACTAGTATGAGTCTGCACCAGTACATGTTTGTAAGAAGTTTTCTTAATAATAAAGATTGAAGACTGAGACGACGACAGCGGTGGTTTTCTCCCGAATTGGGTTTCCACCTAAAATCCTGGTGTTCATGTGTGTTGCTTATGTGTGATGATTATTCTGTTCTTTCTACACCTGCTTACTATTTTCTAAACATCTGATGATTGAATAATGAAATGATCTAAGTCAAGAAATAAATGCATAATTAGATCACTGGATATACGCAGTATCAAGGTAAAAGTGTACGTATATCTTATTGGATAAACGGAAAGTAGCGTATGGGTTTTTAAGAAAGGAAAAGAAAGTTTGTTAATGCATATCACGATTCCCCCTCTCGGTGTTATTCCCAACAATTGGTATCGAGGCTAGGAATGTGAAAAGCAGCGTAGAAGGAAGATCAAGCAAGATGAGCAATCAAGATGGAACAACATCTATCAAGCCTCCGTTCTTTAATGGAAGAAATTTAATCTTTTGGAAAACAAGGATGAGGTCCTATCTTCAGTCTATAGGAACAGATGTATGGGCCATTGTTGTACAAGGATATCAATATCCAGCTACAATACCAACAGATCCGAATGAAAAGAAGAATTATGAATCAAATGCAAAGGCGGTCAATGCTATAACCGGAAGTTTGACTGAATCTGAATTTGTCAAAGTTATGCAGCTAAATACAGCAAAGGAAATGTGGGACAAAATCATTCTAAGTTATGAAGGTGATGCAAAGGTAAAAAGTGCAAAACTCCAAACTCTCAAAATTGAATATGAAAATTTGAAGATGCATAGTGATGAGAGTATTGCCAGTTTATTTTTACTTGTTGATGATGTTGTAAATCGTATGAAAAATCTGGGAGAAACAATAACTGAATCTACTCTGGTTGAGAAAATTTTAAGATCACTAACAGCAAAATTTGAGTCAAAAGTTTCTGCTCTTGAAGAAAAATAGGATCTTCAAAATCTTACTATGGTACAACTTCATGGCATACTAACCGCATATGAAATGAGAAGAGGAGGACCATCTGAAGTCAAAGAGGTTGTCTTCAGAGCTTCTACAAAAGGGAAAGAAGTACAAGAAGCAGAAGGATCAGGATATATCTCAGAAGAAGATGAGGCAAATTTTGTAAAGAAACTCCAACTTGGCACAGGACAATTCAGAGGTAAGCTTCCTTTCAAATGTTTTGAGTGTGGAAGAATTGGTCATTATGTTGCTAAGTGTCCTCATAAAGAAACACCTGCAAAAGGGAAGGAAGTAGCAAGAAGGAATAAGAATCGGTTTAACACTAGAAAAAGTTACTATATTCATGAAGATAGTGATGGGCAATCTGATAGTGAAGAAGAATGTGAAGAAGATCTTAGACTTCTCATGGCATTTGAAACTAGAGAAGAAAAGGATATTTTTGTGGATGCTCTAGAGGACAATGACTTTCTTGAAGAAAACAATCAACTCAAAATACGCTTAAAAGAAAGTAAAATACTCTTAGAAGAAAGGAAAATAACCATAGAGACTCTTGAAAAGCAGGTTGAAGAAGCAAAAGAACACATTGAGAAATTAGAATGTGAAGTGGTAAGTCTAAGAAAAGATTTTGAGAAAGTAAAGACTCTGAATCTTAGATTTGCTAAATGATTTGAAACCTTAGATGAGATTATCAAGGTACAACATTCTCCACTTATAAAAACAGGTCTTGGATATACTGGAGAATCCTCTCAAGCTTCAGCACCAAATTATCTAAAAGCAATTACAACCGGTTTACAAAACTCTGCCACTCAGCAAGGGAATAAAGATTCTTTGCAGGTAAAGCATGATCATATCAACTCAAAGAACATTAACAGGAATATCTCTCAAAGAAACACCAATCAACAGGTAAATCCAAGTAGAAGATTTCATGATCACAGAAATTTCTTCTTCAATGGACAATGTTTCTCATGTCACAATTTTGGTCATAAAGCTGTTCAATGTGTTGCATATAAAACCATCATGACTAGAGAAGCAAGAAAGAAAAGGATTGAATTTGAGAAGAATACCTATAACAACTTTTCTCCTCTTCTAAATGAAGTTGAATGTGCTTATTGCAATAACTTTGTGCATGAAGAATCTGAATGCAGGAGCAAAGTTCAGCCAAAAGAGCATTTTCCTTCAAGATCCAAAGTATGGAAAAAGAAGGAATTACAGGTTGAAAATTGTAGCATAGCATTATTCACATAAAGTGAAAAAAATCAATGGTACATTGATAGTGGATCTCAAGACTTGTAATGGGTGACAACAAACTTTTGCCTGGTACTCTAGAAAGGAAAAAGAAAGTTACGTTGAAATGATAATCTCTTTGTAATTAATAAAAGATCTGTGTTTCTAAAGAAAGATGAGGCTAAACTGATGTCTCATGTATGTGGATACTTGCTTGGGCTGCTGCTACAGTGTGGAATCTCAAATGTGATCAGGCAGAAGTTGTCTTTAATAAAGAATATGCTAGTTGTGATCTTGATACAGGAAAAACAGACTATAGGGATGGGGTTCCAACAGCACTGTATGTATTCTGAAGGCCTGAGAACTATAATGCTATTTCTTGATCAATCTTCAGTATTTATAAGCATAGAAGGTTGGGGCATCTAAGCTTCTCTCAAATCAGCAAATCAAGCAGACTGAATGCTGTTCGTGGTCTTCCCAATATTTCTCTACCTGAAAGTATCATATCCAAATCTTGCCAATTCGGCAAGCAGACCAGAGTGCAATTTAATGCCAAGGAAGGATCATCAAGTAGACCTCTTGAACTCATTCATACTGACATATGTGGACCTATGAGGAAAAATTCACCCCGTGGTGAACAATACTATATCTTATTTATTGATGACTTCTCTAGAATGTGTTGGATTGGGTTACTGAAGCACAAAGATGAAGCATTTGAGAAATTTCAGATCTTCAAGGCTCTGGTTGAAAATGAAGTAGATCTAAAACTCAAATGTCTTAGATCTGATCGAGGAGGAGAATATACTTCAAATGAATTCCTTGAATTTTGTGAACAACATGGCATAAAAAGATAATTTTCTGTAGCTGGAACTCCACAACAAAATGGCGTAGCAGAAAGAATGAATAGAACAATTCAACAAATGGCTAGAGCTATGCTTGATGATTCTGGAACACCTGATATTTTTTGGGGAGAAGCAGCTCACACAGTAGCAAATATTCTTAACAAGGCACATGTTCGGTAAATAGTGACAAAACTCCATATGAACTCTGGTATGGTAATTCTCCCTCTGTGAAACATTTTAGAGTTTTTGGAAGTAAATGCTTTATCAAAAATAATGATGAAAAGCTTGGCAAGTTTGAACCTAGATCAAATGAAGGAATACTTCTTGGTTACTCATCTACAAGCAGGGCATACAAATGTTACAATAAAAGGCTTCGAAAGATTGTTGAATGTATTGATGTTGTTATTGATGAGTCTCATGCAGTCCCTAAAGAAGAAAGACAAACAACAGAAGAAGATGATGGTGACTTTTGTCCTTCTACATCAAATATAAATGATATAGAAAGTGGATCCAATGAAGAACCTGAAGATGATTTATATGGAAAGGCTCCATCCAGATATGTTCAAAAGAATCATCTTGAATCTCAAATTTTGGGAGACAAGGAATCAGGTGTACAAACAAGGAGGACTCCTGTGGGATCTCCTAGTTATCTGGCATTTCTATCCACGATTGAACCACACAATGTCAATCAAGCTAGCAAAGATGAATGTTGGATTCAGGCCATGAATGAAGAACTTGATCAAATTGAAAAGAACCACACTTGGGAATTGGTACCAAGACCACATGATAAAAATGTCATTCGAACCAAATGGATATTCAAGAATAAGCTAAATGAGAATGGGGACGTTATAAGAAACAAAGCTAGACTGGTTTGCAAAGGGTATACTCAACAAGAAGGTATAGACTTTGAAGAAACTTTTTCTCCTGTAGCTAGACTTGAAGCCATAAGAATGTTTCTTGCTTTTTCAAGTTGTCAACAAATCAAAGTTTATCAAATGGATGTTAAATCTGCTTTTCTTAATGGTGATCTAGAAGAAGAAATATATATAGAACAACCGGAAGGATTCATTTTGGGAAATGATGAAAATCTTGTTTGTAGACTTAAAAAGGCTCTATATGGTCTCAAACAAGCTCCAAGGGCATGGTATTATCGTCTTGACAAATATCTTCAACAACAAGGATTTTCAAAAGGGTCTGCAGATAGCAACTTATACACAAAAGTTGAAAATGATAAACTATTGATTGTAGTTGTATATGTTGATGATATCATTTTTGGGAGTAATGAAGAATCTATGAGTCAAAAATTTGCTTCTGTCATGCAGCAAGAATTTGAAATGTCTTTACTTGGGGAACTAACATTCTTTCTTAGCTTGCAAGTGCATCAATCTGCAGATGGTATATTTCTATCACAAGCAAAATATCTTAAGCAAATTCTGAAGAAGTATGGCATGGAAGAATGCAAACCTGTAAGTACACCAATGATAACCGGATGCAATCTCAGCTCTCATGATGATTCTCCCACGGTAAATCAACCAGAATACAGATCAATGATAGGAAGTCTACTTTATCTCACTGGGACTAGACCGGACATTATGCATGCAGTTGGGATTGTTGGACGATTCCAAGCTAATCCAAAAGAGTCTCACCTTCAGGCTATCAAAAGAATATTCAAATATCTACAAGGAACTCAAGACTTTGGATTATGGTATCCAAAAATTGCTGATCTCACTCTTCATGCATACACTGATGCAGATTGGGCTGGAAATGTTGATGATCGGAAAAGCACTAGTGGTGGTGCATTTTATATGGGGCCCCGGTTGGTATCTTGGTTCAGCAAGAAGAAAAATTCTATTGCCTTATCTACAGCAGAAGCAGAATATGTGGCTGTCGCGTCTTGTTGCACTCAACTCCTTTGGATGATGCAAACCTTACAAGATTTTCAAATCAAATGTACACCTCCTATTTCCATTATGTGTGATAATACAAGTGCCATCAGTATCTCAAAAAATCCTGTTATGCATTCAAAGACCAAACACATTCCCATCAAGTATCACTTCTTACGTGAAGAAGTGCTTGAACAAAAGGTGAAGTTGGAGTATGTTCCCTCCAAAGAACAAGTTGTTGATATATTTACCAAACCTCTACCCAGGTAAGCATTCGAATATCTCAGACAGAAGCTGGATGTTGTCTCTGCCTCTCAGAAGATCAAATCTGATTAAATTCAGAAGATTAAATTGGATAAGCGTGTTTCCTGAAAGATAGTCGCGTATATACGCGAGTTTATACACAGAAATCTGCGTATGGTTGGTTGCTGAAAATTTTTGTTTAGGGTCAACATTTTTCAGCATAGCTGCAGTGCTGTTTGGTATATCTGGTGATGCTTCAGCTCTCATAGTTTTGTTTCACTCTCTGATATTTAATGAAGATGCCTTGATGATCTGTTGTTGAAAGTGTTCAGGATGCACAAACAAAGGGGGAGCATTAGCCTTGCTGAGTATTATGCATTGTTGGCATTATGATTATGAAATATGATCTCTTTCTTGAAGTCCTTTTGGTTTTGGTTATAAAAAGTCATATTTGTAATTTGATGTAAAGGTCATGTTGAGACCTATGATGTAAAATTGTAATATTCAGTCATGTAAGGACTTGGTCTATTTTGTAAATCCACTTGGTTGGATACTTGAGTCACATATGTAAATCCACTTGGTTGAATCTTTGATGTAAGTATGAGTCCTTGGTGATAGGAAGGTCATAGAGTCATGTACTTCATTGAAAATATGTTTGAACATTCAGCATGAACTCAGGGGGAGCATGGTAACTTCAGTGTCCATCAGTTCTACAACGCTCATCTTTCTACATGAGGGGAAAAATATTGTGTTGGTTTTGCTTCACCCTTTTCCCTTGATGTCAAAGGGGGAGAGTGACATGGTGTTTGTATAAGGGGAGAATATAATTATGCTTAATGTATCTATCTGTTGTGATCAAACACCATCGTGGTTGCCATCAAGTCCAAAGGGGGAGATTGTTGGCAATATGATACAGAGTGTTGTCCTTGATGGAAACCCACTTGATAAAGATGATGGCAACCTACTTAATGAAGTTGTTCTTGATGCTTGATGAGTTTATTAATGATGTAAATCTAATGTTCTACAAGTAGCTCAGAAGTACCAGAGAAAGAAACATCAGTAAGGGCCCGAATATTGTTGAACAAGGTGTGTCACAAAGCATACGCGGGTTTGTTTAGGGGAAGTCGTGTATGCACACGGAAAAGATCGTTCCAAGTCGCGTATGCCCATTTGCGCTCTAAATTTGTAAAACCAGGGGAATTACCATGGTATTGACCCATTGTATTGAGCGCTGGATTGTCTATTTGATCCCGTCCAGGAATACCATTGGTAGTGATGTGGTTTTGGCTCATGGTATTGAAAAAGGCTAAATCTATATAAGGAGAAGAAAATCATTGTGCAAAGGGGTGTGCAAGATGTCTGGGTTTTGATGAATACTTCACTCTGAAGTATATCTGCATGGTTGAAATATGTTCTTAATTGATAGATCTGAATCTATGATGCACCTATGAACATGATGAAGATTCAAGATCTCTAGATCTCTAAATGAGAATCTCAAGGATGATTTGAAAAGAAGTAAAGAAGACCTGGCACAAATCTGTTAAAGAAATTGAAGAAATATGGGTAAGTTCATAGATCTGATCTGTTCTGCAAAACGTATCTTTTATAAATATATACGCAGGTTCATTTCACGAAAAGCGCGTGTATACGCGGATCCTATTCAAGAAAAGCGTATGAAGGGTTAGGGCCAAGACAGCAGATGGCGCGGTCACCTCATTGCGCGTGTATACACGGTCCGTTAAATAAAAGCGCATATGGTATCCGAACCAATGGTTGCTCAAGTTTGAATGTGTTTCTCGCACATCAATTCCGAAGTCCGGGTTATCTCTCGATATTCTCGTTACGTGGTCTCATTGTTCGTATGAAGTACTGGCAAGTATGATTGTTGATAAGTGAAGGGTTGTGTTGAAGCTTTTGATCCGCCTTGAAAATTAATGAAACGTGGTCTGCAGTGGTTCTGAGGGTTGAAGCCATCAGTCAGGGGGGTCATAGCTCCCTTCCAGGTAAGGGTGGTAAACAAGAGCAGGGGGTTGTAGCTCCCTTCCAGGAGAGGCTAGTAAACGAGTGCAGGGGGTCGTAGCTCCCTTCTAAGAGAGGCTAGTAAACGAGAGAAGCTTGTAGCCTTCTGCAGGTGGGTGCCTGTGTACTAGTATGAGTCTGCACCAGTACACGGTTGTAAGAAGTTTTCTTAATAATAAAGATTGAAGACTGAGACGATGGCAGCGGTGGTTTTCTCCCGAATTGGGTTTCCACCTAAAATCCTAGTGTTCATGTGTGTTGCTTATGTGTGATAATTATTATTTTTTTTCTGCACCTGTTTACTGTTTTCTAAACATCTAATGATTGAATAATGCAATGATCTAATTCAAGAAATAAATGCATAATTATATCACTGGATATACGTGATTTCTATAAAGGATATCCCCGTATATACACTAGTTGGCTTTGGGAAAGTAGCGTATGGGTTTTTAGAAAGGAAAAAGAAAAGTTTTATTGTACGCATATCTTTTGATTCACCCCCCCTCTCGGTATTATTCCCAATCAAGGCACATGATTGACACTCGGCAACATTATAGTTAGTTCAAGGACTTGTTCAGGCAAGACTTCTTCATTAGTGGCTTGACATCTTCATTGATGGCATCGTTATCAACCACGAGTTATGACATCATCATCTAGAATCAGACATCTCAAGAATATTGACATCAATGACAACCGCAGTTAACACTCGACCATCCCCATCTTCTCTCAGAAGTAAGTGAACTTGATCTTACTTAGAGCCTTTGTGAGGATATCTGCCACTTGTTCACCTGTAGGAGTGTATCGTAACTGTACTACCCCCTTCTGGACATAGTCCCTGATAAAGTGACACCGAATGTCAATGTGTTTCGACCGGTCATGAAACACAGGATTTTCAGAGAGCTTGATGCAACTCTGATTATCACACATAATCCCGGTCAGTTCTATCCGCTTCTTGAGTAAGTTCAAGAGAAATTTGTATGGCCTCGCACGAGCGTACTTCTTGCCATGTACTACTTGCCTCGGTGGAGGCTCGGTGCTACGGACTTTGTTTCCACATTTGCACCGGGAAGTCATTCTGATCCGAGGCCAAACGGTACCCGACCTTTCACGATCACCGTACTTCCGGCCAGGTGCCGCATCACCGACGAACCCACTCAACTGGATCTCATTACCCTTGGTGTACTTCAGCCCATACTCGACTATCCCTCTCAAGTATCTGAGAACATGTTTGGCTGCTACCCAGTGTGCCCTCCTTGGTTCCACCATGAACTGACTGAGGGTATTCACTGCATAACAGATGTCTGGTCTCGTATTGACCAGATACATCAATGATCCGATGAACTATCTGTACAATGTGGGATCAGCCTCATCATCCTCTGATGTGTCTATCTTCTTCCAGTTAGTAATCACTGGTGTGGCCATGGGTCTACAGTCTTCCATCTGAAATCACTTCAGGAATTTTGTCGTGTATCTTCCTTGTCCTAGGAAGATTTCCCCTTTCTACTGCCAGACTTCTAATCCAAGAAAATAGTGCATCTGCCCCAGGTCCTTCATGTCGAATTATGTTGCCAAATTCTCCTTGCAGTCCTTGATGAGCTTGGATGATCCGGTCAAAAACAGGTCATCCACATAAAGAACAAGAATAAGCAGCTCATCTCCTACTCTCAAGTAGTATAGTTTGGGATCTGCGTCACTCTTGATGAACCCCATCTTCTGCAACTAGCTATCAATTTGTTCATACCATGCCCTGGGGGTTTGTTTTAAGCCATACAAGGCTTTCTTAAGTCTGCAAACATGAGTCTTCTACTCATGTGTCTCGAAGCCCTCTAGTTGCTCTATGTACACTTCCTCCTCGATCACCCAATTCAAGAACGTTGTCTTGACATCCATCTGGTGAATCTCCCATCCCATCTGCACAGCCAGAGAGATGACGGATCTGATAGAAGTGTATCACGCTACTAGAACGAAGGTTTCTTCATAGTCAATGCCTTCCTTCTGTGCATACCCCTTTGCTACAAACCTTGCCTTGAACTTCTCTATGCTGTTATCTGCAGCATATTTGATCTTGTAGATCCATCTGGATCCTACAACTAATTTGTCCTGTGGTCGAGGGACTACTTCCCATACACCATTTGTCATGATGGAGCTATACTCCTCCACCATGGCATCCACCCATACTTGATGCTGAGCTGCTTCCCGAAAGATAGATGGTTCACCAACCTGAGCTACCAGTGCCTAATATTTGTCGGGTTGCTTCCTTATCCTCTTTCCTTCTCTAGGGGCTCCAACAAATTCTTCTGCATCCTTAAGAATTTGTTGCAGTTCTCTACTCGGTCTCCCATCAGTTGTGGGCGGTCTCCCCTGTTCTTCCTCCTATCCTTCTTCGGAGGAGCTCTCCTCAGAATTATTGTGCCTTGGAGAGGCACTTGACCTCTCCTTTGTAGGTCGTTGAGGTTGTACCAGTGGATCATCCTCAATCTGCGTATCTGTGGCCATTTCTCGAGATTTCCTGAAGGCTCTCTCCTCCAGAAATTTCACATCCCTTCTTACCACGACTTTCCTGCTCTCTGGAATATAGATGCGATATGCCTTTGCATTCTCATTATAGCCCATCAGAAAACCCTTTTCTGCAGTTTGATCCAACTTCTTTCTCTTTTCATCTGGAACATGGCAGTACACCATGCTGCCGAATAACCTGATGTGGCTCACTTCTGGCTTGCTGCCTGTGAACACACTCTCGGGAGTCACCTTCCCCAAAGCTCTATTGGGAACTTTGTTTTGAATATATATTGTTGTATTGCAAGCCTCTGCTCATAAGAATTTGGGCATATCTTGGTCGTACAACAATTCCCTTGCAGCTTCTATTATGGTTCGATTCTTCCGTTCTACAACTCCATTTTTCTCTGGATTGTATGGAGTTGTCCATTCTCTCTTGATGCCTTCCTTTGCACAGAAATTTGTGAAGTCTTTATCGATATATTCTCCACCATTATCTTACCGCAACTTCTTGATCTTCTTTCCTGTAGAGTTCTCCACAAATGCTTTGAAATCTTTAAACCGATCAAAGACATCATCTTTGATTTTCAAAAAATAGATCCAAGTTTTTCTGGAATGATCATCAATGAAGGTGGCGAAGTACTTTGCCCCACTGAGAGCAGTTGTGGACATTGGACCGCAAATGTCACAGTGTATTAACTCTAATACACCTTTGGCTCTATTGTTGCTTCTTGGAAATGTTGCCTTACCGTACTTCCCTAGTATGCATCCCCTACAAACTTCGTCTTACTTCGTGCTGAGTTCAGGAGCCCCTATGACAGTATTTTTGAGAATCCCCAAGGCTCCATAATGTAGATGCCCCATCCTTTTGTGTCATAATTCATTCAAATCTCTGTCATCTGTACTGCCAATCAGGGCCATCGGAGATTCAAGCTGGAGCTTATACAGCTTGTGACTCCTTACTCCGATTTGTGTCTTTTTGCTCCAGTTAGGGTGTTTGACATACACCTTATCTCGAATAAAGTATACGTCATAGCCCTTGTTCTGAAGTTGAGACACTGAGAGTAAATTCATCCCAACCCTAGTACATGCAGAACATTCGTGGCTCGAATCTTGTTGCCATCCTCAATCTGAAATGTTACGGTACCTCTCCCAATGGGGGTACATTTTGCCTTGTTTCCCATAGTTATCTGGAAATTCATCTATTCTTCTTGGTAGCTCAAAAAACATTCTCGAACCCCCGTCAAATGAGCAGATGCTCCACTGTCAATATACCAAACACTTGGAGGAGTTGTGCTCGACACATAAGCAAGATCCTCCTCTAGTCTGGATGCCAGCACTTTCATGTCGTGTTCTCTCTGCATTTCTACGTGCTCTAGAGGACTACATGAGTCCCTTTGACTGCGTGAACCCTTCCGAATGATGGAACTTTGGTCCATGGCAGATCCTCCCTTTTTGTTTTTAGCCCTTTCCTCTGATACCATGTGAAATTTTCAGGAGGAAATATTTCTGCAATACTTGGTTTATTTCTCCTACTTATGAGATAAGTTATTTACAGATGCTTTAGTAAATTCTAAAATAAACACATTTGCAGATCTTCACTATCATTAAGAGCATAAGAACAGAAAGATAATTTACACAAGTAGCACAATAGAAACAACCACATGAACACAGTTATTTTTGGACAATTGTCCCCAGAAAAATCCAATGTGGGAAAACCGGTGCAGTAGATGAGGGTTTTATATTTATCTTCAGAAATGGAAAGTACATTTACAAGAGTTCGATGGGCAAAGAAAAATTTGCAAACACATGGCTGAATTTTCTAGACCTTCCAGACAAACTCCAGACCCTCGAGGTGACCTCCTTCACCCTCTACGTCATCCAGCGAGAGAGCTTTGCACAATCTCTCCCTAGACTGCGTGATTCTACATGGGAGGGGGTCTTGCTGCTGATCAGCTCACCCTTCCCTTCATCCTCCTGACTTCTGCTTCCCGATAACTGACTCCTCTCTCCTCCTGCTTCTGCAACCTTGCCTCTACAATCTCACCCACTGAAATCGAATTCTCTTGCTTCAGAATCGATTTCCTTTGGACACTGAGAGTGTCCCCGGCTTGATTTCCAAATGGCCATCAAGTCTCTTCTTATAGTCTTCTCGCTGATGAATCAACGGCCAAGATTATATCTTTAATCAATAGCTGAGATTAAAAGATGACTTGATCTTTTTTTTCAAGAAGATTCACACTCTGCTCTATTAGTACCCTTTAATTATTTAATTTCCCTAAGTTTAAACTTAGGGTCTTCATTAAAATAATTAATTATTTTAATAAAGTCATATCTGCATGGAATTTCCACAAACGATTTCTGGGTTCTCTGGATAACTGATGTCCAAGCCTCTCTACCAAAAATGAGACTTAGAACACTTTCCGATGCTATAGACATCAACATTTTTCACTTGGTTAATTATCATCTCCCTACCAAGAGTTAATAATTAATTGAGTTTTTTCTTCCAAATATACCCCAAAGCCGGAATACGGCTTGATGGCGAGGCATTGGGTGAGTCCTAGTGCCTAGAATCAATAAATATTACCATATTAGATCACAAAAAAAAATCGTGGAATTTGGTTTAAAATTTTAGATTTCCCGCAGGTCAAAATATTGCAATAAAAATTGTAATTAAATTGTAATAACTTATAAGTGTTGTCTAGAGAAGTTGTATGGGGTATGAGTAATCAAAATTACACCTCTCACTCTCAACTTTCTACTATTACACATTTTGAGGGGTTAATAATGTTTTTTGGACCCTCAAAAACCCACATTTCTTAAGTTTAGTGGAAATTGTGGCAATTAATTAAGCTAGAATTAGCTAAAATAGAGAGAAAAAAATTATTCCATGTGACAGAATGACATGGAAATGACTTGGAAATGATCCTAAGTCAAAGAGTTGAGTCAAAGGACATGTGGAGGATGACTGAGCACACTACATCATTAATACGTCAGTATTTCATAAAATCGAATTTCCCAGAGATAAAGCAACAATTGCACGTGGAAAATCAAATTTATTCAAAGAGCTCATGCACTAAAGGAATATTTTGTGGAATATTTGGACTGAATATCATGTGGGGGCCTCTTCTCATAGTTCTCTTGAGTGCTTCAACACATAGCACTTCACTTGGAAGATTTACGATTTTCCTTTGGCCAGACTACGAGTTTCACTGGAGGAATCACGCAATTCCTAGGGGCCTACACAGAGCTACCTTGGGATCATCTACAGATGACGCATCACTTAGTTCGAGTTTGCATGGGTTAACTGGAGGTAGCACGGTACTTTGATTCACTCATGGATGAGTTCACTTGGCCATATATGGAATTCAATTTCCCTTGAGGTGCACATATGGAATTCGATTTTTCTATGGTGTCTTTGTCTTCTTCACATCGAACTTGGCTTATCTTTCCTTGGGCTTTGCTCCAAGTTCAGTTTTCACATGCACTCTTCCTTGGGATTTGCTTCCAACTCTCTATATAACCATGGGCTCTCATATTGTATCATGTTATGAGTTATTGGGCTTGAGGAAACTCTGTCATTTTGTACTTGCATATTGGTTAATATAATCAAGACTTTGGAGCTGTTTGGCTAGTGTTCTCTTGGCGTAATAAGGTTATTTCTTTCCCTAAACTTGTTATTGTGTTTGAATTCATTTACATGTTTGATCAATATTATTTTATATTTTCCATCTAGCTTGGATTGATGTGTGCAAGCTATCTTGCACATATCATTGATTTAGAGTAGTATTCTAGAAATAAGCTTGCCAAGTCATTTACAGAGGAATGTTTTGTTTATCTTATTCATTATGATGCTCTAATCCTTTTGCAAACTAATACTTGTTCAAGTGTGTAGGGAAGATCTATTTGTATTATGTACAGGAATCCATCTGGGCGTGGGAGAAGTTTCACATAGATCAACTGACTCCTAGATTCAAATTGATCCAAAACTCAACTATTTTTCACCCCAAGTCTTTCATCCAATGAAAACCAAGAGGGAGTTTTCTTATTCTCTAGCTGCTTGGTCATCTATTTCGTTTAAAATTTAAAATACTTCTTGTTAGAGCTTTCAAAGTTATACAAACTATTTCAAGAGCAATTTCTAAACTAGGCAAGTATGGGGGTTCACTCCCATTACTTGAGCTAGTGTTTTGTATATTAGTTTGTAAGATAATCTTGTTTTATTTTGCTCTCATTTTTTACACTAATAATTGATTTTGTTTTGACAGCCCATAGGTTTGATCTTTGGACAACAAAGAGTTTGAAAAAGGGATGTCAGAAAACTACTAATCATCTTGCATGCAGGACCTTCCACAAACTCAAGAATTGATTTTGTGGGGAGGCCATGAGCTCTATAGGGACAGCAGCAAGTTATCTAGGTCGTGAGCCTTTGAGGATTGCAAAATTTCTGATTTAGAGAGTTTTTCCGTTTTCTTTTGTTGTCTTACTCAAGGGGGAGACTCTAGCTTTATATTTGCAAAGATCTTATTTCATTTCTTAGGCAGCCTTATTAGAGGCTTCTTTTATACTCATTATAATCACTAATAAAAGAAAAAAATTGCTTGAGGGAGCTTGGGAATTTTCCCAAGGCATCCCCTTTCCTCAGTTGAAGAGGACGGGCCTTTTGTGGGTGGATTGACTTTGTTTCTAGTTTCTTTTATGCTTATTTCCATCGCATGCATACTTAAAATTAACAACATATTCACTCCACATTCCATTAACTAAATCTTGTGTCCAAAAAACCTAACATGCATAAGTTCCAAAATTTACAAACTTGAGCAAATCTCTTTTATGTGTGAACGATTTATATAATTGGCAAGTTTTAATTGTTTCATGGTTATTTAGGCACATACTTCCTTATTTGGTCCATTTATGCTACATATTTTGTTAACTATTGGAGCATTATCTCTCACTTGAAGAAAATCTATTTCACTTACCTACTTTCATTTTATTGGTGCAACACATATGAGCTTATTTCCATTCTTGTTTCTCAAGTTTAATTTGTCGTCGCAATGAGCACTATCTCATTTCTATTTCTTTTGAAGCATTGCATGTAGTAATTTAAATTGGGAAAATCAACACAACTTGCATATAAAGGCCCAAGCCTCACTAAAATGTTACCTCCAACATAAGTTGGTTGAATAGACATTTTAGGGACCCTCTACTCCTCTATTGACTCCTCACTGTGGGATCCATATCTTTGGGCAAGGGTGAAGTCTGAGGATTTAAGAGTCCATTTTTAATTTTGTTGTAGAGGTAACTAATAAAATTAACCAAGAGCACTATCCATCACATTTACTTTACTTGTCTCTTGATGGTTTGAGTTTTCATATGCAAAGTTTATTCCAAAAGCAAGTATTGTGATTCTCTTAACAAATGCTTTCTTTTTATGTTTCAAGTCTAAATTCACATTTTGGCATTTAGTATTTCCTTGTTCACATTTTCCAAGCTAATTACTAATTGTGGAGTTTTGGCAAGATATGTTTCAATGTTTTGATTCCTAAATTTGATTATCTCAAAGGCATTTTCTGTATCTTGCAATATCTTGTGTTAACAATCTTTTGTTTGCATTTCAGAGTTACTTTGCTTTCAATTTTAGAGAGCATTACATTTTACTTCTTGAGCAAATATATATATCTTTCAAATGTTGAGCAAATTCTGCATAAGGCATTGGTTTGTGGTTTTATGATGTTAATGATTGTCATTATTATTTCAGGTTGCTCAGATCATATTTGCTCAAAAATCCTTAAAAGTAATCCATTTTCACTATAAAACTCTCCTAGAACCTCACACCCTTTTAATGTAGTTTCTTCACTTTAGGGACCACCCCCCTTAACTAACCTAGGAGAGAGCTAAAACAGAGAGTCGGGATCAGTGTGACAGCCCCTTCTCTGAGATCATTGCCACCAACCACACCTTATGGGGTTGAAGGCTATTTCCACTGACTTGTAGGTAGGTGTAGGCGGCATGGAGAGAGAACATTTTCGGAGCCATGGTCGAGGACAAGTCTTCTTGTACCTGGGAAATCGACTAACTTTTGTATTTGGCATATTTGAATTTTTAGATTTAGATTCTTGCTCAAGTGGTGACTCCACTCAATCCTAAGAATGAAAATGAAACCATGGAGGAGTTTAACAAAAGATTCAATGAATTGGTTAAAAGCATGCCTACAACTGTTAAACCTCCAAATGAATTTCTCTTATGATCATATTTAGATGCTTTTGGTGTGGATACCGCCTATGAGTTGAGGAGGAAGGAACCTACAACTTTGGGCATAGCTCAAACGGAAGCCTTGAAAATGGAGAGGGCTAGAGAGCAATCAGGAAAATCTAAGATTCCTGGTTACACTAGAGGGCCATCGAAATCAAATGATTCCAAAGGCAAGGCCAAGGAAGAGGCTACCCATGATTCTATTAAGGAATTAACTCAACTCATCAAGAGCATGGAAGCAAACCACAGTAAAGAAATGCAAGCCATGCAAAGTAGGTTGGTGGACATGGAAAGATCGCAAGTGCAAAGATTCCAACCTAGGCCAAATAATGTATGGCAAAAGAATAAAGGCCCTCAACAAGATTATAGGCCTCCAAATCCATTGGAATCCACCAACATGGTAGATCAATTCCCTCTTTTTGTAGGCCATGTAATGAGTTCCATGAAGAAGCCACATGCCCCTATGTAAAGAGAACTATGGAAGGTGACATGTTGGGAGATGAACATGTAGGAACTAGTGGTCAAATCAATATGTTCTCCATGGAAGATCAAATATTGTAATATTCCCAATTAGCCTTGCTAATTGGAATATTACATTTTTGCTTATTTGCCTTTAGCTAGAAATAATAAATAAAGTGAGAAATAAGAGGGGTCACCTCACTTTAGTCACCTCACTTTATAATAAAGTGTTCTTTTCCTAGTAGATTGACGTTGTAACGTAGAGAGGGGGCCTTGGGGGTCCACATGGGTATGATGGGGGAGGCATCAGGCTGACCCAAGGTAAACTGCGCTGGTCAAAGGAGAGTTAAGTTTTGGAGGGAGATCGGCATTATAAAAGGAGAGGTTCTCACCTCATTTAGATCATTGATGATTTGATATTATTATTGATAGCTGGACTTCTGTCTGCTTCAGCACGCCGGTTGTTTAGTCGGTCTGCAGCACTGTTTAGTGCACGAGTGTCTCCGGTCGGAGATCTCACCCTTAGCCTCGGGGGGACTTCGAGTGCCGGCCCTGGTAAGGTTTTCTGGTTTCACCCTTAGCTTCGGGGGACTTCGAGTGCCCGCCCTAGTAAGGTTTGTTACAGTACACTTTTCGATTTACGGCGGCAAGGTAGCAGCAGTTTCTGGTGCAGATCTGGGAAGAGAAGAAGCCCTCTTGTGGCTGCGCAGTCCAGGAGAGGAAGGACGCTGTTTCTGCAGGAGGAAGGACGCTGATCAGGCCGGGAGAGTGAGGACGCTGTTCCAGGGAGGACGCAGTCCAGATCTGAGCAGGGAAAACGCTGTCCAAGAGGAGGAAGGACGCAGTTCAGCTTGAGGAGTGAGGACGCTGTCCAATCTTGAGGGGAAGGACGCAGATCTGAAGGCCATTGATAGATCCAGTTTTGGAGAGGGTAGATCTGAGCAGATATTTGCAGATCTAGTCTTGTATGTTGCAGATCTGAAGGTATAGCACTAGATCCAGCTTGGGAGATTACAGATCTGAGGAGATATTGGCAGATCTAGCCTAGATCTGAAGAGATAACATCAGATCCAGCCTTGGACGCTGCAGATCTGAAGACATATTGTCAGATCCAGCATAGATCTGAAGGTTTGGTAGCAGATCTGATCTAGGAGGACGCAGATCAGGAGGAATAGGACGCAGATCGGGTTTGAGGCTTCAGATCTGACAGATCTGAGTATTCAGGAGGCAGATCCACCAGGTAGGACGCTGATCTGGAGAGCAGGCTTATGTGAGAGGGCTCAACAGCGTTTTTCTAGCCTTCAGTAGCTGATCTATCTGTCTGGAGTTTTTGGTGCCTAGTGCTTCATCTGTTTATGCGCTGTCACTAGCAGAGACAGCGTTTTCCATTGGAGAGGGGTTTGGAGTTGAGATCAGCTGTTTTCCAGTCTTCAGCCTTCAGAGCAGCTAGGACGCTGTCCTTGTTGCAGCCATTATTCTGTCTGAGAGGGTTTCCACTTGCCTAGGGCAAGGATAGGTGCACTTGTTCTGATTTTCTTGTACTCCTCTCTATGTACTTTCAGATTAATAAAATGGCTCAGTTAATCCAATGGAGGATATCATGATGAAGTTGGCAGAGAAGATGGATACATTCATGCAGGATGTAAACAAAAAATTTGCAGCTATAGAAGGAACACAGAGAGAACCCCCTAGGGTTTTCCAGGTAGGGGAAGGATCGGGCGTGTCTAGCTACATACCAGACGCTATTCCCATTGTGACAGCGCAGAAGGTCGATTCCACACCCACGCGACCCACTATGCCTACCTTTCCGGTAGAAGAAGAGGAACCAACTGCACCAAGAGATGGGGGTCTAGCTCAACATGCGGCTTTGTTTGCAGATTGGCGGAGCATGGGACAGGAATTCATGGATGCTTTCCCTTTTGATCAATATATCCAGTTCCGATGTGGCGGCAAGTCTTATGATCAGGAGCGAAACAAGGGACGTGGCTCCCACCGTGAGAGTCACCGTGCAGCAAGCAAATTTCATTTGCCGATGTTTGATGGTTCACAGAAGACTACGGCCAAGTCTTGGGTGGAGAAACTAGACCTCTATTTTCAGCTTAACCAGATGCCAGAGAGGGAGGCCATTAAGATGGCTGCATTACATCTAGAGGGCGAGGCCCAGAACTGGTGGTTTCATGGGTTGACAACACTGGGACATTCCGCAGTGACGACCTATGCCGAGTTCACCAAGAGAGTGGTGGAACGTTTTTTGTTAAGAAGCTAGTAGAAGATGAAGATATGGCTGATTTGTTAATGTGAAGCTTGCTGCCTTACTTTGATTGATTTGTGACTCATTGCATCTCCTTGGAGAGACTCAAGCACTTCAGTCAAGAAGTTATCAACAATTTTCGAAACCCAAATTTTAGAAGATATTATTTTTAATACCAAAATACTATAATACTATAAAATATAGGTGCAATAAACTATTATTTTGATCAACAAGACTCTAAATAAGCATTAATTTGCATCCATTTATATAATTAGTTAAACTAAATTATATAGTTGATAATAGGATAGTAGAATATATTATAGGGTACTTTCAGAATGAAATACATTTTGTTCATTCATTGGAAAGCTTCACAAACCACTGTGATAATAGAGTTCTCAGCGCTAATACAATTATTTTGTCGATCTGTGCATATATTTCTCAATATCCCCTTCCCATATGGGAAAGGAGTGGACTAGTCACTTACCTCACAAGGTCCTTATGGAGTTGTTGTTCCAGGCCACACGTGCACACCATTTTACCAACAAGACAATTTAGTAGACAACTCGACAAGGCCTTGGAGCTGGGTGCCCCCAAATCCACACAGCCAACCATCCATCAGGAGAATTTTTCCATGCCTGGATGTTAGGAGAGCTTGCTCAAATTTGGGCTTCCCACAAGGATCATACTGTAGAGCCCTATCAGTCCCAGACACACTCCAAAGGACATCATCCACTAGTCCAAAAAAAATTTTGCGGTCATTGAGGACTCTAGCAGGGAGACCCCCCTTGATCTAATTGCTCGTCCTCACCTGTCAGCACTAGCATACCATGACTAGTTCAAACTAAAGTTCCTTTGGTCCTCAGATATCATACATATTATCTTTTTCTTGTAATTACTTTATCTCCACTCCGAGTCATGTACTTTCTTATCTTCTCTTGTTGTTCTGCTTCTAGCACAATTAAAAATCTGTTTTGATATGATTTTTAGCATCTTTATAGGAATCACTTCCACACTTCCACATTGTATTTTGGCTAGTGATGTACTCTTATAATCCCATTGACCTAACATTTTCCCCAAGGAAAACCTTGTGGGGAAACCCAAGAGATGCTTCCTCATGTTTGTGGATGGCATCCCTAGTAACCCTGTTCGCTAAAGTCATAGACTAGTGTGCCTAACCAGGAGGGTTGAACTAGGCAGATGCCCAACAACATGAAAAAAAACCAGTTGAGCTAACCCTTGGTCTTCCCATTGACATACTCCTTTGATCATTTGCTGGACATTAATAAACTTATATTATCAAACTTTGGTTTTTACAAATACTGCAACAAAAAAGGTGGTTTGACAAACAATGCAACAAATCAGAACTCATATTTTAATAATTTAGACGATAAGAGGTATTCCAAAAATCATTGACAAAGACAGCCATGCTTTTATCTAGATTTGCATTTGAAAAAATTGTCAACTTATCTGTTATATTGTCAACTTGAAATGTGAAATCCAGATATGAAAACTAGATATGAAAGTATTTCAAAAATCACCTCTTGGGTATTAAAATAAGAATGGAGCTGTACAGGATGGCATCAAGGCCAATGAGAAAAATTACAATTAATT